>CM040471.1:19521500-19538328 GCA_022758105.1 Pangasianodon gigas | reverse complement strand
TTTTTTTTTTTTTAAATCTGGCAAAACTAAGCAATTCGATGCCTGTAAGAGAGAGACTGAGTGACTGCAGGTGTGGGTCTGGACAGATTAGATCAAATATACAAGATATGTACTTCATATACTATATGGCTCAAGGCTATGTGTTACAATTAAGAATTTTCATGGTTGCCTTGACCCAGATTTCTATTAAATGCCCATAAATGCCATTAAATCATGTAGACATGGTAGGGTTTACCTGTCTTTATTATACCACTGCACAAAAGCAGGACAAACACTATCCACACTAATCTGATAGGATTGGGATGAGACAGGGAACCAGAAAAGCATTGTCTCATAGTAAACAGTTGAAACCATGATTAATGTGAGACTTCTTAAAAGCAGTTGATGAATTCATAATGTCACATTTGTAACATTTTGTGTGAAATGGGACAACTCAACCCCTATTTCGCCTAATAGTCACTATGATGTTAAGTCGAGATGCTCTGATCTGACACATAACATCTGCATCATGGCATGTATCATCTTTAACGCTGAACTGGTGTTGGATAAAACAGATAAGACAGAAACAGATAAGAACCAACGTGAGCAGAGGACACAAACTGTTTTATAGCTCTTTCACATATCTCATATCTCTGAGGTGTTACATAACTTGCTAATGGATGGCTGTTTTTCTTACTAAAAGATGTGAGTATTTGATCAGTATCAAGTATCAGCCAGTACTCTCCATGTCCATTTCCCACTATAAACATTTAGGAATAGCCACTATAGAGATTTAAGTCTACAATTCAATTCTAACAGTTTGTTGTCTCTTTGACAAAAGTAAATGGGAAGACTAATCCCAAGAAGCATTTCTATAATGTTGGTAAACAAACCTTAGAAGAATTTAATAGATAATGCTCAGGGGTTGACCAGCCCAGGTGTCTGAGATAAGCAGGTTGTTGTCTGTGATATTGGTTTTTTATTAGTAGTTGCCTGGCAAACAAGTATTGTAGGTGTTTTTTTTTTTCTTTTCTCATCCAATGACCAGAGAAAGAAAAAAAACATCTTTTAGATCTTTTTCAAAGATTTGTATTTGTTAATTATGCTTGTAAGCATAAAAATACCATAACTTTGTCTCCCTCTAGGGGAATAGTTTTGATTGACTGATTAACTCCAAGTTGTTTTTTTTCTCTTCTTTCACAAAGACCACAACCATAAGAGTGGCTAGAAAGAAGTAAGGGAAGCAACTCCAACCCCACAGACAGCTTTAGGATGGCTTAAACACTGACTGACTGACTGACTGACTGACTGAGTGGGTGATGGCTATCTCTATAAGTGATTGGGAACTAGTAATCTGGCTCAGTGTAAGGTGAATTGAGCAACCCCATCCCCACCCTGATATCTTTTATAGCTCCCACAGCTGTGCACATTTCCCCTGAAATACTGTCAATCTAAAACTAACCTGCACAATGTCTTTTCCTTAGCTTAAAACCACAAAATGTGTTGTGTGGTACGCAGCCAATTCTGAAGTGTCTGACCATTTTCCTAATCAAAATTACAATATTACTTCCATAAACATGGTCAAGAAATATTTTATTCGTAGATCCGCGGGTAAGTTTTGGATTTGGAGACTTTTTTTTTTTTTTTTTTTTTACAGTATTTTGTAATGTCATATGTGCTGTGTATCCTCCTTTGAATGGATTGATCAGATGGTTGCAAGTCACTACATATAGCACTGCACCAAACAGAGCATAAGGTTTAGGTGGCTGCATTCTTGAATTCCTTTAAATTCCAGAGAAGTCACTACTTCTGTAATGCCCCAACTCTGAACAGCCAAATAATATTCACAGAAGTGTGATTTATCCAGTCACTTTTGCAAGCTGTGATTTTATGTGCAAATTAACTGAGCAAAAGGAGGATTTTTAAATTACATTAGCCCATTTCAAACATTTGGAGGCCAAATAAAAGTAAAAGAAAAATAAAACTTCTTTTATTAACAGTTTTCTAAATTATGTCTCAGTATCTCAAAACCGAATATAAACATGAATGTTGCGTGTTGCATGAACATGTAGCACAACATTTTACAATTAAATTTAAATGACCTCAAACATCACCTTTAGAATTACATTGCCCAAACCTGCCATGTTACTGCAATGGAGCGTTCCAAAAACCATGCTTCTGTAGATGTTGTACACATCTATCAAGGCTTAACAGAGGTATTTAGTACATAGGTGAAGCCTACAACAATGGCTGTAAATATATTATTATCCTGAGAGGGCTTCATGAACCTCTACCCAGGCCTGGTGTTCATAAAGATTAAGTCCAGCACAAAACCTACATTTCTGGCCATTGTATTTAGATCAAATAGGCCTGTTCTACATGTCACTGGATCCCCTCCAGTTTCAGACCCCAGTGCCCTCCATCCCGCCCTGTGTAATAGAAGCTGCCACATTAGTATAAACTTTCTCATGGACTTAGCTCCCATCAACAGTTACATCAGTGTCTTAGTGGTAATTGCCAGTTAATCCCCTTGCCTAAGCTGCCTATGTCACTGGAGATGGCCAAGCTGTTTAGAAAGTTTTCATGTTCTGGAGAATTCCTGAACACATGATTCTAGACCAGGGGAACTCAGTACACCTCAAATCTATGAAAAACCTTTTGAAACTATTTAAATATTAATATCACCCTCATGTATCTCAGTACCCAAGTCCAAACATGCAAATGGAAAGATTATATGGTTGTCCACAATGGAACAAAAACTTCAGAAATCATGAATATATAGGTCCTTTCCACACTGTTTGGCAAATTACGTTTCTCATCATGTATCATCTTCAACTTTCTGCAATTTTAGAATTTCACCTACCTCTGATGCTTCTCTATAGAGTAGATCGAACTCCTCCACCACTGGGTGTTGGTGGCTCCCAAGCATACTTGAGAGTGTTGCTGGATCCTTTTTGCAAAGATTGAGAAATGTTTTACCAAGTTGACTATTAGGGGTGCAAACTGGAGTGAAGGTCATGGGACCCAGCTGAGGACATTTTGGACCCCTTGTTAATCACCAACTACCCGAGATGACCTGAGATGACCTGCTACAGAATCTTTGTCTTTTTAGAGTTGCCTATCCACAGAGGGTCCTCTCACATAGGATTCTAGCTCTAAAGGCTTGTGCTATTGAAATCCAGAAGGTCGGGAAGATACACTCTCACAAATGAGACACAAATCAAGAAATTACTTGTGCAATGATGGTCAATCCTACACAATTAAGTAGAATTACCAAACTACCAAATCTACAGACCAGCGTTCCAATCGGTACCACCGTCAAACTCATATGAATCTAGACATCTTCGCGGTAATTTGCAGTACTTGGCAGTGGGTAGTGTTGAAAAAGGCTGGGAAAATTCATATTCTAATACAAATAATTGTGCATTTTTCCCTTATAAATCTTTTTTTATTCTAGGTCATTCTTTTTCCTTTCTAAATATTTTTTCCTACACAGATTAAAGGTAGAAATAATGGGAATAGGATGGCTACCCACTAATTTGGGGATGCAGCAAAAAAAAATTAGTTGTATTTGAAATTACAATAACAGAAAGAATATTGAATACATTGACAATACATTATATTGGATATAACATAATTATAAAATAAAGACAAGAGAAGCAGAACTCTATTACAGCTGTAAAATAAATGATTTTGTTGGTGTCATTTTTTCCATTTTCTTGTAAGTTTACATAGTGCAGGACAAAAAAAAAAAAGAATGTAATAATAGCAAAATGAGTGAGAAAGTATCAAGACATAAAGGTAAATATCTGAGGAGTGTACTAGATGCAGAAATTAGCTTAAATCTTATATATAACCTGAAATTATATCCTGCTTGACTGCATTTAAAAACTAAACCAGGTATGGCAGAATTAAAGTTTATGGAGGGCTAAAAAATAATATATTACAATCAGGGGAAATTATTGAATAGATTAAAGTGAATAATGATATGACTTATGCTTGGTAGGAATAAATATTATAGGGGGAAAAGCAGTGCATATTCTGAATGTTGCATGTTATGCAGTATAAAAGAAAGAAAGGGATTCCCACAGAGAGAGGGAGTGAAAGTAAGGAAGTGCTGTAAATACTTCAAAGTGCTTGATGCAGTGTGTCATTGTACTGTGCTGAAACAATTCCTTAAATTTTCTTAAATATTAAACAGTACCAACTTCATGACTAACAGTCTCAGGTACAGCTGAAATTTCAGTACACATCAGGTTACGTACTGAGAGAGTGCTTACAGAAATAGTAAGATAATAAGAAACTGCCTAAGCAAATTATGTCACATTAAGCCTCATTAACACTTTTGACCTCCCAGGACTTATATATGGGTCTACCATTTATATCCACTTATATATATTTTATTAGTTTCACTGTAGTTATGGAATAATTCATAGGACTTACTGAATAATATGCTTTAAGACTAATAAGTAAGCAGAGAATTTAAAGGGTTAATGGTGATTCTCCCCTGAAAACCCTTTTAGACCAGAGATAAATGTGTAGTGATAAATACTTTGCAGATGATAACCAAACATATTCAGGTGTGTCATCTGAATCTATTTCCTGTGTTCTTTGGTGGAAGACCTTGTTGGCTTTGTTTTTTCTAGGTCCAAAAAAAGCATCAGTTCAGGCTTAGCTTGAGAGTCCATGGATAGCCTATAGATAAAGCAGAAAGAGTTATTTGTACTAAAACATATACAGTAGGTTCTTAGCATGAAGTACTTTTTATTACTCATGTTATAAGAATTTCAGTAAATATTAAAAATTATTGTATGGTCTCCTTTATTGATTTGTTTAATTCTGTAACAACAAATTGAGGCACTCACCAAGTGCTGGTTGTCGTAGGTCTCAATCAAGTCTTCATCTTCACTGAAAGGTTCTTTGTCATCCTGTAGCTGTGAGATCTGGACATTGGAAGAGAATGAGGCAATCGATTTAAACATAAAACATTAACTATATTGTAAATATATTACATAAGTAATATTGTGAAAACCATTGACTATAAAAAAGTGACGTTGTTTTGGGTAATTATTAACTAAACACAATAAGTAAAGTTGTTACTGGGGGATTAAGCAGAAATAGTGCCTCTTTGTGACTAGAAGTAATCACAAAATCTGGTTAACACACCCCCATTTTTTTAAACTAGCAAAGCATTTTCACCCATACAGCCTTATAGCAATCATAACACTGGGGTGGACAAATCTATAACAAATATTAGTTTTTATTTCATACTTGGTCAATGGACAAGTAAGATAGAGGTTCACAGATAGAGTTTTTTTTTTTTTTTATCTCAAGCAAGTAGGGAATACCTCCTGACTTTTTGAAAAGGTATGTGAAGAAATGCAAGTTCACCCTTCACACTAGAATGGACAGTGCAAGGAATTTGATTTTTTGGTCACTTACGTTACACGTAAGTTCCTGATATTATAAAATTTAAAAAAAAATTAATAATAGTAATAATAGTCCTCATTTATGAATCTGGAATTTTGACAAATGTAGGGTGGTCAAAACTTGCAATGCAAAAAATTCATAATGGCTGCTTGGGGTCATTTGCACAAAAAGTTTGGGATCCCCTGCGTTAGAAGTATGTGGTTTAAAGAACCTATATAGTCCAGTGATCACAAGGCCTTTGTGTGTATATAAGCAGAGTTTTTTTACTGACAGGTGTGAAATTTCTGGATATAAATACAGGTGGCTCCTTTGTTCCTGATTATTATGGCTCCTGGCCTCACTATGTGCCCAATCATTCCACCTCCCTCATTTGAATTTGCATGCATGTTTTCCTTGATAACAATGTAAAAGAACATGCATGTGACTCTCTTGCATCCTTTTAAATATAGGTGATTCTCTCCTTTACATTGTTAATATTGCACTGTGACATGTCTCCCTATCTTGCATGTGTTTATGTTTCTGTGGCCTGAGCTGTATTTAGCACATTGTCAAACATGACACTGGCCTCAGACACTGCGAACATCATTGATCCCACACACCAGCATGTTGGGTTTAACAGAACTAGAACTGCTTTTTAGCTAGGAATCACTGCACAATCAGATTCCTACAAATCAGGGATAGTTGTTAAGCAAAGCTTCTGATATGAATAGACACTTGGCACTAACTATTAAATTTTGCAAAATCTGGAAACAGTTCAGTTGATTTCCAAAACAGAATGAATGTATTTGGTGTCATTCAAAAAAAGGGGGTATTTGGAGAAGTTATAGTGAATACAACTATATTTAATCATGTTTCTGTAAGTTGTTTGTGGAAAGTGCTTGATGCATTTTCAAATTTTGCTCTAATAATGGAAAATGAAAGACAGTCTGATGTTCTGATGTTCAGGAACATGCTGTTCCCTGGAAATTAGTGCTAGATTTCTGTCATTCCATCATCTATCAACTGTTAAACAAGCCAAGTCTTTGCAGAAATATTTCTCTTTTTTTTCCTTTTTAAGCAGTTTTTAAAACTACAACTAAAATATCACAGAAGGATTTAGGTTTAGCTTTAACTTTTGGCACTTAGTAGTGTTCAGACTATTTATAACTTTTGTTGTCTAGTAGAAAGAAATTCCTTGGTAGTTAATCTTTGGGCATCATTTATAAATCCAATACAAATGTTCCTAACTGAAGCATTTCCAAACTGTATCTGTCATTAATACACACCTTATCTATCATCGGGTCTTCTGTGATATCACTAGCAGTTTCCATCTTGATGTAGAGAATAGCATCGTGGACAGAGAGGAAGAGCATGCCTCTGTGCACCATTTCATCAAAGAAGCCCATGGACTCCATCTTCATGATAATCTCATCTATAATATGAAGTGTTTTTAAGAATAAGTTAAGTCAGATTACCAGTATTATTCTTAAATTCTCCTATTCTTTGTTTATGTATTTTTTTTAAAACTAGGAATCACTGTGATTTAGTCAGAGTGTTACAGAATGTATTTTTAAAATGGCAGAATACTAATTTCAGCTGTGGAAACCCTTAAAACGTGCATTTACAACCAGGACTTTCCCTATCAGAGAAGGTTCCAAGGCAGAACCATGTACCATTAACTATTCAAAAAATAAAATCTTTGAGGAAACCTATTTTCTAAGAGTGTAATATACAAGAGGTTTGTTTGTTATACATCACCAGTACATACCATCACAGCCAGCAATATATACATTGACTCCGATGCGTAAAAATTCCTTTATGATCTGTAAAGAATAAAGAGACTTAATGAAGTGTTGACTGATATAAATTCCTGATGATGATCTAATATAAATATTAAAAACACAGTAAAACAGCATATTCACCGAATCCAGCCATGGCACAAATTTTAGTTTAGCTAAGCTAATTAAATTTTGATTAGGAATGTGGTTTTACAGTGATAACAAGATGTACCGCAGTAAATGATTTTCACACATGCACTAAATGACATTAAAGGTGCATTAGTCAAGATTAGTCAATAGTGGATCTCTAGCTGTAGAAACTCAACAACATTAGAACATTTTTTTCTCCTTGAGAGAAAAACCCACCCTCCTTTCTTACCCATTTGCACAAAGACATGCCCACAGTGGCCAATTAGAGTTAGCACTGTCATGGCATCACATTCAAACATGAAGTACGCTGTGTAATGTTTGTTGTACCACATTAGGAGAGATAACATTACCTCACAAGTAGATAAATACCTAGCTGACATTATGCTTGATAGGAGACACCTAAACCAAATATTGGAGTTGGCATTATCGGTTCTCTTTCATAGATAAAACAATTTCACAATTTATTAGCAGTGAATAATATGGCTGTTTTATATCACGGTGGATGTTCTTGGTTTCAGAAACTATAGCGGCTATAAAAAGTCTACACACCCCTTTTAAAATTTTGTTTTTGTGATGTTAAATAATCAGCAAAATAAAAAATGAAATAAAAAAGAAATGTTTTAGGAACATACATACAATCACCCTAAACCATGTAGATGGTACAATGTGATATGGTCTGATTAGACCAAGGTAGAACTTTTTGACCATAATTCTAAAAGATACGTTTGACACAAAAACAAGACTGCTTTTCATCCAAAGAACACCATACCCACGATGAAGCATGGTGGTGGCAGTATCATGGAGCTGCTCCTCTTCAGCTGGGAGTGGGGCTGTAGTCAAGATAGAGGAAATCATGGATAGCTCCAAATACATATCTATTTTGGCACTATTTTGTCTCTGTTAAACAGCTGAAGATGAAGAAAAATTTCGCCATCCATCTCGATAACGACACGAAGCACAAATCCAAGTCAACAGAGGAACGTCTTCAGAAGAAGAAGATCAACATTTTGGAATGGCCCAGTCAGAGCCCAGATCTAAATCCTATCAAAAACCTGTGGAATGACATGAAGAGGGCTGTGCACAGGAGATCCCATCCTGATTTGATAGATCTGGAGAATTTTTGCAAGGAAGAATGGAATTAAATTAAGATGTGCTAAGCTGGTAGACTCTTACTCAAAAACATTGAGTGCGGTGTTATAAAAGGTGCGTTAACGACGTATTAGTTAAAGGGTATGCCCACTTATGCAACCAGATTATTGTACATTTTTTCTGTTTTTTTCCTTAAACATTACTTACTTGCTTTTTCCTTGATATCTGTTGGTTGATATATCACATTAAAAGTGGAAAAAGATCTGATTTATCTTGGTTTCATATTTTACATCACAAAAACATGCTAATTTAACAGGGGTGTATAGACTTTTTATATTCAATTTAGCAGAAGATAATTCCAAATTTAATTCCAAAAACATTGAAATGGGTTTGGGCATTATTATAAGACTGACAGTAGAAACATAGTAAACATAGACAAGCACTTTTCCAAATGAGTTTTCTCAGCTACATAATATACTTGTGCTGATGCGTAAACATTTTTATCACGTTAAACATATTTTCCAGGTTATCTGTACTAGTAAGAAATAAAAAAAATCAACTGTTCCACCTTTAAAGAAAATATTCTGTGTAGTAAAATGGGTCCCTGGAGGACTAGTCGTTAGGCCACAGCGCAATCATCGCTGCGGCCCTGGTTCACTTCCCGGTCAGGGAACCAACCCCAGCCACTGGGGTTGCGTGCAACAGTGTGCACTCAGTGCCAGTCCCAAGCCCGAATAAAACTGGGGAGGGTTGTGTCAGGAAAGGTAACCAGCGCAAAACTGTGCCAAATCAAAAATATACGCACAACAATGATCCGCTGCAGCGACCCCTAATGGGAGCAGCCCAAAGAGGAACAACAACAACGTTCTGAGTAGTAACATGTTGGAGCAAAAAAAGCAGAACTTCATCATCACTATAAGGCCTGTGCTGGTTACAGAAAACGTCCTTTAAAATCCTATAGCCTTTTGCAAGACCTAACCCCAAAGTCTTCAGTTGTGGTAGGTTTTCAGTTAGAGTATCAAGAATTCTTTAAATGTTATTATAAATATTGCTATTTTGGTGCAATTATTCAAGCTGCAAAAAACTGAAAGAAATCATTTCGAAAGATCATCATGCTCACATGGCTCTGCTCAGAACTCCACAATACTCTCAAATATCCCTTTTAAGTATATTTGAGTTTAAGCTATCCTGTATTCAATTCAATTCAATTTTATTTGCATTGCACTTTTAACAATTAAGCATTGTCACAAAGCAGCTTTACAGAAAAATATAAATTCAGGATATACATTTTAAATGTATCCCTAATGAGCAAGCCAGAGGCAAGGGTGGTGAGGAAAAACTCCCTGAGACAACATGAGGAAGAAACTTTGAGAGGAACCAGACTCAAAAGGGAACCCATCCTCATCTGAGTGACACCGGATAGTGCGATTATAAATAAATCCCTTCTATAACTGTGTACTACTTGGTCAAAAGTGCAATTGTGTAACCAGGAAATTCATCATAGTTATCTGTACCTTGGCAAGACTCACTTAACAACTTGAATGCACACCCACCAGTTTGAGGGACTTTGCAGCCATCACATCCAGGAAGGAAACAGCAGTGAAGTCCATCACCAAGCTATGGATGTTGACTTTAGGGACTGTGACGTTGACAGGCAGTGCAGATGTCCAGTCCACTTGCACCTCCACATCCACGTCTGTTCGAGCTCCATCCTCCACTTCCTGTGGTCCACCTTCCACCTGCTCAGGGTCCCGTTCATTCTCAAACCCCTCATTGATCACACCCAGTTGTTCCACTGGCACCAGGCCATTCTGCAACAGACATGTGATGGGTGAAGAGAAAAAATATTCCAACATCAGGGTTTATTAATTAAAAATTCTTTTGTTTTTATGCACCAAAATCTGGAACACATTTCCAATACACATTCATCAGACTCCATCTATGTCTGTTTTTTTTTTTAATCAGCCTGATGAAATGTTCAAAAAAAGAATAATAAACTGGCACATTACAGGAACGCCTGTACACATGCACATTCATGCAGTTATCCAATCAGCCAATCATGTGGCAGCAACACAATGCATAAAATCAGATACAGGTCAAGAGCTTCAGTTAATGTTCACATCAAACATCAGAATGAAGAAAAAGTGTGATCTCTGTGACTCTGATCGTGGCATGGATGTATGATACCAGAAGGGCTGGCTTGAGTATTTCAGAAACTGGTGATCTCCTGGGAATTTCACACACAACAGTCTCTAGAGTTTACACAGAATGGTGCGAAAAACAAAAAACACTGAGCGTTCAAACAGTTCTGTGGGTGGAAATGCCTTGCTGATAAGAGAGGTCAGAGGAAAATGACCAGATTGTTTCGAACTGACAGGAAGGATGTAGTAACTCATATAATCACTCTTTACAACCATGGTGAGCAGAAAAGCATCTCAGCATGCCCAAAACATCAAACCTCACTTCTATTATTTAATTCATTATTATTTGCCTAGTTTACTATTTTATTTGATTGCATTTTTAATGTGTGAAATGTTCTATATAAATAAAGTTATTATTATTATTATTATTATTATTATTATTATTATTATTATTAAAGATTTTAGAGCACAAACATTATAATTCTACCATGTCTTCTTCTAGTGAACTAATTATTTGCATGTCACCAGAACATGCTTCCATAGTACTTGTAAATGTTAGATCCAGTGTGTTCTGTTTTGTTTGTGTACCTTTGTGACTTTAAGCTTCCCCTTCTTGATTAGACTGTGAATCTTCTTTAATGCTTTGTTCCTTTTCTTAAACACTTGCACTGCATCAAATCCCACCTGGCCGTGAACAGTTAAAATGTTATCAATGCAGCAAGAATGTTTACAACAAAAAATATCAAGCAGCTCTTGTAATTGAGAAATGCACGCAGACATGTGCAGAACTTACTATATGCTTTATCCGGTCTTTCAGGTAATCAATGTTGGCGAAATATATTGGTGCAGTACACTTGAAAATCTTTGCTCCAGGACACTCGACAATCTGAGAGGAACATTTATGATCACACAAAGACAATTAGATCAACATTTTATGTTAATAAAAGATGAATGAAATGTTTGATTGAAGAAGCATAGGGTATAACATTACATGGAATGATATTTTATTTCTTACATTTTTATAGTCTTTCAAATTCTTGTAGATGTCTGTGCTGGGTATATTTCCAAATGTTGAACAAGATGGGCTGATGTGACAGAAATGACAGATTTATTCCATATACATTCCTTCATAACATTAATTTCTAATTGTTTATAATACTGAATCTTGGTGGAAAACACACTCCAGGCTTTTATAGCATGTCAGAAAATGGCATTAATAAGGGGCTAGGTCTACTTACAATTGTGTCCTGATAACCACAGTGCCAAGCTCAAACACTACGCCAGCCAGCAAACCGATATCCAGGCCCAGCAGGATGCAGGCGATGAATGTAAACACCCAGATAATCTGTGAGAATATAAGTATATGATCAGTATGTATTCATTACATTGCACATCTACTGCATTTTAAACAACTGTCAAAATGAATAAGGGAATTTTGTCTGTCTTATCCATCCTGATTACTAGATCCAAAAAAGAATATGTACGTGATTATATTTATTTATTTAATTTTTTTTAACAGTTGACCATGAAAATGTTCTGTTTTCTATGCATATAATGTCTGATTCGATCCTGGGCTCAGGTTACTGTCTGTGTAGGGTTTCCACATGTCTGTGTGGGTTTCTTCCGAGTTTGTGGTTTCCTCCCTCGTCCTAAATACAGGTGGATTTGCCACTCTAAATTGCCCCTAGATGTGAATGAGTGTGGGTCCTGAAATTGGACTGGCGTCCCATCCAGTATGTATTCCCACCTCACACCAGGTATTCCTGAATCCACCTCCACCCTGACCAGGATAAAAAGGTTACTGGCGATGAATGAATGAATGAATGAATGAATGAATGTCAATGAGTGGTGCTTCCGTTTCACTTGCGTAACTTGTTATGTTCATAATACTTGGTGGAATCTAATCTCATGAGAATTCTTACTATTTCCAGTGAGGATAATGTGGCTGGATTTCACTTGTTGTACGAATAGTTACGTAGGTTGGCCTTTGTTGGCTTTGCATGTGTGTCACTATGATTACTTACGCAATCAGTCCTGTTCTTCCTCCATAGTATGGGCACATCATGCACCTGCATAAACATGCCTTTCAGATTGGCAACAACGATGCCCCCCAGCACTGACTGGAAGTTTATGAAGGAGAACAGAAGATAAAATGTTAGAGGCGTTTTTGTATTATTTCATTTCATTTTGACTGCATGTTATTTTTTACAGATGTGGGCAGATTCAGCAAGTCTCTTCAGGTGGCTGGTTATCCAACAGTACACTACATATACTTATAGTTGAGGTTCACATGTGTTTATGTGGTTATGAACCTTTACAGATTTTAGTTGAATACCACTGACCTAAAATGTTGTGTATATTGTATCTGAAAGACCTTTGAAAATGTTCTAGCTTCAATAAAGTAGCAAAAAAGTAAAAGACTCAGGCCCAGTAAAAGACTCCATATCCTTTTTTATTTATAAAACAGTACTGACAATGTAGAACAAGCATTGTTCATGTCTGTTATAGGAGACTGCTATATAAAATCTGAACATGAATGAACATGAAATCTTATTATATGTTCTGCAGCTCTATGACCTACCTTCTGTAGAGGCTGAAGTAGAGGCCCAAGAGCCACGATCACTATCAGCACCAGCAGAGCCGAAATTATCCCTGCTATCTGCGTTTCAACACAGTCACAATAAAAATGTCTGTATGCGTTATATTAAATTTGTATGCAGTGTCCAGTGATTACTACGTATATATGTTTGAGTGTATATTATGTTCTTTTTTCTATGCTCTCTATGTTGTTTTTATATCCTGGTAGTGAACAAACTTCCCCACAAGGAGAGGTACCTCATGAAGAAAACTGTTTTTTTTAAACAAAAACTGCAGCTTTTCTTTTTGGTTACTGGGGTTAGGGTTAGGGTTAGGTTTAGGGTTAGGGTTAGGGGTTAGGTGTTGGCATTACATTAATTAGCTGCATTATGCCAATGGAGGGTCCTGTCAAGGACAGTAAGACAAACATGTGTGTCTGTACCTGAGTTTTGCCTCCTGTACTCTCCTGTATCGCTGTACGTGAGAGAGCAGTGGTGGCCACAAAGCCACCGAAACAGCCACAGAAAATGTTGCTGATTCCAAAGGCTATCAACTCCTGTTGGGAAAAAAAGCAAAAAAGCTGTTTAAAATCTGTTGCAGGAGCGGAGAGTAATAGGACGTTATGTTCTCCTCCACTCGCTTATCTCTGTTCTAGCAAGTGATAGTGGTCAGCTATCTATCTTATATCATAGAGAGCAAAAGAATTCCGTGCCAACCTGAATTTGTAGTTCATAATCACTCCCAAACACACACATACCTGATTTCCGTCAACTACGAGGTCATGTTTTGCTGCATAGACTTTAGCTACTGATATTGCTATGGCATAAGACACCACTGCTGTGGAAAAGCTTGCGCCCACAAAACTGCTAAAGAGTGATGAATCTGGGGCTTGAGGTGGAATAAATCTATTGAACACACACACACACACACACATGCGCACACACACAACAAATGTGATCTTATGTTTTACAGTTTGCACCAGCAATAAAAAAGCTATGTATTTTTTATGATACAATGTTCACACTTTCAGATCCTTTACATGTTCTATGCTACAGAAAGTTTTATTCTCACCCTCTTGGGATAGATCGAACAATGCCAGAACCGTAATTGCCACTAAGGTCCACTGCATAAGAAACTCCTGCATCAATAATTGTCTAATAGAGAAAAACAGAGGCATAGCAGAGCTGAAGAGTGAGAAACACAAATACACCATTCAGTCCTTTAATAAAGATTTACTATAGATTTTGAGAGGAAAAGTATGTTTTACAAAAGTTAAATAAAGCAGATACCTACCACTATCACTTCAATGGGGATAGGCACTGGAAGCTTTTTCTGATATTTGGTGTTGAACTCTTTTACAAGCATTACCACAATGATAGTCAGTACTCCAGCGATCAGGTCAACCATGTTGGATTTCTTAATGTTTTTAAATATGTCCCCAATAGTCTAACAATAAATCACAAATGGGAAAACATTCAGTTATAAGAGTTTTTCAAAAGTCGAAATGCATTTGGGTCAGTGACGAAAAAGGTGTTTAAAATTTCACCACCTAAAAATGTTTCAGTACAACCACACGTACTGAATAATTGAAAATATTGTATTTTAAAGTAATTTATGATTAGAGAAAATGTGTATAAAAGACACTTTTTCTTGTCTGCATTGCATATGATACTGTAAATTCTTTTCTTTTTTACTTAAGATGATTTTATAACGTTTTATACACATGGCCAAGTTGGAAACATTTTTTAACATTCAATTTTTCATTAAAAGAAAGAAAAAAGTTGTTAAAACACAATATATATATATATATATATATATATATATATATATATATATATATATATATATATATATATATATATATATGCATTACATAAGCTGCTGGAGTTACAATTCTTGCCTAATTGCACAGTTTTACATAGAATTTATTCGTGCAAATGTTTTCTCTGGTTGCACCATTTGACATAGTGATTTTGCCACCTGACTTTTAGGGCTCTTTTCAAATTAAGCAGGCATCTGCTTGGACACCCATATAATTCCTTGTGCTTGGAATCATGCTTATAGAAAGATTTTTTAAATAAATAAAAAGTATTATAATAATAGTATGTTGTAATGGTTTTCTTGGGATCCTACCACTTGACATAGCATACTGAAGCTGCCTAACCATGGCAAAAAAATGACAATTTTTCCTTTTTGTGAAAGGGCTACTGACCTTGTCATTGCATCATTAATGTCATTTGAGGTCTATTTTTTAATGATTCAATCCCCAGCACACTCTTTCTTAATAGCCTGACAAAATAAAAGTCTTGTGTCGTTGGCCATGCCCCATCACATTTGAGGATATCAGAATTTATGGCCAAAAGTTTTTCATTGAGTTGAATTATTTTAAAGCTGTCCTATTTTGCAACATTTTATGAATGGTTTCAAACATGAAATCATGCAAAAATATTTTATTTTTATTTGATTTGACTACATTTTTTAAATTTACATATGGTCATATGGTCAGATTGTCGCACCACCTGACGTTTTCAGATTTTGGGAGGCAAAAATTGCTAAAAATGAATGTTATTTTGATGCACTGAAATTTTATTCACATAAAGGGTATATTGTAGAATAATGTGATATACGTATGTCATGGTTTTATTACATTGGACAAAAAATGCATGTCATGTCACTGACCCATTTACATTATGCAATTATAGAATAATTGAATTGACTGGAAATCTGTCCTAATTTTAAAATTATTGAATGAGTCTGAATAATCTAAAGTCATTTATAGCATGTAATGCTATTCACTGATAATGGTGAAGGATGGGTAATGCTTGTTGTGTTACATACTTACATAAAAAAGAGACAGGACATCATTGTAGTTACCAGTGGGAACATTAAAAATCAGTTTGAGCTGAGAAACTACTACATGCAGAGCTGCTGCTGTGGTGAAGCCTCCTACCAGTGGGTCAGATAGATAACGCACCAAGAAACCCACCTGGACCACACCCATTCCCACCTGGAAAATAAATGAATAAATAAATAAATAAATTATAGAGACATTTACATCAGCAAGGAGACAGTGCTTCAGTAGCAACTCACTGTGCATTGCTTTCTCTTTTCAGATCTATATATTTTGACAGGAAGAAGTCATTTGACTGACATTGCAAACAGCCAACCACATTTATTACTAACTTCTTCAACAACATTTGAATAATTTTTGAAGATATGATGCCCTGATTTTTTTTTTCAATCCACTGACTACATCTTGCCCCGATAAGCTGGAAAAGTTTTTTCAGTATATGGAAGTGTCCATACACACAAATGCATTTACACAGAAGTGTTGCTAGCCAATCAGATTACAGCCTTCAAGATTATGAAGCATTTGACCAGAAAAATGTATAAAATACAGTACTGCGCAAAAGTCTTAGGCACCCTATTTTTTTTAGCACAAACTTTGTTATAGATTTTTACTTTATGACTTCTACATTATTGATTCAGTACAAAAACATTTTAGAATTCCAAACATTAGTTTTCCAGCACAAAATTAAATGTTACAGAAAAATGTTTGTATGTCAGTAAAGAAAGCAGCAGATGACATAAGAGACACTTTTCAGATAAAAACATAATGAAGGCTGCTGGGTTTCGCTGCAGAAATAAGAAGCGAGTCGACAGTCAAAGTCTCCAGAAGAACTGTGGCTGCTTCTGCAAGATGCT
>CM040471.1:19510045-19521400 GCA_022758105.1 Pangasianodon gigas | reverse complement strand
TATGTCAGTAAAGAAAGCAGCAGATGACATAAGAGACACTTTTCAGATAAAAACATAATGAAGGCTGCTGGGTTTCGCTGCAGAAATAAGAAGCGAGTCGACAGTCAAAGTCTCCAGAAGAACTGTGGCTGCTTCTGCAAGATGCTCAGTAACACTTACAGCTCATTTCCTTATAAAACTGCACACACTGCACCTGAGACTACGATTTTTTTTTTAAAGCGAAGGATCGTCACACCAAATATTGACTTTGTTTCATTTATTACTGTTTACTGCTCTTTATAGTATTTTTTTTTATGTAGAAACATTTAATTTCATTATTTTTGAAGGCATCTTTGCTCTACAGCATTTCTTTGCATGTGCCTAAGACTTTTGCACAGTACTGTGTATCAGACACTCTGTGGCCAGTGGGAGGAGTGTTTGAGACTGAGACCAGTGGGAGCAAATTTTCCTTTATTTTAGGACAACTATACCTGAAACAGTCCAATCAGCACTGTCATGGAGATGGATAATGCCACTCTTTTTGCATCTCTTTCAGCAACATTTAGCACCATTGCTGCCGTCCCATTCACACTTGTCCCATTCCCTGGTTTCATGAACAGTTCATCAGGAGTAAGATTCAACACCACTGATCCCATCATAAGACAGGTGACTGGAAATGGACCTGCCCAGAATCAGACAGAGAAATGTACTTGTTAGATCAAAATGTGTCTTATTATTAAAGAAATTAAATGGTTCTTATATTTTAAAAAGCCCCAGACATCATGAATTCAGCATTATTCAGTGTGGAAGAGAACCCTACCTACAGATAGGTGTCTAGAGGTGCCCAAAATGAAGTAGGAGAGGATTGGGAAGAAAGCAGCATAAAGTCCGTATACAGGACCGACATTAACCAGCAGTGAGTAGGCCAATCCTAAAAAAAAAAAAAAAGGAAAAAAAAATTTAATGCCTTTGAGAAACACAATAAAAACTAAAGATGAAACTAATTATTTTCCCAGAAAAAAGCTCACCTTGCAGAGCACACACCATTCCCGTAGTGATTCCTGATACAATGTCACCAGGAAGCCATTGCCTGAGTTGGTATGTTGGGAGCCAGTCAAGGATTGGGAAAAACCCCTTAATCAGCCGCACGACCCGTTTACCAGAGCAACTGTAATGAGTCAATTACACATGAGTGTGTTAAGGCAAGGCATGAATTGTCATGGTGGTTAACCCTGCACATGATAAAGAGTTTTTACCGATTCATGAAAGTAAATCAAATAACTATGGTTATGTGGTTCATTAAGAATTTGAAAGAGACTAACCTGCAGGAATTTCTGAGCCTTTCCTTGAGGCTCTTCGTCTGTCTGGCTTGCTTTTCATTGACATGTTCAAAGGCACGTGTGGAGTAGATGGGCCGAGATACACGATATTGGTTCTGGCTGTCCATCTTGAAGATAACCTGGTTTAAATGGTAGATATTTTTTTTCATAGTGCTCACTTTTGAAATGCTCACTGCTTTTTTTTTTTTCCAAACTCACAGCTTTTTACACAGAATGCATGAGTGTCTAATAATGAGGAGAACATTGTACTTTGTGGGCTAGTTTATTTACAAGTTCATTTAAGAGTTAGAAACAGGTTAAAAACCAAAAATCCACTTCTACCAACCCATGCCAAAAGCTGAGGAAATCAAAAAAGGAAGGTAAGAGCAAAAAGGATGAATAAAAAGGCTTGTATACAAAGTTAAACAAACTTGCTTCATCTCAACAGGGCAATGCCTAGAAATCACAGAATCCAAATCCACATTTGGAAATCCCACTTATGCTTTCATCCTGTAAAAAGCTTTACACCATATTGCTGGTGAACACTCAAATCTGATGAAGGTGTTGATTAATTTTCTATAACAGCAGTTTTGAAAGTAGTGTTAGCTACAAGGTTTACATTAATTAACTCATTTTAATATGTTATCCTTTCTATTCTTTCACAGGACTTTGCATGGTGGACACTCATATTCTAAGCCAGATTTTTTTTAAAAAATGCTGTTATTTAACATAACAAATAAAACTATATATTATACTGTATAGTATACTATAACATACTGTACTATATGCTGTATAATCATTGATATGTTGAAGCTTTCTATAATGAAATAAGTTTATTTAATATTTATGAAAGGAGTCTCTAGTGTCAGCGCTTTGTTCCAGAAATAAAGCTGTTCCTTTAAGTTTTCCACTTTGCGGATTCTTGGTAACATGACAAAATGCATTTTGTTGTATTATTAACTTTAAGAGAGAGAAAAGACAGATACTGATGAGGGAATTACTTTTTTTTTTTTTTTTTTTTTTTTTGCTGTAATAACATCAGTGGTAATAGAAACTAACTTGTTCCACATCATTAAATGTGAATGCAAAAGGTTAAATGCATGACTAGTAGTTCATTAATAAATTTTTTTTAAATAATAGTTTGCAAATTGCTGTGGTATAAGAGGAATTAAACACTTCAGACCACGCTGATATAAGGAAATAATCAACATCAGGGTGGTAATTATTTTCCTATCACAGCACATCCCAAAGTGTTTAATTCCTTACATAGTGTATACTACTTTCAAATCAACTTACTACATTAATGTATTCACTTTATACCAGCTTCAATCACTAATATGATTTACAGCTAACACATTTTGTCAGTAGAATGTATACCATTTTATAATCCTTACCTGGCAATTCAAATCTGAACTTCTTACATCTGCTTGAGAAATTGTTAATCACTCATGACTTGAATTAAATTTACTCGCACAAGTATTCAGTGTCAGATTCCATATTTTCTATAAATGCAGCTTCACTCCCTTGTTCTTGTTCCTGTTCTTCTTTTTATTATCTTATTTCATCCTCCTTCTTCTCTTCTCTGTGTCCTCTCTCTCTCTCTCTCTCTCCCTCTCTCTCTCCCTCTCTGCACCTCTTGTTCTCTCTGAACATCATCTGTATACCTGGCTTTTGCGTTTATTTATAAGATGAGTTGGGTCGTGGGAGGTGTCAACTTGAGAGGAAGCAATAAAGATGGCTGTCAATGAGTATCATTCTTTACATCTTTTCAAGTAAACAGTTTCTGAAATCAGTTTTTAAAACTACATTGAAATATTGCTGCTTTTGCATTTTATTAGCATACTAGATAAGTCATACTAGTCATACTAGCATACTAGATAAGTACTAGATAGTCAGATAAAGTTTGCAAGATTGTGTTTTTATCAAAATTGTAGACTTCATACATATAAAACATAATATAATACCATGAAACTTTAAGTACTATTTAGTGGTATATTGGCATTAGTAGCATTATATATAATGCCATGTAATGATGAATCTTCATTTTTAAGTCTTGAAGACGTGATGACTTGCAGTGTGCTCTGTTTCCTAGTAGGGATCTTTGTGTTGTTCTTTCTCGACATGTGGCAGTTTCCTAGTATATGCGTTCTATGCTATTTAGTTCTATTTGCAGAGCTTTTCATGTTTGTGGGTAAGCTGTTCCAGTGAGGAAATGCTTACACAAAAATAGGGGTATAAGTTATAATAATACAACATTTTTTCCACTATCTAAATCTATTATATCAAACTATACTAAACTGGATCAAACCAATGTCACACATATTAATTATGTATAACTATGACCAGCGGTCAATTTGTTATAAATGTCAAACTTTAGTTTCAAACAACAGAGAGGTTGGGGTATTTATTGTTATTAACTTTGTGGGGGGGGGGGGACACTAATTATTTTAGCTAGCGAGGTTTTTTCCCAATTGAAATGCTCAGAAGAAGAAAGTTTATGGAATTTGATTTTGTCAGATGTCAGAAAAGCACTCATCTGTGAAGAAAAACAAACCTCCCTTAAAGCAGTTAGTTAGTTACTTAAGTACCTAGCCAGCCTGTTAATATTAACTGTGTAAGTAATGTGACATGGAACATTTAAATATTAAGATTATTACTAAAGAAAAATAGGTGACAGTTTTATAAAGGAAAGTAGTTTTGTCTTTTTATAAAACTAAGTGACAAAATCCCGTTGCATCCCTCCTGAAATGAATTCCTCAATCGGATTAAAAGCTAACTATGAAATTATAAAAACACACATATTCTAGCAGCTGTCTCACAGTTCCAAGGTTTCAGGTTCGATCCTGAGCTCAGGTTACTGTTTATTTGTTCTCGCCATGTCCATGTGGGTTTCCTCCGGATCCTCCAATTAACTCCCACTTTTGAAAAAACATGCCAGTAGGCGAATCGCCTAAATTGGCAAAATTGCCTCTAGGTGTGAATGAGTGTGTGAATGTGTGTGCAGGGTGTGTGTTGTGTAATGGGCTGGTATCCCAGCTACAGTGTATTCCCACCATGTGCCCAGTGCTCCTGGGATAGGCTTCAGTGGTTACTGAAGATGAATGAATGAATATTTTCTAGAAAGAGTCACATGTCCTGACAATAGTATTATTTGTTGTGGGCCATATAAGCTTACTTTAATTCAGGAACAGTCTTATCTATAGGTCAAGACAGAGGTTTTAAATGGCATCATTCACCAAATGTCACTGTGGAATTTATAGTCTGCTTGGTGCTAAACATGAAAAGAAACATTAATCTGTTGCTTTTAAAATAAAGGATCATTTGTCTAATGGATTTAGATTAGAGTATAATGGATTGAGCATATGGTATACTTTACATATTTAGATTGTAACTTTATGTACTCTTTATTCACAGTGCACACACTCCAACATTTCAGTGTTTCTCTCAAAATAGCTACGTGTTCAGTGGTTTCTGGTAATAAAGAGTGACAGAATCAATTCAGTGTAGCAATACTGAGAAAACAGATTTCTAAAGGATTTGTCAGATTTTCCTTTTCAGCCGGTGAAGGAGTTGGAGATGCATTTCTAGTTTTGTGAGGCGTATTTGTATGAATCAGGTTATAGTTCATTTATTTGATGAAATGGTAGGTAATAGGTCCATCATGAAGAAACAAAGCAGAGTGAAGGAATGCGTAGGGGTAAGAATTAGGCTTGTTTCTTTCCTTTTATTACTTAGCTATAGGCCAAAATCTAATCCTTAATCATTTGTTTATGTGTTTATAAAGGATTGGACATTGTCTTGGTACTGGCAGCAATCTTTTTATGTTCATGTGTGAGAAGATTTGGATAATGTTCCCACTCCAGGGAAGAATATCCCTGTTATTCCTCCTCTGAATTATATTAATACGCAATTAATATTGGTTTATATTGGTTATATTGGTTTGGTTGGTTTAATTAATGTGTGAAGACCATCTATAAAAAACTTTAAAAAGTTATTTATCTATTTCTTTATTAAAAGTTATTCATTATTTGTGTATTTGACTTAATGTGTGTGACTATTGGAGTATGTTTAAGGAACAGACTTTATAAAGATCCCTTCATTGGCAACTTTCATAAACATTTCTATGAAATTTGTGACAACACCAAATAAAAATGTGGTACTAATGTTCCAAAAAATTAAAACAGGTCCAGTACTTTGCATACCGCATAACATGTTAAACTGTCAACACAACACAAAAGAGTGTGGGTAAGTTCCTAGTACTTATGTTTTGCTTTCTATAGCAACATTATTTTTACCACAAACCATACATGGAATGAATCTGAGTTATTGGCTGTTATTCGAGACATTGCAAAATGATTAGCAAAGGTTTATATATATATATATATATATATATATATATATATATATATATATATATATATATATATATATATATAATGTCAAAATATGTCAAAATAATGGTGCTATGTCTCCTAGTCATATTTGAAAAGAAGCAGGAATTGCTATTATATTGGCGCTATTTAGTTGCAGGTTTTTAAATATGGAAACAAGACAGGTAACTACCATAATTTCCATAAATATGAGGCATACAAGAGAGAGCCTCAAAAAAAAAAAAAAGGTTTCTGTATTGTGTAATCAAGTTCCATATAACAGACCAACCATAGGCAATAGTTTTGTACAGTATTAACACGTATTAACAATATTAACACACACGTATAATTTGTTTCAGTTCAGTCTGTATAAGCAGTTTTCAGTGTAGCCATACACTTTGTGCATTTAATTGCAAATTGGAAAGATTACATAGAAATAGTGATACAAAGAAACTTCCGCCTGCATGGAGAAATTCTTTCAAAGAAACTGTGACATATATAGCTAGGAAGAATATAACCTGGTTAGACCTACTCCAACTTTCTTAGTGTTCCATATGATTGCATTTACCCTGCTATGTCTGATATACAGAGGCTTTTTGGAAAGATGACACTTGAATGAATTAATTATGCTCCACAAATTAAAAAAAAAAAACAAATTTGTAACAAACAGTCTAAACAATAATTAGAATCAGACTTAGAATTAAGTGCACATAGTAAAAGAGTAAGCCTGTGTTTTTAGGTGAATTAATACACAATGAAAGGTGAAATTAGCTGTCCTAAATATTATCATTCACAGTTTGTTTTGTTTTGATTTGTTTTACTTTTTTTCACTTTTTTCACACTATCTACACTGTAGAGGATTCACATCAGTCGCCTATATGCATTCAGTACAGTACTGTGCAAAAGTCTTAGACACCCTATTTTTTTTAGTACAAACTTTGTTATAGATTTTTATTTTATGACTTCTACATTATTGAGTCAGTACAAAAACATGTTAGATTTCCAAATCTAAGATGTGAATTTCCAGCACAAAATAGTTGCTAGATAGTTTTCCAGCACAAAATTAAATGTTGCTGATAAATGTTTGTGTATCAGTAAAGAAAGCAACATATTACATAAAAGAGACAAAAAACATAATGAAGGCTGCTGGGTTTCGCTGCAGAAATAAGAAGCGAGTCGACAGTCAAAGTCTCCAGAAGAACTGTGGCTGCTTCTGCAAGATGCTCAGTAACACTTACAGCTCATTTCCTTATAAAACTGCACACACTGCACCTGAGACTACTGATTTTTTTTTTTTAAAGCAAACGGTCATCACACCATATATTGACCTTGTTTCATTTACTACTGTTTACTGCTCTTTATAGTTTTTTTTATTTATTTTTTTAAATGTAGAAACATTTAATTTCATTATTTTTGAAGGTACTTTTGCTCTACAGCATTTCTTTGCATGTGCCTAAGACCTTTTCACAGTACTGTATATACCTTATGGATGTAAAGGGCCATAGAGGTAGAGTTCTTTATTATATTTAATAATAAAAAAGCCACTTCTGGTTTAGTCCACACCCACATTATGTTTAAATCCAAATACATACTGTATACAGATACAGATACCTGAACCACTAAACAGATACAAATACAGATAGTGTCATTGTGTTACATCCCTAATATACAAACAGTATGTAAATGTAAAGTACTGACATCTTTAACTGAATATTTCACTGCACTGTAAATGAAAATTGCAAGTAATAATACACTATATGGCCAAAATTTTGTGGACAGCTGACTATCACACCCATATGTGCTTTTTGAACATCTCAGTCCAGATTAATACCCCCCAAACCCCCCGCCTTGCTGTTATAATAACCTCCACTCTTCTTTGTGGTAAAGGTTTGGGGAAGGCCCACATATGGGTGTGATGGTCAGGTATCCACAAACTTGTGGCCATGTAATGTATCTTAGCATGTGATTATAAAAGCTTTCTTTAATTCCATGTACAAATAAAGCATAAAATAACCATAAATTAAGAATTTATTGATGGAAATCTTCTACCCTCTAGTTGTAAGTTAGACACACCTCTCAGCTGTTTCCGCCATGGAGGAAAGCGTTGACGCTGTTTAAGCAACACTAGCATGTTCATATATTATCCAGTTTATTTATTGAAGTTTATTATCTCTGGAAGGACTTAAGAATATCTGATGCAAAGACGTTCTGTTATAAGATATGGGTTTTCCAAGATCTGCTTTCTGATACTGATTTAAAAAAAAAAAAAAAAAAAACTACTAAAAAAAATGACAAACTCTCCAGTTGTACAACAGTGGCTCTGGACACTAATAATATATCATGGGATATTTCAAATTTTAAAACATTAAGGCATTTGGTCTGACACTCCCTGTCTCGCTGTACATTAACAGTGCACGGACAAGTTGTTTTGTGTTATAGCACCATCTACTGTCTTTTGCTTAAACCAGAGGTATTCAAACTGTGGGGAAGACTCGCCCTTGGCCTGCACAGGAGCTGTTGCTGTGGATAACTGGGGCATCAGGCGGGCCGGCCTCACCCTGAACAGCACGGCTCTTCACCTACGGCAAGGAGCTGTTGTTGGGGCCTCAGCCTCGCCCCTTGGTCTGTTGCGGCCTATGGTGAGGAGCTGTTGCTGCAGCCGGCCGGGGTGTCGGCTGTTCAACAAGCACATATTAGTGTGATGCTGAGGTGTTGGGGGATGGAAAGTGCGAGCTCTGTGTAAAAACTGAGATGTGCGGCTCATGGGGAAAAAGTTTGAATATCTCTGTTTTTCCATTCACCCATCCATCTATTTTCTGTACTGCTTATCCTACACAGGGTCACAGGGAGCCTGGAGTCTATCCCAGGGGAGAAGGCAGGAGACACCACGGATGGGGTGCTGACCCATTGCAGGGCACAATCTCACACACACACGCACACACACACCAATTCACACCCCATTCACACACTACAGACAATTTAGACATGCCAATCAGTCTACAACACATGGCTTTGGACTGGGGGAGGAAGCCAGAGTGCCCAGGGGAGGCCCCTGATGCACAGAGTGGGGGGACATGCAAGCTCCACGACCATGGGGCGGAGATGAGAGTTGAACCCCCAACCCTAGAGGTACAAGGCAAATATGCTAACCACTAAGCCACCATCAGGGTTCAAGGGTCAAGGGTCAAGGTTCTTTATTTGTCACATACATTGCATACATGTGATGTATTAATGTAGTGAAATGTTTTTCCTTAGTGCCTCGTCCCATAGTGCAACACTGATACATAATAAAACAGAATATAATAAAAGCAGAATATAATGAATAGAATAGAAAAATAAAATAGAATAAAATCTAGTATAAAATATAGATGTTATAAGTAAAAATATGTTTAGCAGCTTGGAAGAATGCTTAGCAGCTTTTAGAGGAGTGTAGTTTGCAAAAAATTGTCTCATAGTGCAAGAGTGCAAGAGTTTTTGTTTGTCCATTGCGCAGCTGTTTGTGTGTGTGTGTGTCTGTATGTCTGTGTACAGTGAACCACTCATGTTCACTGTAAATCACTGTATTTTTACTGTAAATTATAAGGTAAATTATTGTAAAGTGTGTATATTGTGTAGAAATATTGTATATTGCATATTGTATATTCTGTGAATTATATTCTCTATTGTTGACTCTAGCTATATGACAAGTTGCTTGGACACATACACAGTACACAGATTATAATTCAGATTAAACTTCAAAATACAGTGTACTGGAGAACCCCAATCACATTTCAGGCAAACCTATCTAAAGTATTTGTGAGCAATAAAGTCAGTATTATTACAAAAACAGATTAGGCCCAGAGAATTTAATCCAGGCTAATACAGCTTTAAAAGAGTATAAACACACAAGCAGAGCAAGACGTTCGTTTACTCAATTTTGTTCCACCTGATAGAGCAGACTGGACTTTGACCATGAGGAAATCCACCCACTTTTAGCTCAGCCTGTGATAAATGCTTATTAGGACTACTGAATAAATGCTCATCAGTAACTTGCTGAATAAAAAATGGCTTCCTAATCCATACTGTACAGGATACAATGGTGGAGAACGCAGAGGAAACCCACACAGACACTGGGGGAGCATGCACAGACAACAGCCTGAGCTCAGGATCAAACCAGGGACCCTGAAATTGTGAGGTGGCAATGCTGCCCACTTCCCATTTCTGCAATTTTTAATTACACTGCAATGGAAAATGTTCCCTTGGTACAGAGGCATAGCAGAAGGAGAGATGGTTACATGTCAATTCCACTTTCATAGAAATGTAATGCTGTACACCACAATTTTCCCTAAAACATTATAGGCAATATGGAAGTTTGATTTTGTTCATGCAGCATTTGCTTTATGTTTTAAAGCATGTCTCCATTAAACAGTTCCATTCGGAGTAGCTTATTGCCCACACTGCAAAATGCTACTGCTTCTTATATTTAGATGAGCTTTGATACATTTATGAAGTTTGTGAAGCAGACACAGTCTGAACAAGCTCTATGAGAAATCAGAGGTCACAGTGAGGTCAGCACCATGAACACACCCTGATAGTTCACAGTAGTAGCTCAGCACTATGGGCAGAAAGTTGTGAGTTCAAATCCTATGACTGTATAAGAGCCAATACTGGGGCTGTTAAGCAAGGCCCTTGTATATTAAATGATTGGATTGGATTCTGCTTATAATTAAATAATGCAAAGTTTCAGTTAGTACAAATGGTGTGAGTCAAAGTTTTATATTGAAAACTTAATTCGGTGACACCTTTTGTTCTTTTCATAAATCACGGTTATTGTGCTCATAATTTTTTTTAAGTTCGTAATGATTCCATGTGAGCTTTTTTAATGTAAAAATATAATGCCTCATAAAGCTCTAATAGTGTGATACTGTATGTTGTAATGCAAGTGTCACTATTCATTATAATGCCATGTGAGTACTGTACAACTTGAACTGCTAAGGACAAATGTAATTACAAATGTATTAAGAATTATAAAGAGATGTTTAAAGTTTGGGATTTTTTTTTTAAAATAACTATACTCTGATACATTTCTAGAACTTTGCCCTGGGCATGTTTTGATAGCTCCATGAATCTTTTCTTTAACAAACAGGTGTATTTAGGTGACACTTTCATTGCACAGAGGTGAACTCCATTCAACTATTTATGTGACTTCTGTTGTGCGGTGTTATAACTGAATGTTACAGGGTTCCTCTAAACATTCACTAGCCCAAGTCAACAGTGATAGCCCATCCATCCATTTTCTGTACTGCTTATCCTAGGGTCACAGGGAGCCTGGAGCCTATCCCAGGGGACACCCTGGACAGGGTGCCAACCCATTGTAGGGCATAATTCACACACGATTTAGAGATGCTAAACAGCCTACAGCCTAGTCTTTGGACTGGGGGAGGAAACCGGATTACCCGGAGGAAACCCCCGAAGCACAGGGAGAACATGCAAACTCCACGCACACGGGGCGGAGGCATGAATCAAACCCTCATCCCCAGAGGTCCGAGGCAAGCGTGCTAGCCAATAAGCCACCATGCCCCCCAACTGTGATTATTAATGTCTATTAATGTCTATTAATGTCCTTTCACACCCAGATCTATGGCTACACCCTGTGCAAGTGGTAGGCCTATATTAAGAAGTGAAGAAAAGCTGTATGCATAGATGTA
>CM040471.1:19482157-19505525 GCA_022758105.1 Pangasianodon gigas | reverse complement strand
TATATATATATATATATATATATATATATATATATATATATATATATATATATATATATATATATATATATATATATATATATATATATATATATATATGTGTACACACACACACCCCCCCCAGATTTTCAGGAAGTTCTGGCACCTCTCAGTCCTTTACAGCTGTGTTGTGTTAAATGCTCTTTTCCTTTCTGTGTATGTGTATGTCACAGGTGCTGTCTCACAATTTATACACAGCTCTGAACATCCCTCATGATCCTGTAGCCTTAGAGGAGCATTTCAAAGATAACGACAATGGACCCGTCTCTGATCACGGCTATATGCCTTACCTCAACAAGTACATTCTGGCGAAGGTATCGGTCTTATTACAGATGTACAAACTCATCGCTGTAACTTCCTGTTTACCAAGTTTGAGGTTATACACAAAAAAAGTAGTTGGTGCCCATGCTCTAATAGTGTTGTTTTTACCTATGAGTTGCAGCAATTCATGGTTGTTAATCTGATAATCTGCTTACACGCAGTTGTAGAAATGCATGAAATATCCTTTCATTTTGAGTGGAGTTTGCAAAAGAAAATGATTTACTGTATCTGGATTTTGCTGATGTTTAGGCCACTGAGGGTACGTTTAATAAGGAGACTTTTGATGAGCTGTGCTGGACGATGACGGCTAAGAAGAACTTCAAGCCCAGTATTCAGCAGGGGGTGTGTTCCCAAAGTGACTGCTTCAAGCTCTTCTGTCTGTTTAACCTGCTCTCTGAGGACCGTTATCCTCTCGTCATCATCCAGCCTGAGGTTTGTGCTTTACTGTATGAGAACGAGGAAAACCACAGGTGATAAAATGATAATGATCACAGGTAATAATGTCATAGAGAAGTTGAATGATATAGGACTTTTTTGAGTCCATGCAATTATGTTCACTTAGACATTATCTCTGGCAACACTGATCCTAGATCTCAGAATCCATGGACATTCCATGGCTAAATATACTCTTTTGTTAAAGAGAGAAACTTTTTTTGGTAGCATGGTTTTATCTCGTACTTAAAATGCGACTCATCCGGCTAAAATTGAAGTGTAATGTAGATAAAACCCAGAGAAAGACAGTGCATGAGAGACACAGGGGCCTGATGTGTAACTCATCTGAATCTTCTGCACCGTTAATGTAGGAAAGGAAGTTAAAGAGGAGTAAAAAACAGAACTGCAGTCATGGGGCTTCCTGATGATTACACACGTATCTGTGTTTGTGATCTACCAATACCCTTTAACCTTCGTGTTGTGCAAAAAAGGCCATTGATTTGCACATTTCATTTAAGAAAAAAATCAACTCTGAGTTGTAAATGGTTGTAATAATTTAGAGCGATCTCAGATATCTTGCTAGAAGCTATCTTCGCAGTAGTAATATAAAATGTATTTTATATGTAATGTTTTTTTATTTTAATGTAAAAATGTCACATTTATGACCTTGACCCCATATATATGAATGACATTTATGCTCTCAGCTGGAGTACCTGCTGAAGAAGATCTCTACCGCTATGAGTCAGGAGTGGGACGGGAAGGCACTGGAGGATCTGCTATCCCAGGATCCTTCTTTGCAGGATGGCCTGTCTGTGTGGATGTTTTTGGAGCATCTCAGCGCAGGGCACCTTATGAGGGTGGACAGTAAGGAGGCCTTCAGCCTGGCACTGGATGACATCTTCATGGAGATGTACCACAATGTACTGAAGAAGGTGACTGTCTAATAGGGAAGGGCTGCATGATTGTTACTGACTGAACATTAATAATGAGAATGACAAATGACAAGGAGCAATTTTATTATATTTATATCAAAACACTGTGAATTTTTTAATGTGATTGGTCAGAAGGTGTTGATTAATCTTCTGTAATACCAGCTCTGCCAATAGTTCCGGCTGTATTTCAAGTAACAGGTTTATATTAATATGCTCATTCTAATACATTATCATTTCTATAGTAGCAGCTCATATAAGCCTAATAATAAACTTTAAAAAATCTGTTGTTATTTAACAAAGAATACCTTAAAATCATTAATACGGTGAAGTTTTCTGTAAAGAGACTTTATTTAATATTTATGTAAGGAGTCTCCAGTGTCAGCACTTTGTAACTGTCAGAGGAACAGTAAAGCTGTTCTTTTAGGTTTTCTGCCATGGGAAAGTCATCAGGACAGAGCATTTTGTACTTTCAGGCTTTTAGGTAACAAGATAAGCTGTTTTTTGTGTTTAACCTCAAAAGAGAGGAAAAAAATAGAGGCTAGTGAAAGATGGACTGGTTGCTATAATGTAAAAGATACTAAGGAACTAACTTGTTTCAAAAAAAAAATTAAGAATATGATGTGTAGTTCTTTAATTAATAAGTTTAATTTAAATTAATTTTAATTTTAAAAATAATTTAATTAATTAATAACAAATTAATAAATAATTAACAAAATTGTAATCACTTCTGCATTTTTAATGAATTACATCTATGGTTATGTGTTATAGTCAAATCTCCTGTCTTTATCTGAGGTAAAGTGATATGGGTACTAACTTATCTTTCTTATTTTCTCTTTCTTTCAGGGTTACATGCTGAAAAAGGGGCATGTACGTAGGAATTGGCATGAGCGCTGGTTTGTGCTTAAGCCAGGCAGCTTGGCCTACTACCTTAGTGAGGACCAGAAAGAGAAAAAGGGAGAGGTCCAGCTGGATGGGAGCTGCGTGGTAGAGGTGAATTCTGCTGTTTTCTTCTCTTTTATTGCAAATCACTTCATTTTTCTCCATGAAATATATCTTTGACAGCTCGTAAAAAGAACAGTATCACCAGAGATAGGCTCAATGATGGATCTTGATAGAGGCTCTCTTTGTCCACAATTTTGTCAAAATATTGACTGCAAAGAAAAATCTGCATTTCTATTTTTTCTTCAGAGGTTTTCCTTAAATAAATTAAAAATTTTATTCATTTGGACTAAATTCAAATACCTTTGGAAGGTGAGATATATACAGAGCAGAAAGCGAACATTCACAAGCTTTAGATATGTTTTTTACTTCTGATTTCAATCTTTAAAAAAAATTATAATCTTTTAATCTGTGAAAAATATTTAGCAATATTTGTCTCTGGCAATAACAATATGTCTATTCTAATTTTATAGTAATTGCTTATCACTTGTTTCTGTAATTAAATGCAGATTAAAAAATTTATTTCACATTTGTGTAAGTCAAACAGGAGAATATCTATATGTGTGAAATTTATTGTGTCCGGCGAACATTATACATTTCTAAATGATTTCAGTTATAATTTTTGAAAGTTTTTTAGTGAATAAATGTGAATTAGTGAGTAATCATTTGTATTTTTCTAAAGATCCATAGTTCACTGACTGTATACAATGATTTATATTATAGGTTTGTATAAAATTAAATGTGCGTTAAAACCACAGGAATAAATCTAGACAGCTAAGCATTATATAGGATTAATTATATGGATATTTTTTGATGTAACTGGCAGACCATGCCTGATAAAGAAGGAAGACGCTGTTTATTCTGTGTGAAGACTCCTGGCAGGACATATGAGATAAGTGCTTCAGATCAGAAACAGAGAGTGGAGTGGATTCAAGGTGAGTGCTTACACCTGAGCCGTTCTGGCTAAATCTATTTAAATATTTTCTAAATTTTGAACTTTAAGGTTAAGAGATTGCCAGACAGTATTGTAAGACAGACATCATTTTTCTGTGTACACTAGCTGTGCAGACAGCGCTCCGGCTGAAGACGGAGGGGAAGAGCTCAATGCACCAGGAGCTAAAGCTGCGCAGACGAGAGCTACGGGAGAACAGCCAGAACAGTCAGAGAAGCGAGAACCAGAGCAGCCAAAGTGGTCAGAGAAGCCTGAGCCAGAGCAGCCAGAGTGAACATAGTGCTGAAGTTGAGGAGCCTCAACCTGTGATTCAACAGGGAGAACCAGAGAGCAAGGAACCAAACCTGGAAATCATAGACATCATCCAGGTAAGAGAGTGGGAGTAAAGAGACATAGGGGATACAGCTCATGCTTTTGAGTGTACTAATTTATTGTGTTTTAGCAACACCTGGAAATGGAGGTGCAGCGCAAAAAGGAGGATGCATGGGAGAAAGAGAAACAGAAGGAGAAGCAACAAGAGCTGGCGAGACAGCTGGAGGAAGCAAACGAGGTAAGACACAGATGTGTTCTTTCACCCTTTAGAGCAGTATGTTGTTCTAAGCAAATTGAGACTAGAGAAGGGAATATGAAACATTTTTGACAGCAATTAATGTCTATACACTAGAATGCATTTCTCACTTTTATGTTTGATGGTGTGCTGGTTGCTGCCCAGGCCAGAGAGAACATGGTGGCTGCACTGGCTAAAATGGAAAGGGAGGTACAGCAGCAAAAGAAGAGGATACAGGAGCTGGAACTCACACAGCAGAAGCTGGAGGAGGCGCTCAACACACAGATTCAGGCCCACTTAGAGGAGGAGAAAGTCCGACATGAGCTCGAGAGGTCAGTCACAGACACCTCCTTTTTCCCTATCACACATTAAGCTGATGTTGAAGAACTAAGGACCACCAGGAACCTTTAATGATCACCACCCATCACTTTAAGTTGCACATGAACACACCACAAATACTACAGCTGATGGCCAACATCTTGCACCATACTAAGAAAGGCAAAAGTCAAAAGGTGGCAATTGTCCGATTTTTATTTTATACTAGTATATGGTTCTATCTCTGTATATACAGTCATGTGAAAAAAATTAGGACACCCCATGAAAGCCTGTGTTTTTTTTTAACATAGTTAAACATATGGACATTTGATCTTCATTTTAACAATATTGAGAGATTCAAGTAATATAATTAAACAAATAAAACCAAAGAAAAGTCTTTTTAAAATCATCTGTAAAATGTAATTTTTAAAAAATCCAATTTCTTGTGAGGAAAAAGTAAGGACACCCCCACATTTATTTGTATTAAAATGGCTAAAATTACCTACAGGTATATCACATCAGGTGCAAATTATTAGAACATCGTTACAGAGCATTTTGAAGGAGGCTTGCCTTATTTAAACCTCAGACATTTAGTTTGGTTTGCTCTTAATTGTTGAAGTGAGAGGTATCACCATGGTGAGATCCAAAGAGCTCTCTGAGGCCTTTCAGAAAGAAGATTGTTGATGCTTATGAGTCTGGTAAGGGATAGAAAAAAGATCTCAAAAGAATTTGTAATCAGCAAAATCTGGAAAATCATTTACAAGTGGAGAACATTTAAAATAACTGCCAACATGGCCAGGTCAGGCCATCCAAGCAAATTCACCCCAAGAGCAGACCGCAAGATGCTTAAAGAAGTCTCCAAAAACCCTAAAATATCATCACAGGACCTACAGCAAGCTCTTGCTACAGTTGATGTCAAAGAGACTGCACAACTTTAATTATCCAGGGAGGTGTGCAAGGAGGAAACCTTTGCTGTCTAAGAAAAACATGAGGGCAAGATTGAAGTTTGCCAAAGAACACATAGACAAAGGCCAAGACTTCTGGAATAATAAGAACCTCATACCAGCTGTGAAACATGGAGGTGGAAGTGTTATGGTTTGGGGAAGCTTTGCCGCAGCAGGACCTGGCCAGCTCATCATCATAGAATCCACTATGAATTCTACATTGTATCAGAAGGTACTTGAGGTTCATGTGAGACCATCTGTCAAAAAATTGAAGCTGAAGTGGAACTGGACCTTGCAACATGACAGTGACCCAAAACATACCAGTAAATCCAGCAAGGACTGGCTGAAAAGTAAAAAATAGAGAGTTCTGGAATGGCCAAGTCAAAGCCCAGATCTAAATCCTATTGAGATCCTGTGGGGTGATTTGAAAGGGACTGTGCATGCAAGAAACCCCTCAAACATCACACAGCTGAAAGAATTCTGCATTGAGGAGTGGGGGAAACTTTCTTCCATTCGATGTCAGAAACTGGTAGATGGCTACAAGAAACGTCTCATTGAGGTTATTTCAGCCAAACAGGGAAACACTAGCTATTAGGGCATAAGGTGTCCTAACTTTTTCCTCAGTTGAAATACTCATTTTTGTGAAAACAAAGTGATTTTTTTTTGTTGTTTACATGCAATTACATCACTTTCATCTGCGGGTACAAATTAAAACAAGATCAAAAATTGACATGTTGACATTTCATAATAAAGAACTGAATATTTAATGGGGTGTCCTAATTTTTTCCCATGACTGTATATATGTATATATTGTTAACCAAATATATTCATTGTTATGTTTCATTGTTTTTTTGTACTGTCTTGAGTAAGCTGGCACAAGAAATTTTTTCGGGTCGGACCAACAAAAGAAATCAAATAGGTCTAGTCTCACAGAAACACAAACTGTGCCTCCCAAATCTCATAAAATTATATTAAATTATTTTTCAATCTGGTATGCCACCTACCAGTATCAAGATAGTGCCGGGCTTGACCTTTTTAATCCTAAGGGAAATTGCAGTGTTACAGTAGCAAGAACATAAAACAGGACACAACACAAGGGTGTACAGTCAGCCCCAGAATTATTGGCACCTTTGCTAAAGATGGGCAAACTTTCTATCTTCTATCTAACGTGATTGAGTAAGCAAGCTATTTATGTTTGAAAACAAATGATGGCTTTCCCAAATCAGGGAACTGTCGATTATAGTTGACATCCACCTAATGCTATTTTGTCAGACTTCCTTCAGTTTTTGGGTTTGTTACATTGCTTAAAGATTAGAGAGGTTCACTGTTCACATTATCAAAATCTACTACGAAGCTGCTGCAAGTCAAAATGGGGTCCTTTGAGTGGCATTTCATCATAATTCCCATATGATTTTCCACGAAAATTTACTTTTAATAACAATGGAGAATGATCAATGCGAAACACATGCAACGTATAATGATTAATATTTTTAAAATTAATTAAATGATTAAATTTTGGAGACCCCAGCAGAGATATGCTACCCTGTGCACAGCTGTATGTAACGGTGCCTTTATAAATAAATCAGAAATGTATGTGCACTACTGTTAATTTGGTTCCCACACAAAGTCTAAAAAGAAAAAGGAAAGAAAATGTGTCTCACTTGTCCAGTGCTTGAACCCTCTGGGCTAGTTTCAAGTCTTGTGTGTGTTTTGAGTTGTAGTTGGGGTGGGAATTTTGCAGAAACCTGGCAACCCTGCTCACAAGCTTCATACTTTTGCTTTTCAAGCTCTTCATGAAAGTAAAAACCTCAGACCTTTTTTTGTTTTGTCCTAAGGGATGAAAAACATCCTGCATGCACACACCTATTATGAATCTGAAGCGTTCTAGTAAGCTTTCCAAAAAAAAAAAAAAAAACAGTAGCACCTCCTATTTGTATCCATATTTGTATTAGTTTCAAACACATTATCTGTTCATTCCGATTCATTTATTTATTATCCCTAGTGTATATACATGTGTTTGTGTCTCACAGGCTACTGGAGGAAGAAAGGAAGAAGCTGACTGAGTTGATGCTCCGTCAGAAACGCTTGGAGACTCCTGATTGTGTGGAAACAACCCAGGAGAAAACACCTCAGCCCCAAAAACATGAGGATAACATACTCCCTCCTGCATCCCCGGTGACCCCTCCGTCCTCTAGCCCCCAACTAACAATGTGTCCAGCCCAGGCCATTACAGAAACAGTGGAGACACAAGAGTACAGTGTGGAGGTACTTAATCAGGGACGAGCAGAGAGAAGGAATGGGAAATAAATAGACTTACAAGTCAAGTCAAGTGGGGTTTTATCGTCATTCCTCTATATAGCTTGTATATGGTGCAACACAGAACAGTACACATTACATAAAGTGCAAATACACAACAATGTGAGATGAGTGGAGGACAATAAATGCACAGAACATGGGCTGTAAACTGTAAATTATCGGTAGGGTAGCAGCAATACGTTTAGTGCCTGATGCAGCTTTGTAAAGTGCGAGTGTGAAGTGGTATTTAGTCATATTGGGTTAGCAGTGGTATTTAGTCATATTGGGTTAGCAGTGGTATTTAGTCATACTGGGTTAGCAGTGGTATTTAGTCATATTGGGTTAGCAGTGGTATTTAGTCATATTGGGTTAACAGTGGTATTTAGTCATATTGGGTTAGCAGTGGTATTTAGTCATACTGGGTTAACAGTGGTATTTAGTCATACTGGGTTAGGTGTTTGACTAGTGTTGGGGGGTGGCAGGGTGTTGAGTAATCTGACTGCCTTGGGGAAGAAACTGTAACTAGACTTTGATGTAAATAGAATTTGATGTAATTGTTTGGTCAGCGTCTTTCAGGTAAGCACAACTGTAATTTCTCAATTTCTCTCATTATGCAGAAAGTGTCCGAGAATTCATCTAAAGCCCCACATATGAGACAATGGAACGTCCAGCTCAACTGCCTTATGAAGCCGATCACACCAGCAGGTAACAAATTCACACAGAGAACTACACAACAACAGGCGGACCATTTTTCAGTTTCACTTAGAAAAAATTAGGATTTGTTGTGTTAGAATCTGCTGTACGAAGGAAGCCCACAGGCAGTGATCTCATAAAGTGGAAGCTTTGAGTAGACAGGGAGCCAAAGGGGACACTTAACGAGAAACTTATCCAGGTCGGGTGGCCTAGTGCATTAACTTGTCACTGGGATCCTAAAATCCTGCTGGCACTCCTGCTTACAGATCCAGTCTAACTCTCACAGACTCAACACATGATTTAACTGTTGATGTTAAGTGAATTCGATCTTTTCCCTCGTCCATGTGTAGACAAGATGGAGCGTCTGTCAGGGAGGTCCAACTATCCCAAACGCGGCCAGGCGCTCACCAGCACGGAGTTCATTGTGAAGTACCAGTCAACAGTCAGTGAAACAGAATCCTCCAACAGCCAGTTACGAAAGAGAGAAGAGGATGTGGTCAAACAAGAGCCAATCACGGCATCTCGGGTTGAGGAACCACAGAAAACAAGAGAACATGTTGAGTAGAGCAAAGACTTTGCATAGTGATTCACTGACACAAGCTCAACAACAAGTAAACTTTTTGTGAGATTTGTTATTGATTGTAGCAGCCTTACTATCTTACACGAGTGAATAGCAACTGTAGATATAAATGTATAAAAAAATGTAGTTGTAGGAATGCTAGAATATAGTATTTGCAAAAATGTGGGTCATCTACAGTAAAGCTAGTGTGTGTGTGTGTGTGTGTATGGGTGTGTGGGTGTGGGTGTGGGTATGTGTGTGTGTGTGTGTGTGTGTGTGTTTAATGGAATACAATGCATAACACCAAACACATAATGCAATGTTACATATTTCCCACCACACACATTCTCTACTGTTGACAAATGCAAACACTCATTTATTTACAGCCATTTCACTAAATCCAGACAGTACTAATTTCTAGTTCAAGTTTTCATTTTGTCAAATCAGTCAGTGACACCTGACTCATTAGGAGCTGGTAACCTTCAAGTCAATTCTAGGAAATTCATTTTTAAAAATAACATGTATGCAGCAATACAACGTGTAGATGAATAATAATGAAAAGCATTAAACTATGACCACGGGTTTGCTCAGCCCGGATTTACTAATGTCTTCCTTTAGTTATATTCTTGTTATTATATAATCTTGTTGCATGTTGTACCCCGCATATTTCCTGTTTCACTGTTTATTATCTACATCAGCAATTTACACCACTCGAGTTATACAGAACAATCTGATAGTGAGGACTGAATTCAGTTCTACTGTTTTTTTTTTTTTTCCCTGGGTGAAGAATATTATAAAATGTTAAGATATGACATATGTCTCATTATTTTGTGATTTAAGTGATTCCATTCTTTATCTTCTATTTCTTCTGTTCTCTCTTCTATGCTTCTGTATTGATTACTCTAGGTTTTGCACTAGTGCCTGTTTGTAATTCTATGGATGACCAGTAGAGGGGGCACTTGTTCTGAAATTTCTTGCCTTTTGACATTCAGGCTAATTCACTGCATACCTAAAACCTTGGTGCCTCATTGTCATCATTTGTCAATCCATGTAGAATAAGTCCTTAACCCATTATATATTAAGTTAATATTCCCCAACCACTGGTTCAATTCAAAGACTTAGTGAAATAAAGCAAGAGGATTCAAGTACCAAAGAATATTGTCAAAATCCTGTCCACTTCTTTGTGCTGCTGATAATGTGATGCTGCTCATGACGACTATCTCACTCTCTTGCACAAACACTTCTTTACTGCTAAATGTTGAAAATATTCATGCCGGCTATATTTGGTTCTGTGGATGCTGGCGACTCAGTGGAACTCAGTCTGCAAGACATCACTCCCAGCCACAAAGATGAATGATGGCCTTCTGTGCTGGTTTTGGGTAATAATCAATAGCATGACTGTAAATGATCTTTGAGAAACAGTCGTGGTTTGTGATTTTCCAAAATCTGATCTTTTCCCATAGAGTTTGGAATCTTTCGGTTTATAAGCCTAAATATTCTTGCACATGTCTGTTACATGTGCTAGCTTTAACACCTGAGTTTTTCATATGTGCTTATAAACTTTACTTACTGCTTCAGACGATTTATAAGAATGCTGTAGTGTAGTACATATGTTACGTTCGATCAGTTTTATAATTAGCATCAGACATTAGCATTTGTGGTTATGCACCTCAAATTTACAAGCTTCTAAAGATCACATGCCTATTACAATCCAGTGTAGAGCCTTAACTTTGAGAGACAATATGTCCAGGAAGACCAAAGATTCAGTTTTGCCTTTTGACTCAGATTCTTATGGTAGCTCCAAAAATTTCTGCTATGAATTGTCCAGCAGTAGTACACATAGACAACACTGGACTGATCCAATCCCTGGTTGTAAACATGCAACACTATCTGGGTGCTTCCATTCATTGTTGAGGCAAACACGAGAGCATGTTGAGAGGCAGACATTTCTAGTGACAGACTTGATTGCAACTTGGTGACGTGAGCTCAAATGTGACGAGCGCTCTTCTGAGAAAAGGAGCAGTGACAGAATATAAACACGAGCATATTTGTTTCTCGGCAATCAGCCCTTTATTACAATAGGCTTGTAAGAAAAAATCCTCTGGCATTCACACACACTTCCCCCCCTAGTGAATCAGGGTCAGATAAATAAGCAATTAGGAGGCGTTTAGGCTGGAGGTTGTTGGGAATGGGAAAGACAAAAACCAGATGCAAGTTTTCTAGAAAAGGGTGTTTGGGTCTTAAGAGAGTAACACCTGTCAGCTGCTCTAGTAGAGCTGCGTAACATTGGCAGTGATAGATTTTAACAGCTCTACTGTTTTCTTTCAACCTCATTTTTAGAGGTGATGCATATGTGCATGAGTGGGATGTGTAAATAACTGAACAACAACTGAATTTTACAAACTGGATTGTAATGATATTTGGCTTCTTTTTAAATTATTATTTAATATTTTTTTCATTCCATCATTCATCTTCAGTTACTGCTTCATCTTGGTCAGGGCTGTGGTGGATCCAGAGACTATCCTGGTAACATTAGGAGCGAGGTGGAAATACACTCTAGTTGGGATACCAGTCCATTGCTGGGCACCGTGCATGCACACACACACACACACACACACACACTCACACATATTCATCTATCACTTTTAGTATCCACAGATTTATCTAATTATTAAAAATCTGAAACAGGACAGCTGACATCCTTCACAACAAGAAGGAAGCCAAATTACAGTAGTAAGCACGATGCATTACAGCGTGAGTCTGTCTTCCCAGAGTGAAGTGTATTAAGGAGTCTTATTAAACCACTACACGTTCATCAGCTAGATTTAGCTATTCTACTATTTTATATACTTTTATCTGCTGTGCTCAGTAATCATTGATTTACCACATGTAATTCCCTTCTGCTCAGAGACACCAAATACAGATATGGTGTGCAGAACATTTGCAGCTTCTCCATAAGCCATTAAGTAGATGCTTTTACTTTGCTTCCTTTTCATATGATCAGTGTGTCTATATTGGGGTTTGGTTACTGTAGTGCACCATTTGTGTATTAGCTTTGGGCCCACCCTAGCCAAAGGATCACTGTCTGATATGCAACCACCTGTAATTATATTCTTTAGTCTCAACCAACTTCCTCTGGTGCATTTCCTAGGGCAGAAAAAAAATGAAATGGACCACAGACTAGTAAGCCAACGACCAAAAATACTCTTCACTCAAGAAGATTTAAAAGTGAAAGTTGTCCTTGTTGTTACAGCTGGAATACTTATCCCCGCAACGTTGTGAAAAATGGAACGATTGATCTTAAACTCTTTTGAACACTTGATTTAGATCAGAGGTGACCAACTCGGGTGCTGGAGGGACAGAGTCCAACACAGTTTGGTGATTTCCCTCCTCAAAGACACCTGATTCAACTCACCACTTAATGACCAGGTTCAGGAGGTGTCTGTGAGTGAAATGGCCAAACTGTACAGGACTGCAGCCTCTCCTGATTTAGACGGATGAATGGATATCAGATGGCCTGGTTTATGGTGCTGTTGATGTCATTCTTATAGACGCATACTAAGAATGTTACATCATGAAGCTTTACTTAAAATTTTACTGTTTTAATGTGTACACAGCTGTAGAGATGCTGTTGGTGGCTGACTGCTTTACTGAGTTACAGCCAGAGCTTGTGACCATTTCTCATCAACATACACTGAGTTGTCCTTGTATCAGGTAAACCAACCATGTAAGTACACTTTTTAGGTATACTATTAAGGATTGTTGTTCAATCTAGTCCATCAGTAGAACAGGATCATCATAGGACCGCTATTGACCAGATATAATTTGAATGGTGGAAAGTTCTTAGCACAGCCATGACATTAACATAGAAATGGAAAGTTCATGGATCCTGTGCATGTATGAGTTCACTCAGACTTTAATTTGTATAGTACTAGCATCAGTATGGAATTATTTCTTAGATGTATGTGCAATTTGGTTTTATATTCCTGGAAACTTTTTTTTTTTTTTTTTGGCTTTTCCCCCCATTTTTATCCGCAGTTTTGTCACCTGCCAATTCCCACCCACCAGTCAACTCGCCCCATCATACGAAAGTTACCAAGCAGGGATGGTGAAAGCTAACGTGTGCTTCCTCCGAGACACGTGAATCCAGCCAAACACATCTTTTCAAACTGCTACTCATGCTGCATCACAGGACAGCGTAAAACACTCTGAGTAAAGCGCTATCTACCCTCTTCCACATACATTTTCACAGACGCCCATGATTGGCTAGTGTTCCTGTGATTGACAGGTGAGAAAGAGTATGCTATCCCTCCCACCCAGAGAGCACGGCCAGGTTTGCTCCCTTGGCTCCTGACCACATCCGGGATTTGTATTGCGATCTCGTGACGATATGGCAAACACATTGCAAACTTTTGATTGGTAATATATATCAAGGAAATCCACTGACATTAATTGGAGAGAACTTGAATAAGGCCATTCATCTCACTTTGTTGGAACTCACAAGACTGTGAAGGTATATCAGTTTCTCAAATGTACTACATCCTCATAGATTTGGGCATACGTCTTAGAGCCAGAATTGGGCAAATTTATGAACATTTTATTCATAAATATAAGCACAATAATGTTTTAAAAATAATTCCATGAAATAATTGTCTTGTATACATTTAATAGGTGGGGGGGCACAGTGGCTTAGTGGTTAGCATGCTTGCCTCACGCCTCTGGGGTTGGGGGTTCAGATCTCGCCTCCGCCCTGCGTGTGCAGAGATTTCATGCTCTCCCTGTGCTTCAGGGGTTTCCTCCAGGTACTCTGGTTTCCTCCCCCAGTCCAAAGACATGTGTTGTAGGCTGAGTGGCATTTCCAAATTGTCCATGGTGTGTATGTGTGTGTGAAATTGTGCCCTGCGATGGGTTGGCACCCGGTCCAGGGTGTGTCCCCCGCCTTGCCTTGTCCCCTGGGAAAGGCTCCAGGCTCCATGCGACCATGTGGAGGATAAGCGGTACAGAAAATGGAGAGATAGACGGACAGAAATTCAGTTCTGTTCAGGTTCAGTTTTGTCTGTAATGAATAAAGGAATAAAGTGAAGTATATTAGGGTGTGGTATGGCCTTAAATTTGTTTTCATTGTGAAATCACCAACATGCATTCTCAATAGACAATATAGCTAAGATCAAAAACACTTTTTAAGCATTAATAGTACATGCATTTTTCTGTATTGAACTGCACTGGGCAGTGGTATATGACCTCAGGCAATGTCAGTGCATACTTATATACTGTTTCTTGTTTAGCCAAGAAAGAATTTCCTTCTAACAGAGCATGTGGTCCCTATGTGGCTCCTCAACTGAGATGTCTGTAGGCAGGCTTATGATATTTAAAAATAAAATAAAATAAAATTAAATTAAATTAAATTTAAAAAATAAAATAAAATAGGTTTGAAACTGTGAAACAATTGCCATACTTGTGAATAAAATAGCAGAATTAATCAAGAACAGAAAAGCACGGATTAATAAAATAAAATAAAATAAAGTCATTAAGACTTATCTTTAATTTTATAATTAAAAAAAAAAAAAAAGAGCGGAAGTCAACTCTCGGTCGGTCTTCAGAAACGTCACTTCCGCTGCCACGAGCACGCGTGTTTTGGACTTTAATTTTGAAATGCGTCAGTGCTTGGTGCTGCGGTTTTCACTGCTGTGTTAGTAACCGCATGCTGAGCTTCCACTCCGTGATGGAGGGAGTGTGTGCAGGCAGACTGACTGTGGAGCATCTGTCCTCTTTACAGAGTGTAACGAAGGCTTTGAGGGATGAACAGTTCAGGTGCGAAAATATGAAGATATTATTATGGAGGCAAAGTGGGAAAGTGATCATCCATCTCCAGCCCCAGCTGTTGTAGCTAACTTAGCTAATGCCAGAACTGTTTCCTGACATAATACTGTTTATATAATATGATTAATATAATATGTAACTGTGGCTTCAAATAATGGCCATAAAGTTATATATATATATATATATATATATATATATATATATATATATATATATATATATATATATATACACACACACACACACACACACAGACACATATGTATGTATATGTGTGTACATACTGTGTGTGTGTGTGTGTGTGTTTGTGTGTGTGTGTGTATATATATATGTATATGTAGATATACAGATAGATAGATAGATAGATAGATAGATAGATATAGATAGAGAGAGAGAGAGAGGGAGTGTTTATTTATAGTGAATTCAGTTGTTGTTAGCAGTGACTCATTTTTAATATCTTAGACATATTTGTTCATCAACACATCAAACATTAAAATCAAACTTTCTCTAATTAACCTCTGAGAACATATACAATATCTGTCGTTATGTTATCGTGGTATTGTAATAGATTTTCATAACACTTACAAATATTAAAGTGAAGCTGACTTTAATTAGGGGACAGAAAACATTCATCACTCCATCATGACTCTTACAAAGTGATCATAGATATTGATTTTTTTTTAAAAAAACAATCTTATAAATAGCTAGCTAATGATTCAGGGAATTCAGCTAGTTAAAGTGATATCAGAGTTGACAGAAGCAGTGTCTGTGAGACTTCATGTAGTGTTAGTGGAATTTCAAGCCAAATGTTTAGAGAAGAAATGTCCTAAATTTACTTAGAGTTAAATCCAATGAGATCGTGGATGAGGGAACAAACCCACATCCATGGTCAGGGTTTCTGTGGATCCAGAGTCTATCCCGGGAACTCTGTGCATGAGGTGGGAATATGGATGGATGGATGGATGGGACGGCAGTCTATTGCAGGGCACACGCACACACACACACACACACACACACACACACACACACCTTTAACCTAGGGGTAATTTAGCATAGCCATCCGCTTACTGGCATGTTTTTGGGAGTTGGGAGGAAACCCACGCAGACAGTAACCCAAGCTCAGGATCGACCTGGGACTCTGGAGATGTGAAGCAGCAGTGCTATCCGCTGCACCACCAAACACTGAAACGAAATCATTGTTTTCAAAACTCAAATGTTAGGTTTGTTATTTGCTAATAGAAATATCAGCACAGGCGCTCTCTCACCGCCGAGGCCTGGTTCGATTCCCGGCCAGGGACCCAATCCCAGCCATTGGGGTTTCACAGACGGTGCACTCTCAGTGCCGGTCCCAAGCCCAGATAAAATTTGGGAAGCTTGCATCAGGAAAGGCGTAAAACCTGTGCCAAATCATACATGCGGACCAACGATCCTCTGTGGCGACCCCTAACGGGAACAGCCGAAAGAACAACAACATCATCATCACACTTTTAGGTTCATGTGCACTAAATCTGACATTGTTTATCAGATCTCATTGGTTAAGACTAATGACCAGATTGGTGTGAGTGTAAATCTCACACTCCTATTGCTTGGTTCCTGGGCAAGGCTATTAGCTGCTTCACTGGTACCATACAATGGCCGACCCAATACTCTGATCCCAACGTCCTAACCGAGAATTTGAGATAATCAGAGTGAAAATATCCACTAGTTGCAGTTGTATGGCGATAAAAGAATTTAATATAAACGGGGTGCGCTTAGCGTTTGTCTTGATGTTTGTCTTAAAGGTTATCAGAACATTTGATGTGGTGTTTGAATACAGAGGGTACATCATTGACTTCTCACTTTTCATCAATCCTGCTTACAAATTAAAAAAAACCAAAAAAAAACCTACTTAATCAGAATTATGTGCTTATGTGTGGTGCGGTTCTTTTACATCACAGTGCTGTATTTGTGCTCCCAGGTGTGGTGTGGAGACCGAGGTCCTGCACAGTCTCTCTGCACTCTTACTGAGACTTTCTGATGAGCTCCAAGAGGATGACGAGGCACAGACAGCACCACTGTGTCTCCAGCTTACAGCTGAGTGCTTCCGGGCGCAGAGAAATGCCTGTGTGCAGTGTCCTCGCAACCAGTGCATTCTACGGTAACTTACCTTTACTGGTGGGTTTATTAAAGCTTGCACCAACTGGGCTTAGGCTTGAGGATGCACTGAATTTTCATCAAAACAGACACAACTTTTACGTGTAGCATAGAGCAGGCATGCAGTCAAATTCTAGGTGAGCAGGTGTACAAGTGTTCCTATTAAAGTGGACGGTGAGTGTAGGTCTGTCTTGTTTAGTGGTTGAGGCTGCGTTAGTTAAGACCTGTTCTTACAAACAGGCCCAGGTACTAGCAATATTATTATCAGTTGGGCATGAAGTGTCTTTGCTGCCTCTTCTCTTCATTCTTGCAAACATAAAACAATCTATAATAGTTCGGCAGTCTTTATACCTAATGCAGTAGGACCTGCAATCACTGTCCACTTTAATAGGAACACCTGCTCATTTATGCAGTTTTCCAATCAGCCAATCATGTGGCAGAAGTGCAGTGAATAAAAACATGCAGATACAGGTCGAGAGCTTCAGTTAATGTTCACATCGAACATCAGAATGGGGAAAACGTGTGATCTCTGTGACTTTAACCGTGGCATGGATGTTGGTACCAGAAGGGATGGTTTGAGTATTTCAGAACCTGCTGATCTCCTGGGCTTTTCACACACAACAGTCTCTAAAGTTTACACAGAATGGTGCGAAAAACCAAAAGCATCCTGTGAGCGGAGGATCTGCAGGCTGAAACACCTTGTTGAGGGAGATCAGAGGAGAATGACCAGACTGGTCTGAGTTGACAGGAAGTCTATAGTGACTCAAAAAAGCACTCGTTACAACCGTGTTGAGCAGAAAAGCATTTAAGAATGCACAACAGCATCAAACCTTGAGGTGGATGAGCTACAACAGCAGAAGACTACATCAGGTTCCACTCCTGTCAGCCAAGAACAATAGTCTGAAGCTATCTTAGTATAGACTCACAGAAACTGGACAGCTGAAGACTGGAAAAAAACCAGCTGATTTTTTTTCTAATCTTCAACTGTCCAGTTTGGGTGAGTCTGTGCCCATGATAGCCTCAGATTCCTGTTCTTGGCTGACAGGAGTGAAACCTGATGTGGTCTTCTGCTGTTGTAGTGCATCCACCTCAAGGTGTAATGTTTTGTGCATACTGAGATGCTTTTCTGCTCACCACGGTTGTAAAGAGTGAATATTTGAGTTACTATAGACTTCCTGTCAGCTCAAACTAATCTGGCTATTTTCCTCTGACCTCGCTCATCAGCAAGGCGTTTCCACCCACAGAACTGTCACTCACTAATTGTATTTTGTTTTTCGCACCATTCTGTGTAAGCTCTAGAGACTGTTGTGTGTGAAAATCCCAGGAGATCATTAGTTTCTGAAATACTCAAACCAGCCCATCTGGTACCAACATCCATGCCACGGTTAAAGTCACAGAGATCACACGTTTTCCCCCATTCTGATGTTCGATGTGAACATTAACTGAAGCTCTCGACCTGTATCTTCATGATTTTATGCATTGATCTGCTGCCACATGATTAGCTGATTGGATAACTCCATAAATGAGCATGTGCATTGGTGTTCCTATTAAAGTGACCGGTAGGTGTATATCCAGCCATTTCCCACAAGCTATCAATGTGCTTTTGAAATCTCTAACAAAAGAAGTAGTGTCACATTTAACCTTTCCCCCAATAGGGATCAGGGCTGTATCCAAGTATCACTAGGGATTCTAGGAAAGCTGCTAAAGCTTACATCAGGAGCGTCTGATCATCGTCTCGATGGTGAGTCTATTTAATGTGCCAAATGACATTTAAAACCTAGCTGTTTTTTGCTTATAAAGGTCCTGACTCTTACCTGCCCGGTTCAACACAATGCTGAATGATCATGTGACATTTCTGTATAGTACATTTACATTCTTGTGGGACTGTTGTATTGTAGTTTGACATCACAGCAGATCCAATATCTTGTTTTGGCAGCACTTCGATGTGGAATTCAGTTTCTCGGCAATGCCGCAGTTGGGAACCGACTATGCAAAGACGACATTTGGGCCTGTGGTTTTCCACACATGTTTTTGTAAGCGAATTTACATCACCCAAACCAATCCTGCATTTTTCATTATGCAGGTCCCCTTAATAGCGAGACTGGTTCCATACATATTGTGCCAGGAATACTTCTGAATCAGGACTTCTGTTGTCTGTTCAGGGATCTTTTGGAACTGAATGATGAGAAGGCTGTGGCGTATACGTGCATGGTCGTATACACCTGTCTGGATACAGAGAAGACAGAGCAGCTGGGTGTGGATCCGATCAAGCTGAAAGTGGCGCTGAAGATCACTGAGCTGTGTCGGACTCGGCCTGACATTGACTGGACGTATGTTGTGTTTCGCAGATCCGTTTACCATTCTTTAGGCTCAGCTGTTAGACAGAAAAATGGAAATCTGTATAACTGTGATGAAGTAAGTGTGGCTTGGTTTTGCAGAGTACTGATTGTCACACAACATTTCTTCAAATCCTCCGAGCTCACTGAGAAGATGTATGCAGAGATGAACGATCATGAAAGGTAGAGAATCCTTATAGTAGCTGCCATTTTGAGGACCGAATAGGGGACTGACTGCATCAGTGTTATTGTGTCAGTGCCTTAGTGAGAAGATTTGCATATTTCCTTTTATACTGATAAGTGACTGCTTTAATACACACACAGATCCTCCTTGTCATGCTGCCTCATGCTCCCTTGTAGCTGTATTCGCTAGCTAGCTATATTATGGGACAAAATTGGAAGTGTATCTCAGCAGCAAATATTGCTAACATGATCAAACATTTGTTATGTAGCTGATATCGACGGGTTTCTTTTCCTGATGAAAGACTGTAGGATCTTTTACCCTCCTGGACATAAAGAGCCGGTAGCCTTCTGTGAAATGGTTTGGGATACTCTCCAGACTGAAAGGCTCATAGTCTTTGGAAAGATGTCGTAAATTAGCAGCAGATATTTTAAACATAGATAAACTTGTATGTTACTTTAGCACATTTTGGTATTTTTTGTTAGTAGCTAGGGGTGGGGGATTTAATATGTTGTTGTCATTGTGAAATTACATCCCTATATGTATCATCATTACTTGTAGATTGCTGACCAGCTGCATGTGCCCTAAACAGGAGAAGTTTAGAAGTTTAGTTTTTAATATGGCACTTCTGTGAGGTGGAGAATTTGTCTGCTAAAATGTGTGTATTTAGATATAATAAATATACTTTTTTGTCATGTTGATTACCGCTAATAACAGACACAGCATAATGACATGTTAAAACACGTGCAGTGTGCTTACAGTGTATTCTCGCTTGCTTTCGAAAAGGCTTACGTTACTGGAGCTTGTGTTAGCCCAGCTTGGAGAAGTTAAAGAGGAAGACTGTGTGATTCCTCTGAGAACAGCTCAGTTCTTCGCATTGTCCTTCCGGCATAGCTGCAAGGCTGTTCTCGCTCTCAGCTCCGTCTCGTCAGCTGATGAGCAGGTAATTAATTAACCTCCTCAAGCTTCACTGTATGATAATACACATCTGGTTCGAATTTACTAAAGAGTCGACTGATATATCAATTGATTTGTGTAAATAAGGCCTTGGCAGTGATCAGGCTCCTGGATATTCTCTGTGACATGACGTCTGGACAGAAGAAATTTATGGCGCTGCAGGATCACCCAGACCTTCTCCTGACAACAGTTGGTAAATACATCGTGGTTGGTCAGCTTACCGGGTTTGGTTTTTAAATGTTAGCAATATTTCCCTGAAATCACATCCAAAAAAAAATTAATTATACACTGCACAACTTATAAAATTGTAACAGATTTTAAGACCAGACAGCCAGTCAAATTTAGCATCAGGTTTTCACATCTTTTTTTTTTTTTTTTTTTTTGTCCTTTTGCTGTAACAAATTTTCCCTGAAGCTTTAAATAGCAAGTTTTCACAGAAGATATTAATTTTTACAGGGTGTGCTGAATTGAATTGCTTTTGTATGGCCAGAAAATACAAGAGGCTGTTCTGAAACACACTTAAAGAATGATTTTACAAAGACAGCATGTGTATGAAGTGTATGTTTGCAGTTTAAGTAAATGTACTTCCACCTCACAAACATCACTAATGCTTTACACAGCCAGCTTAGCTAACATTAACTACATAACATGACATTTGTAGCTATATATTAACATTAACTGAAATTTATAGTTAACATCTCATTTACATAATTATGTGAAACAATTATTTTTTATCAATAATCTTTATCAAAAGTTCACATTATGTGAAACAGTGATTAATATTGCATCATTTACACACTTTATCCAGTCTAATGTCTTCACGCTTCAGCCAAGCTGTGGCTGTCAGGAAAGGTAGGCTGAGACAGATGCAGATGCAGTTAACAGCTTTAATGAAGGCAGACAAATCCAAAAGTCGAAAGGTAAGGTCAAGGTCAAGGTCAAAAATCAGGCTTACGTCAGGCAATCAATAAACAAGGTTAACTAGGTAAAGGCAGAATGCAAGAATCAAGACACAGGCAAAATCAGAAAACCAGAACATCAAACACGGCAGAAAAAGGCTTGGTAAAGTTAAAGTATACGGGACAAACCTGAGTATTTACCTCGCAAACAGGCTGGGAATGAAAGTCTCTTTATAAAGGATGAGTGTGAGTGTGGGGAATTGGATACAGGTGTGTGTGTGTGATCAGAAGTCCGGTGATTGGGAGCGAGTGAACGGTGTTGTGTGAACTGGGGAGTGTAGTCTGGGCGGCCATGTTTGAAGGCCACGGTGTGTTCTGAGAAATGAAGCTCGTGGACTGCGTGGACCTGACAGTGGTTTTACCCAGCGTAGGGCCTGGACTGTGGGGCTGCAGCTCGTTGTCAGTTTTTCTGCCTCTAACATACTTTAACACCTCCACTTTAAGAAAACGTAAATATATTTTACCAAAATGATATGGAAACGAATTAATTTACATGGTGGTAAGATGAGTCAGTCTGCTTAAAGGCAACTAAAAACTAGCTACGTGTGATTTTCTCACACAGTAAATGTGCTGTGATCAAGTTGTCGGATAGTGCTGTAGTGCATTAAACATAAGCCTAATCGGTTACAGATTTCTGTCAATTTCTGTCCCGTGATTGTCTTGTGCTGCAGTCAGAATGGGATGCGATATTCTCCCTTTTTGCTTTTGAGGGTGGCCAAATATTACTTGAGGTTGAGATGTGCAAAAGAGAAACATATTATAGATAACATATATTAGAACTTAAATTTCACCATGTGAAAGGAATTTCTCACACCAGTACACACATGCATATACATCTCTTCCATCTCACACTACAAAACTCAATATTTTGACTTTTATTTTCACAAATTCAAGTATGTTTGAAACATCAGGCTTCCTCCAGTCAATCTGCACTCTTAGAGGAAAAACAGGACATTGTAAAACTTTTAACGGTTTCCCCAAAACTAGAAACCAGAAGAACTCTTTATGGTGCTGAGATTCATTTTTGTGTGTGTGTGTCTGTGTGTGTCTGTGTGTGTATAGTGTTGTGCTAGATCAGAAAGCTTAAGATGCACTTGTTTACACCACCAGATAAGTTGTTTCAACTACTATCTTGATTCCAAAATCAAAAATAAAATCCTAATGTAAGCCCAACTTTAGATGTAAAGCATCTGAATGGGCTGTTCGTCAGATTCTGCGGTTATTCAAATGCTCCTGCCTGGAAAGAGTCTATTTCTGGACAGTTTGTCTCATTCAGAAAACACATAAAGCAGTCGTCTCTCTGTGTGCCACTGCTGGGAACTTACCCCACCACCAGGTCACACTCCATTACAGCTACACGCTACATTGTACAACAGTTAGAGACACGGGGGACAACCGTACATGATTTATCTCTGCAGTTACTCTGTCTTATGATTTTTATTTTCTTGCTTAGTAATTCTGTCATCCGGTATGTTTCCATATGAGTATTTCACAAGGACAGTGGAAAAGAAAATCCAGTTCAGTTACTATGTATATTGTTAAAGCTGGACAAGATTAAATAATTAAAAGTGCATGCACTTGCTCATCAAACTGTTTCACCTTTAACACATTATCACCTTAATCTCATAGAACTTTGCTTTCAGTGATATTAAGGTGTTTCTTTCTGGCTTTCTTATACACAAATATAAAAATGACCTTTCCGTCATACACTTTTCTACATTTTATTGTTCGCCCTGACTATACTATCTTAATATCTTGTGTGTATTAGAGCTCCTGAAGGAAGTGCATTTTCTAGGGAAGGCCAGTAAAAATGTGTTCAGTGCAGCGCAGGATTTTTCTCTCACGTCATCAGACGAAGCGGGCACACACCCTGCCCTCAGCTTTAAAGCCCACCTCATCCGGCTGATTGGAAACCTGTGCCATGGACACACAGCCAACCAGAACCAGGTACGACCCAAGCAAACCACACAAACGCAGGAAAAAAGAATACTAATGGTGTACTGCTAATAACGTT
>CM040471.1:19462448-19482057 GCA_022758105.1 Pangasianodon gigas | reverse complement strand
TTTTTTTTTTTTTTTTTTTTTTTTTTTGGAAAGGAACAGTTGACCAAGAACCAGAAATCCTTGAAGGCTTTGTATTCATGCTTCAGATTTAGCACAGAAAGCAAGCTATAGTTTCTCAGTTCTCGTGGTTTTCACCCTTACTGACTATTAACTACTTGGGTTCTGTTTTTCTGTCAGTGAAGTCTCCCTCCTTGAAAACTAATCTAGGGATTAGCATGTACTGACAAAAGCTCCAGGACCAATCTGAATCTCTTTGCTTGTATCATCTTTTCTGCCCCTCCCCAAGCTGATTTTCACTTTGTTCCTCCTCTCTCTCTCTTTTTAATGAATTCCTTTGTGAGTACCCTCCTGTGATGGCAGCATTTGCACCCTTTCAGATCACTCCCATTCAGTCAGCTAAGAGCAGAGACTTGCACCAGTCCTGTTAAATGGGGTCAAGGCACACAAGTAAAGGGTCAAAGGCCAAAAAACAATAGCGAGACATCCCGAGATTGTGGTCTCACCGATTGACCGTGTAATCCTTCACTTGTTAAGGCTGCCACTCACCGCTGCGTTCTCATGGGTTTCCCTGCTTGGAGCATACTGCATCTGTGCCAGCACAAAGACATGCCGATCTTAATTGCCTTGTTAGAGTTTTGTTCTTGGAAGTTGTTTACCTCCCCCACTCTCCCACCTAGCTTTCTCTTTAACACAAAATGAACAGGTGTGTAGTTAGCATTTCTTATTCTGCATTTTTTTTTTCCTGTACCAAGGTGGTTGGATGGCATTGAACACTTTGTACATGTTATTTTTACTCCAGTTTTCTCCCCATTTCATTATCACGACAGCTACCAAACTGGAAGGGCAAAAGTTAACACATACGTTTTTCCTCATCTTTCTCTAATCTTTTTAGAGTGTCACTCTAAAAACCTTTCCACCAAGAGAACAGGACCAATTGTGCTTTCTTGGAATCCAGAATTTGTACCATCGATCATCTTAAAGTAGGGCAAACCATTTAACGTTGTAAAGTAGGGCAAACCTTTTACCGCTGTACTACTCAGAAGCTCCTGCGTGTTGTTTAATATACAGTGAGATACCATATGTGAAGGAAACCAGCACAGCTAGAACCCCATTCTTTTATGTTGCTTAAAAAATACATGGTAAGATGATATCAACCGATCTGCTTATTAGAATATAGGTTAATTCAGTTCTTCAGTGCTTCATTAGAATAGCCAATTTGAGTTTTCTGATAAAACAGTAAGTTCCAGTGTTGGCTAGATACAGCAGATACTGTATATCAAGACTTGAAACCACGATCAACAAGTCAATGATAGGCTAAGGAGCCCTGGAAAGGCCATGTTTTTATTTAAAAGGATTTTTTTTCCCCATGTGCATAATGAGGAAAAACATTCAGACAGTTTAGTTCAGTGCAGCAGTAAAAAACATCCAAATGTGCATTATAGTGTCCTCTTACAATCATACCATGCAAGGTAATTGCAGTGTGTCTCACTATGCCTCTATGGTACATCACCATGTACAGTTTCATTAAAAATATCTATCCATACCAGACACTCTCTCTACATAACTGAGCTATAACCTGTTTATTTATTCAATCGTATGTCAGTTTTCTTTAGATGAGAGCAAAAATCCAAAACATGGCCATAGTTTTCAAATTTCAATTCAAATTGAAAGCACAAAATACAAAATATGTAAATTGCACAAATTACAACTTCATGACCTTAGTTTTGTGGCCACATAAAATTAAATTAAACTAAATGAAAAAATTATAGAATGCTTCTGAATCTTGTTTTTTTTTGTTCAGACCAGCAAACATTAATCCAAGTATGAAGAACAGGGCCCAGAATTTCTCAGTAGAAATTCGTTGTGTTTTTTCCAGTCTGGCTTACGATGACCCCAGCGTACAGTACTGCTGTGTCTAGCTGTGTCTTCAGGTGTAAAATATCCTCACTGTTATTTTCATTTGTCTCTTTAGGTCAGAGAACTGGACGGTATAGCCCTCATCCTGGACAACTGCAATATAGACAGTAACAATCCCTGTATCCTTGGTCGTGACTCATTCTACATCCCCCTTTCTTTGTGTCGCTTTGGTAATGGCTCTGTTCCGGTTTAACAGCCAGCTGTGCACCGAATAGCTCATAGAAAAATCCCCTTAGCTTCCATAACTAATGGATGGTTTACCACACCACAAGATGGGAAATGAGTGATAGCTCTATCAGGGTTAAAGTGTAGATGTTGTTGGCTGAGGCTCATGACCAGTGTCATGCACTACAGTTTTAAGGTATTCCACCTAACATAGCCCCAACTGAATGAAGAATATCTTCTGGTGAGAAAAGCTTGGCAGGCTGTGACTGTTTTTCAGAACCTCACACATCAGCCTTCCTTGATGACATATCTGATCAAAATACTTTAGATACTTTAGGAGATAGATATAGATACAGATACATAGTATATTCCTTTAGTCAATAATTATATTTAAATGGTATTGAGAGAAAGTTTATTTTAATTATGTTCAACAGTTTATGGAAAACCTGATTGAAATCCTAGGTCAAATAGCTACTTAAATTATGAGAGATTTAGCATGATATTATTTAATTTTTATCATATTAACTTAATGCCTGCCAACATTAATTGCATCACAGAGAATGTGCCACTATGATCCGTCTCAGCCGCGCTAGTGAGCTCTCACTGGTTCATGTTGGCACGGTTGTCACTTGGGCATGACACAGCATGAGTGCCGCATCCTGCTGCATATTCACTGTAATATAATCAGCTATCCTGAGCTTGTGTCCTTTATAACTACAGCAGGATGGTCAGACTGACTGAGATTCAGGCACTGATATGCAAATTAGCTCATTACATTCAAAGACCAACTTCCAGTTTCTCCTTTGAGTTATGTTAGACATAAAATGGTTGCTGCATCATGTATCCCTAATGTTTTTAAAAGTGCTTCCCCTATTGGGTGGTAAGAAGAGCATTTATACTTTTATAACATGTGGCTAAAATGTGTCTCAGACTACCTGCTGAAGTGGCAATTGGATTTAAATCTGTTTTAAATGTGTCTTGGGTATGTCGACACTTTTATTTTTATATGAATAATCTGCATCCAGGTACTGTATAAGACTGATACTCAAGAAGCATGAAATGTCCAAGTGTAAACAGGGTCCAGGAATGTGAAGTCTTTTGTATTATATGTACAATCAGGTCCATAAATATTTGGACACTGACAAAGTCTGTCTAGCACAGTATATTGGAGTTGAAATTAAATAATGAAGAATGACTTTCAGCTTTAATTTAAGGGTATTTATATCCAAATTTCGTGAAGGAATGTATAGGAATTACAGCACTTTTTTATGAGGTACTCCCCTTTTCAAGGGACCAAAAGTTGGATAAACTAACATAGTCATAAATTAAATTGCCATTTTTTAATACTTGGGTGCAAATCCTTTGCATTCAATGACTACCTGAATTCTGGAAGCCATAGACATGACCAGACGCTGGGTTAATTCCCTGATGATGCTCTGCCATGCCTTTACTGCAGTTGTCTTCAGTTCCTGCTTGTTCTTGGGAAGTTTTGCCTTCAGCAAGTGATTGACTTGGCCATTGCAGAACATTCCACTTCCCTGTCTTGGGTTGCTTTTGTAGTCATTGGGTCATTGTCCATCAGCAGTATGAAGCGGCATCCAATGAATTTTTAAGGATTTGGCTGAATCTGAGCAGATAATATAGCCCTGTATGCTTCAGAATTCATCCTGTTGCTTTTATCAGAAGTCACTTCATCAATAAATACAAGGAAACCATTTCCACTGGCAGCCATACGTGCTCTCTCCAAAAGATGAGGTGGTATCGGATCATGAGCAGTTCCTTTCCTTCTCTGTACTCTTCTCTTCCCATCATTCTGGTACAAGTTGGTCTTAGCCTCATCTGTTTGTAGGTTGTTGTTCCAGAACTGTATGGGCTTTTTTTTAGATGTTTTTGGTAAACTCTAATCTGGTCTTCCTATTTTTTGAGGCTTACCAGTGGATTACATCTTGTGGTAAACCCTCTGTAATGACTCTGGTGTGATCTTCTCTTGATTGTTGACTGACACAGATACGCCTACCTCGTAGAGTGTGTTCTTGATCTGGCCAACTGTTATGAAGGGGTTACATATTTAAAAAATGATGTAAATACCCTTAAATTAAAGCTGAAGGTCTGCACTTTGAGCTTGTATTCATTGTTTAATTTCAACTCCAACATACTGTAGTATACAGCTAAAATAACAGTAACTTTAACAGTGTCCAAATATTTATGGACCTGTTGATGAGAGAGGTCTGAGGAGAATGGTCAGACTGGTTCCCGGTGACAGAAAGGCTACGGTGACTCAAATAACCACTCTTTACAACCATGATGAGCAGAAAAGCATCTCAAAATGAACCGTGAGGTGGACAGTCTACGACAGCAAAAGACCACGTCAGCCAAGAGCAGGAATCACAGGAACAGCCAAGAACAGTGGGCAGAAGTTCATCGAAACTGGGCAGTTGAAGATTGGAGACCAGGTGACATTGTTTATATTGTCAGTTGTCCAGTTTTGATGAGTCTGTACGTACTGTAGCCTCCGATTCCTGTCCTTGGCTTAATTAACCGGTTCAGGTGTGTTAGATTTTAGGCTGCATTCGAAATGGAATACTATCCATACTATCTACACTAAACCCTGCGAAAATGCAGTGTGTTGTACGCAATGCATGAACACCATGAAAGTCTCCAAATGACGTCTACTTACGAAAGGGTACAGACAGAGATATCTTCATGGAGTTGTGTATCCCACAATGCTACGCTGTCATTTTGTTTTCATAATAAACGCTGAGAAACTGCGGTCAAGGCAACAACAGCAGCAGCTATACATGTAAAGATCATGGTTACACTGCCGCAGGTTTTCATCTAAATGTTTCAGGAGTTGAAATGTTTACCTTAATATTTTGTCTTTATGTGAATATGCTAATGTTATTTTACTAACTGCTTGACAGACTGTTTAATATTTTTAATATGAATGCTTCTCAAAAGCACTTTAATTCTTAGCTAGGTGTAATGACTTACTTGATACACAACAGAAAAATATATATTTGTGCCATTACTGTATTTACATTACACTCCTTCTATAATTAGGATTTTTTTTTTTTTTTTTTTTTTTTTACTTCCTCAAAAACTTTCTCTCTGCTGCCTCAATATATCATTGTTAGCCTAAAATAACCAAAGTTAACATAAAACATATTTTGGGGTCACAGTAACGGAAAATACAATAACTGTAGAATTACAATAAAATGGAAAATAAGATTAATAAGAAATGTATAAAATTGTTTACTTACAAGGAATTTTAGTATCATGCATTCAACATGCATACCATAGCAAGTTTTTAATGAATGAAATGTATGACGTATGTTTGATCACATACTTCTCCTTGACCATTGCTCCAGTCATAAGCCAGTGGGCTGTTTTTGCCATCCGGAACATTCTGGAGCACAATGTGGAGAACCAGAAGCTGGTGCAGGGCTTAAGGAGGCAAGGGGTGGCGGATGACTCTATGCTCAGAGAGTTGGGCTTCTGTGTGCAAGAGAGAGACGGCAACCTGCTCCTCAGACCTCTCAAAAAGGAGAAAGAGCAAAGAGAGCACTAAACCTGGAGCCCTCATCTCATCCCATCCACTCCTCCACACTCGACATCACATTCTGGAGACAGCTTAAGACACCCACAGAGACCGTTGTGCACACAGAAAACACAGAGGGCATTTTAATATCCAATCAGTATTGAGAAGACAAGGGGGCAGGGAAGCGGAGAGAGGGGGGGTACTTTGCTTTGTACTCTTTGCATAAGAGGAACGCCAAGGGGCTTTTCTGCAGGGACTCATGCTGATGCCTGTGATGCATTTAGTGGCCTTTGATTCCAGCTCGCAGTGAATAGGATTCAAATCCTCTGAAACAAGGAGACCCATGTCTTCCTGGCTTTTCAGCCACCAAAGAAACTCTAGTGACCAGTGGGGAATAGAGGTTAATCTCTAATCCAGTGAGTTTTATGGAGACCTGGGGCCCCCTTGATCCGTTCACATGAGGGTTTCCTCTCAATAGCCGTGGGACTTGGGTCCCCACTTTTTTTTTGTGTTTTGTTTTGTTTTGTGTTGGTTTTCTGCTTTGGGAATGTCACATATACAGGGCTACACACAGTCCCTGTACTGCTTTTCTCCTTTACAGTTAAATGAATACTCACTTATCTGTCTATGTAGAGTTTATTGCTGATGAATGGGCTTTCACTCCAGTTGTGGTTTAAAATAATCTGTTTTCACACAAAATGGCAGCTCCTCCTAGAGCAGTACTCACATCTACGCTGACTTATCAGCTATATGATCATCGTACTTTCTCTGTTAGCCCATCATGTGCTCGGGCAAATGTCTGTTACGGCCCAAGCATATTGTTCTAAGGTCAGTCAGACTAGAAGTATTATCTTGCAGGATGGCATGACACCTCGTCTCCTGCTCACTCTGGCAGAATGAGCTGAGCGTTCCTGACACCTGCATAATACCCAGCTGCAGAGGCCTCTCCACACCCCACGCCGCCCTGTTTGCTCTGCTTCATATTTTTTAATGACAAAATGTTTGTGTGAAACAGTTGAGGTTGACTTTTCTCCCAATCCAGGCTATAGTGTTGGGAGCTTATGTGGTTCCGGTAGCCAGCGGATCAGACGGCTAACAAAACACGACTGCTTTACTTCTGCTCCGCTGGCTGCCTGTAATGCTTTTCACACAGGAAAAGAGCGCTGAGCGAGGGAATGAGGCAGCGTGGACAGCTATTCAAATGCTTGCTGGGCAGGACTGGATAGAGAGGAGGGTCGTGCTACGCCAGCAACAATCCCACATCACTCAACTACTCTCAATTTGGAAAATGCTCCATGCACATAAGTTGATCTGATTTAATATTTTTAATATTTAAACAATGATTTCTGGTTTCGTTTTCAGCCACACAGTGAATAGTCATGAACAGCAGTGTTCACTGAAATGAATTCATTTATTAACCTAATAACGTTGCTGCTTTACTACACGTATAACCAGGCTACAAAAGGATGAGATGGATTTTTCTTAAGTAGATAAAAAAATTGGGCTACTGTGGAAAAAAAAAAAAACAGTGTGTACATAATTAATTTGGGACACAATTCAGCATAATCAATAGTTCAAATCATAAAGAAACAATGATAATATATAATAAGGAAAATAGTAATAATTACTCTTTTTCTGAATATACATGACATAAAGTGCCAGGTTTTCTGTGTAAAAAAATATACTTTCTCAAATTTGCCAGCCCTAAACCTTGCATAAACAATTTTGAATAAAAGAATGTTGCTACCCATGAATCTTTTCAGCCCCCAGCTGTATGGTTAGGCAAATTCCATTGGCTCAGGCGGAATATAGTTGGCTGGGGGGGAGTTTGTGCAAGCTGGGCCAGTGATGTGGAATCCCATGTCTCTGGCATTTGTGAGAATATTCTGTGCATAGTTTGGTCACCCGATTGCATTTCCATGAAGTATTTTACCAGCACTCTTGCACTCCCATACTTTTGTGCATGCACAAAAGACACATTTACACACTGAGATGAACAGACAATGCATGTCTCATTGCCACGTTGTGGTGGTTTGATTCAGTATAGCATTTTTTTTTTCAACATTAACCATTCTCACAAAAGTATGCAATTTTTTGGGAGACCCACAACAAAACAGAACAGAATCACACATCCCACCGCAGCAATCAGCAACACATTCAGTGACTCCATGACATCTTGTCCAGTTGGCTGTGGACTTAGCTGGCCTGTTTTCTATCAGTGAGCAGCAAAGAAAAGCAGGGAAAATAAATACTCGTCTGCCAACTTTGAATCTGACACCTGGTTTCTGTGTGTTCTTATTATTACACAATTGTACTGAAATATTATGAGCTATGGAAATACAACAGCAACATATCAGTAGCAACCATTATTCGAAGTTGTAAAAGAAACATCTGCCTTAACAAAGTCAGGACAAGAACTATGCAGTTAAGTTTTTTTTCTCTCTCCAAAAGGGAACGAAGAGAAAGTCAGTCTTTTTTTCAGTGTTCAAACAGATACAGTGTGAATGAACATTTGAAGTAATCCAGCATGTTATGTTGAGGAAAACATCAGTCTTTTTTCTCCCATCCATCCACAGACGTTGCCTTGAACAACAGCTCCAGTCTTTAGAATTGGTTCTTGTCCTTTTATCAGCTTATTTGTCTGACATAATCATGGAAACACAGCCACTATCAGATCCTCAGAAGATTCTTCCAATGGCCTCAGACACTCTGAGCTATGAAATCCTTTCACTCTGTGTGGTCCCACATAATAACATTAACTCATACGATGTGTCAGACTGTAGTCAGTGCACTTTTATTTATTTTTTTTCCCCAAAAGACTCATCTTCATTTATTTTGGTCCTTTTCCCCTGCAACGAGTACCTGATGTGCAAAACGAAGCTGTGACAAACTGAGCTTATTCTCACTTCCACTTCACGCTTCTGTCCCCCTCTGCCCGTCTTACGCTTGTTCTCATTTGCAAGTGAACACCTCTGTTTTTTCACTACAGGTGTTGCACTTGACGAAGCAGCACCACTGGAACTTGCAGTTACACTGCCACACGCGTGTATACTGGTGTGTGTCGTGACCCCGGCCGCAGCACATGAGGTTGCAGCCATCTGGGTGGGGTGAGGTGTGGTTGCAGAGGCGGCCCCTGGTCCCTGTACTGCCTGTCAACGCATCCTCCTCGCAGTAGTTGGGGGAGCGTTCCAGATACACCAGGTCCGTTTCAGTAGGCTTGATGTAGCCATGTGACTGCTTGAGGCGTAGGAAGGAGGGCTGGCGCAGGCGTGTGGCTCGCACTGCCTCCACCTGTACAGCAGCACCGTACCGCTCTTTCAGCACGTAGCCGATCTCACGGAACTTAGGCAGTGTTGTCCAGCATGTCTTTGTGGTACAGGAGCCCGAGACGCCATGGCACTTGCACTCCAGCTTCATCCTCTCTTCCAGAATCTGAGAGAGCAGGGACACAATGTATCATTGTAGGGCAACTCCAGGTCAGATGGATGAGAGTCATGAATGCCCAACTATATCAAACCCATTTCAATCTGTTAGCTAGTTATTACACTTTTCAGCAGTTCTCAGGGCAGGAAAAATATCAAAATGTGCTAGATTCCTGCCTTCAAGTACTAACTACAGAATGCTAAAAGAAAAGCCCTTTTCTTGCATCAAATGGAAATTCACAAAAGTGGCTATTTCTGTATAGTATAATCCTGCACATTTTAAATGCAGGTGATGTACTGATTTCGTGAACAACTCAGCTGATTTTATGATAAACACACCCACTTTTCAACATAGAAAAGTCTTTAAAAAAAAGACAAGTTTGTTTTTAAAGGGTATCTAGCCTTTAGATTTAAATTTAAAAAAAAACCCTTTTGTGTAGATGAATAGTATTATTATTATTAATCTCGAGGAACTTGACTTGAAACTAAAATTGCATCAGATTTGACATTTGTGGTATTAGCAAATTCATGCAGCTGAACGATGAAGGAAATGCTTGACATTCTGCTTTGACTCGTTGCGGCAAAACAAACCAAACCCCATTATTCAATAAATTCTGCGCAATGCCCCAATAACTTTTGCCAGCTATATGTCAGATCTGGGAGGAAAAATTAGTTTTTTGCCAAAACATACCTTGTAATTTTCCCTACCTTCCAAAAGCCACATCAGAAGGCAAGAAAAATGTCCACAACTCTGAAGTAACCATTTGTTTATACAGTTATGTTTGAGTTAAATGTGGATCTGTTTGGTTTTTTTTGTTTTTTTTTAATATATTACTGATATGTTTTACAGGCAGTTGAATGTAAACCATTTCATTTATAGCTGAGATTAGCTCTGAATTAATCATCATTAATCATCATTAGGACTAAAGATTACCACAATTTTCTTTTATTTAACCGAGTCTCTTTCTCTCTTTTTCAAACTTAACATTAATTTAATTTTAGTAAAATAATAAATTCAAAAATCAGCTGATAAGACTGTTTTGTTTTGCCTTGTTTCTGAAGGCCTCATCATGGCGTGTTGGTAAAGCTGAGCAGGACCTGATTTGGCTGTGTATGAATAAAAAGAATGAACGAAAGAGAGGAAGAGAAAGAGACTAGCAATAATATCCTGTATCCTGACTTAATGCTCTGTAATTCAATGAACGGACTGAGGGGCTGTGGCAGGCCTCCAACTGGCAGCCGCTGGTCGAGTTGGCCTTTGCATTCCTGTCACACACGAAGAAAGCCTCAACTCCATAACCACTCCATTAGGCACTGTAATTCTACTTATGGATGGGCTTTGTATGCCCAACAGCCCCCTTTTCTTGGCCTCTGAAGTGACAAATGAAACTAGGGAGCACGGCTCAGGTCAGGCTAGGCTAATCGGGAAGTGGAACATTTCCATAATGCATGCCAACTTGCCTTAATTATAAATGTGTACCTGGAGACACTGTACAGTGCTGCAGAAAATGAACACAGCATAATATTCTGCCGAAGTACCGACCTCTGCTCCTGTGAATTATATTTCATGACGTGTTACATTTTGAAACGAGTCTTTTGGATTAGTCATTGCTTTTTGTCCCAAGCAGGTTATAATCATTTCTCAATTAAATATGCCTGTTCCCTTATTACAAAGTAGCAGCATCAGTGTGTGGGGTGGTATATCGTGTCCGTGCCTCCTGTGTCAAACACTGGAGGAGACTAATCGATTCTCCTTTTCAGCCAATCAGCTGGGAAGTTACATATTATTCCTAATGCCAAAAACAAGTTATGTTCTCATACAATAGTGTGTATGTGGTGTTTTTTTTTTTTAAAAAAGACATTACTACTAAAATCAACTTTGTGTCTATTACCTTTCTGCCTGCCTCGTTGTTGTGCAGGTTCATGAGTCTGCGGGCATTTTTTTTAATCTCACGAGCGTCCACAAAGCGACGGGAGAACTCAACTCCATACTTGACGTCGGCTGAACATCCACCCCATTTCCAGCCCTCCTCTTGGTTCTGGTAGCCCTGTTTCTCCCTGTCACAGCCGCAGTGGCTCAGGTTGCCCTGACTGCAGGCTGCCGTGACTGCATGGGCCACTCCAGCTGCCGTGATGGCGTAGGTAAACGCTGCCTCCTTGCTGCCTAGGGAGAGGAAAGAGACAGATGCCTGTCATATTCTGCGAAAGGAGTATTGCAGTGCAATGAGAAATGAGTTCTCACTTTGATTATCAGCAGCCACATCCGTCTCTGTCTTATCACCTGAGATAAAAGTCACATGCCACATTTAAACAGGAGACCAGGAGACTCATTAAGGTGACTTGGCTAGAATTTTTTTTTTTTTTTTTTTTACATCTTTAGACAAACTGTTTTGTTAAACAGTCTTGTCTTGTGTCTTGTGACCACTGTTTTGTTACACTGGCTCCTTACAAAATATGATTTTTGCAGGTAAACAACCAAGGCAAGGTTAGAATATAAAATATATTTATGTTTTTTTTTTTTTTTTAAGTAGAGCCGTCAAAGTTTATTACTGGCAGGAAAGCTCAATTTTGGTCAAAACTTGATTTCTTGGTTTTCCCAGACTCCCTGACATACTGTGTAGACAAATTAAGGAAAGGACTTAGACATTTGGTGGCAGTCAGTCATATATATGCTCTGTGATCTCAGTTCAGTCTGAGCACTCTGCTGAAGTGTTTGTCTGGTCGCCATCTATTCAGCATTCACCATTTTTTCCACCAAGTTCACACATGAATGCTAATTAGGTTGTTGGAAATGGACATTCTGATGGAACACCGATTAAGCGTTCCAAGCATAAATCAGAACGTAGTCTAAAGTGTTTAGTATCTGACCTGAGGTGTGATCATTTTGAGCTGTGCTCAGTCAGTTTTGCTCTTTACGCTTGCAGGGGAGAGCAGGGAGATGGAAGTGCCCCCTGCTGGTGGCCCATTAACCACAAGGCTACAGGTGGTCTGAAAGTTTCTATTTTAAGTTGGTGAGAGGCATCTGGTCTTAGTAGGTAGCTGCCAAACACAAAGCTGCACATAGTACTGGATGGTGTGTCATTACACACTGTAAATAGTTCATTCATTCCTCCATTCGTCTTCATTGACCGCTTTATCCTAGTCATAGAGGTGGTGGGGAACACTAGGTGTGACGCCAGTGGGACTGTCTAAAAATTACATAGTGATCATTACAGTTTTACTTATAAAGAAATGAATATTTTGGTTGTTATCCAGGCAGTTTTACTTACTGCATAAAAAATGCATACAATTTACTGTCTAAAACTTGACTGCTATGCCATGCACTAACCATTGCGATCTACGTGCAGATGTATGTATGCAGATCATGTGATTATTTTAGTCTGGCGTAGCTGTCTTCTCATTTTAGAACATATTTACATAAACTCACTGAAGACTCACTGACTCATTGAATATAAAATAGAGTTTCTGTTAACGCTCCAACTGAATGTAAAAGCTTACTACAAGATCATTAAGTGGCTCTGAGAGAGAGAAAAAAAAATCATACATTTGATGTATTTCATCCCAGCAGTTAACATGGTGCTACTTCCACAAATGAATGAGGGCTGCTTTGGGTAGAAGCTAAATGAAAATTGTGGTATTAACAGATTAATCTGAGATGACGGTTCAAACCCCTACAAAGTCAATTATGCTTTCATTCTCAATGGCGGGCAGAGTATTTTAGGAAAATATGTTTTGGTCCAAAATCATGCAATCACAATGTGAGCCACCACAAACACAAAAGAGCATAATAGAGCGATGTGTTCAGATGAAGGAAAGCCTACCATGGAGAACACCACAGCAGAGAAACAGATACATTTAATTGAACAAAAGAAATAAAAGCAGCCAGCTTCGAGTCAGCCAGCACGCCACCCCCCCACTCCGAAAAAGTGATTGTTACCAGGGCCACTGGATTAGACACAGCTTCCAACCACACTTTGACCAAAACAAAACATTTTTCACTGAGAGGCCATTTATATGAGCACTCGACATTTAAATCCCCATTACTCAGAAATAAATTCAGAAAATGTGCACCCCAGCAAACACAGTCTACTTCTTATGTTTGAGGTTTACTCAGAATAACTAGAGTTATGTGCTCTTGTGTATCTCAGCGTGTGTGTGTGTGTGTGTCTGTGTGTCTGTGTGTGTGTGTGTAATGCTGAAACATATTACAGTAATTTCATTGCTGTTGGAGTAATGAAAGTTGCTTTCAGTCAAAGTCCAAGTTTAGTCACCCACAACATTTCGGGAACAGACTACACCACCCCCTCCCTCCCTCCCCTCCCCTCCCCATTCCCCGATTTTCATCTCATCTCTTGTTTTACAGACTGCACTGCCACAATAAGAGTGCATTTGGCAGTTAAACTCAACCCTGCTTACAATCTTACAACCGTAAGTCTAGTGACACATGCATACACACACACACACACACACACATCTGTGTCACTGAAAGCCGGCATGCCAGGCTGAACTACTGACCCACTCGCAGCTCTTGGCCGAAGACGGTCCTCTCACCGAGGGCAGAGCAGTTCCATCGACCATAGCGGAACTGGTACTGACACTCGTTGATGCCCATCTGAGCACCCTCACCGATAACAATGATGGCGTCCGGGCGGCTTTGACAGATGGCGCGCTGTCTGGGGGCCAGTCCGGGGATTTTGTTGCAGATAATATTGGCACCCAGAGCCACCACTGAGGACAGGGCCCTGTGTAGGAGAACAAAGCAGATCACACATAAATCAACAATACCTGCTTTTCTTTACATTTAGTGTATACAAATCTCTCAATAATAATCACAACTACATAACTAAGCCCGCTCATACAGGCAAGGAACTGTATTTAGAGGACAAGAACACATACAATGTCCAAACAAATTAGCAAGCCAATGTATGTTATTCTACAGACCGAGACAATAAGCAAAAAAGGACGATGGAATATATGAGCCAGTTAAAACATCAGCCCACACATAAAACATGGACTATTCTTGTAACTCAAGCTTGCATTAAGTGAACCTGGTTCTTGAAAAAGTTCCCTCCAAAGCCAGACATATGCTTGCCCCAAATTTATACACAAATTTATACAATTTATGTCAGTTAGCATACAAAAGACCCTATATATATAATATCGCTGTTTCCAACATATAAAATGTCCTCTTAAAGGGAGAAGTTGAAGTCGCCAGTCCCTGCTATGCTCCTCTTTTATGTGCACTTGTCAAACATCAGAGGATCTTATCTCCCCATACAGATCTGTAAAGGTTTAACAGTCAACAGTACAAACACATCAAGCTCCATGTGCAAAGCTACTTGTTGGGGCTACCTGTTTGTACTTCTCATAACCGAGGCTTTAATTCTAGCTCAATGATTGGAGTAAGCTCTTTATACTGAAAGAAGGCCCAGCTGAGTCCACAGTGTATACCATCAGACGTATGTATACATAATACGAAGTAAGGAGAACAATGTTATATCATTTAATAATGTGGTGCTCCAAGCTTAACATAATAATGACCACTTCTGAAACAGTATCCCTGCACTCTCGTCTTATTTAAACCTCAAGTCTGTGGTCCAGTGGAAAGATTTAAATGTATGGCTTCTTAATTTCTCCATGGGCAGACGGTATTAAAACGCTACGGCCGAAACATCAGAGATCAGAGCACAGTGCGGGCATACATTACTCTCACTTGCTTTATGGAAACGGTTTGACAGATAAAGTGATGATCTTTTGTGAAGTGCACTGGCCGTAAGCACTGGGCACTGAGCGAGGCTGGTTGTGCCATTAGGAAAATAAAACAGTGGCCACTAATTGCCAATTGGAAAAACAGAACTCTTTGGGGTTACTGTTTTCCAGTGTTGGGTACACTGCTCGACAGTTTAAATTCTGAAGATTCAACATCTCTATTTGGTTCTGGGCCAGTGCATAAAATATGGCAGAAAATGATTAGTTACTATTTATAATTATGATCATCATCGTTGGTGCAATAAGCATGCTTCCTTACAGTTGAGTGCCAAGGTTTGCGTTCCCCATGAATTTTGGATGAATTTTACAAAACAATAATAATAATAATAATTCAAGATGTTAAAAATGGAAAATATGAGGCATTTTTATTAGATTTTTTTTTTTTGATCAACCAAAAATAGTTGAAAAAAGAAAAAGAACCAAATGAAAGATGTCAAAGTTTTGTTTTGATCATTATGATTGGAACTGACCCAAAGAAGGAAGTGTATAATCTGCTGTATAACAGATATTTTAACAAAACAGGCCAAAGAGTAGCCATGCAATGTGGAAGAATTAGAACAGGTATCTCAGGAGCAAGGATGGGGTGAATATTACACCTGAGAGGAGAGGATCCAAAAGCTGCTCAATGACTGGAGACAGTTATAGATGGATGGACCTACAAGTTAGCCTATTAAATAATATTAATATCATATCACAGTTAGAAAGGGAGATGCAAACTTTTAAACTGATATCATTTTGTTATTTTTCCACTAGTAACATCTTATATACTATTTGACCTTTTTTTTGATACTGAAAGAACATCAGTGAACCCTGACACTATGACTTGTTGGTATAAAATACTTTTTGTGCTAAGGTTATGCAAACTTTTGCACTCAACCGTATTCCCAGTGAAACAGGCATTAAAGAAATATTTGGTTCTTCTCTGTCTGGAGGAAGTGGCGCACTGGTTCCAACGCCTGTTTTTCTTCATGCAGGTGCGTCCTATAATAAAGCTCCCAATAAAGCAAGCAGAAAGCCGGTAAGTGCGAGTGCAAACACCTGTCACCCACAACGCTATACATCCACACGGCTACTCAGCGCACTGAGCAGTAAACCGCGCTACCGAGCCGCAGCAGTGCAGAAGAGTGGAGGCAGTGATGAGAAACCCACAGGTAGCTGCCGCTGGTGAGGATGAGGAACAGCTGAGAGTAGGAGACCGACAGAAGAGCGGCGCGCGGCGAAAGCACGCGCATGGTGGCATGGGACAGCAGGACGAGGCGCGTGCTTCGCTCGGGGGTCCTTCCCGGGTTTCCGGAGCTTGCGCAGAGCCAAGAAGCGCGTCGGTGTTGCCCTTGTCGGTGGAGAGCAGTCCGTGGCGCTCCTGCATCTCCTGCCTGCAGGCGCGGTGTGTGTTCGTGCCTCGGTGCGTGTGAGCGCGCGCGCGTATGTGTGCGTGTGTGCGTGTGTGTGTGTGCGTGCGCGTGTTTCAGTGCAAGCTGCCGGGGATCTACAGATTGCACACTGCAGATCACGCATGCACAACCCGGTCTTCTCTCATCGCTTTGCCATTGGCAGAGAGGGAGGTGGGGGACCCTTCCATCCGCCCACTTTTTGTGGTGTACAGGACAGCTGGGTGACTCTCCTCCTCCTCCTCCTCCTCCTCCTCCTCTTCTCCTCCTCCTCCTTCTCTCTCAGCACACTGATATGGATCTGTATGAAGGACAGCTTTCTCGGGTTATTAGCTGCCCCGATGAGTTGCTCTGGAGGGCAAATATCTGGACGGACTGCGATTTTGCTTGTGCTCAAGTATGCCTAGAAGGAAACATTACCATTAAGCAGTAGGACTAATAATATTCATTGTGGGGTGAAGAAGTGGTACCTGAGTAATTATAGTCAGTTTATTCACTATAACCAGTTATAACCAGTTCATAACAAACTCCAGGCATTATATTTAGTTGAGTATAATGAATACTACAGTTTGTATGCACAGCCTTATGCACAGTAATTAATATACTGTTATTTACTGCATTATGCATGCACTTCATATGATTATTACTTCAGCTTTAGTGCAACCAGCTGAGGTAGTAATCATATGCAATGCATGCATAAAGCAGTAATTAATAGCATATTAATTACTGTGCATACAAACTGTAGTATTCATTATACTCAACTAAATATAATACCTGGAGTTTGTTCTGAACTGGTTATAACTGGTTATAGTGAATAAACTGACTGGTAATGCCATGATGTGGATTCTGCACATTATTATAACGACATTGTTTTCTCTCTTTAATTTGTCCCCATGCATTTTCTAAAAGCAGCACTACTAATTATACTGAAATAAACCTGAGAAATAATAATCTCTCACAGTAATATATACAAGTTTGGTCAAAATTTCAGTAACAGAAAAATTATTGTATGGCACTGTATACAAAAAAAAAAAAAAAAAAGAGAGAGAGAGAGAGAGAGAAAGCAGCATCTTTGTCACCATCATCACACAAAACTACATGAAGGTCCTCTCTGTATTCCTGATCCGATTTCCCTGTCACACTGTTGCATGGATGTGAGACTGCTCTCCCTGGTGGCACGACATGGCAGTTACAATACCATAAACTTCCAGATCTGAGCTCATTCTCAGAGTATGAATAAAAAAAGCAGTTTTCTTCAAGGTTCAGAAAGCGTCCATGAGCAAACTGTAGCAACTACTGTGTTTTTCAAAGTGAGGTGAAGGTTGAAGAATCAAAGTTAAATGCATTTAACATCTCTTTTAAAGATGCTCTTTGCAAACACCAACTTGTTTGCTCTGAAACAAAGAGGCCAGGAGGGAATTGTAGGTGGAGGTGGTCTGGTGGAATATCATAAAGCTTCAAAGAGTGGACACGTTTATGAGGCTTTTTTCGCTCTAACACTGAGATCAAAGTGCACTCAATAGTGGAGGTCTCACGCATATCTTTAGGGGTTTCCAATACACCGACGTAAAGCAAAACCGCTGCACCTAATGGACCACATTTGATTTTCCACTTCTAGTAAAGCAAAAAGGCTGGGCTCCATGCGTCTTTCATCACACACGCTCAGCCGTTCTGAACTCATCAGTGTCTTAATTATGTTAGAGAATCTACACTTTAAATCCTATTTGAGATCAGGCAACTCTAGCAGATAATATTCAGCACTGGGGTTCTGAGCCAAGGGGTTTGTGAGTAATGTCTCTGACTGCAGGTCAGTCCATGGCACTATAAAACATAGCAGTCAGGAGAAAACTCTGGAAGATTTTCTCAGACAGAGAAAAGAAATCCCATGAACTGCCATTGCTGGTGTATTAGACCACAGGTCTGAAAGCCAAAACTGCACTTTAGCTGTGCTGTCACTATTTGGAAGCTTATATAAATGGTATCTGTTTCTCTTCAGTTCTTCAGGATTGTGGTGAAAAAGAAAAATAGTATCTTTTTTTTTTTTGTTCAGAGTGTGGATCATCGCAGTGTCTTGATGAATTTTAGCAATGGCCCATCACTTCAAGATCCAGTCAGAAAGCCCTGTCATGATTATTATTCCCCAGCAAATCTCACGACTTGATATTAACTAAAGTCTATGAGCTGACAAAAGAAAATTGCAACCATGTTTGCCCAACTACTGTTTCAAACTACACTAGTCACAAACGTGTCATGTGACTTTGTAATAAACAGATCAGATCAAAAGGAAAGCAACATATTTTTATCAATGTGTTGCATATAAACGTCTGTGCAAATCAAATAACTCATGCCAGAATATTTTTTCGCTTTGTGCTCAAGTTCTCATGAAACAGACGCCAGGGCACAAAGGCACAGACAAAGGAACAGAAACATCTGGCGACATATGAGCAGTTATGGTGTGGTTTAAAGTCTAAATAAACGATTGACATGGTGGAAATCTGCTCCTTCCTTCATGCCAGTGTGTTCAGTAAATGATTGTTGAACACTCCCACATGCATAGAGAGCCACTTTACGTCCAGCGCATACTGCTCTTAAGTACATCTGGTTATTTAATTCCCTAAATAATTGACTCTAACTCAATTAGAACAGGCTGTATATGAAATTCAAGAAGCTTGATCATCCAGTGGGCCTTTAGGGCCTTCGAGGTGTATGTTACTGTTTTTCCACTAATACATACTCTGTTAAAGCTAATAAATGGAGCATTTTAGCAGGTAAGAATACATGTATTGTTACGATAAAGAAAGAGGAATAGCAACTAAACAACATCCTCTTTGAGAGGCCGATTTCTGTACTGGAGCTATGTTTAAATAACAGCATGTTAGTATGTTATGTGTCCTTCACAGAGGACTTTATTCAGCCTTCTCTTTTATTATCAAAGCCATGAACATATCTGTGTGTGCTCAAGATCATCATTTTGTCCTTCAGCATAATACACATATTCAAATGCTTGTATACAAAGAAGAGAATCTCTGTTGTTATATCAGAGGAAGACATTCTATGATTAACATTCACAGTTAATATTTTTTGCCTTAATAACTTAATCTGTAGACATTTGGCTCAGTGCGTACACAACAGCACCACAAACATGAGGCCAGAGAACACAAACACAGAAGTCCAGTCTCTGTCACCTACTACTTACTTACAATTTATGTCCTTTTGCATTTGCTCTGTGTTTTTCATTAACTAATATACCTATATAACTATACACTTCCAGATATATAATAATATCATACACTGAATAACTTGGATAAATAAAAGCCATAGATATCACCACAAACAGGTGTATTTACTAAGTGCAATGTCGTGTTTGAACCAGTAGAGGGCTTTTTTTTTTTTTTTTTTTTTTTTTAAAA
>CM040471.1:19374281-19459003 GCA_022758105.1 Pangasianodon gigas | reverse complement strand
AGTATTATCATGTGCAGTATTAGCATGTGCAGTACTGTATAGTATTATCATGTGCAGTACTGTATAGCATTATCATGTGCAGTATTATCATGTGCAGTACTGAACAGTATTATCATGTGCAGTATTAGCATGTGCAGTACTGTATAGTATTAGCATGTGCAGTATTATCATGTGCAGTACTGTATAGTATGAGCATTTGCAGTATTATCATGTGCAGTACTGAACAGTATTATCATGTGCAGTATTAGCATGTGCAGTACTGTATAGTATTAGCATGTGCAGTATTAGCATGTGCAGTACTGAACAGTATTATCATGTGCAGTATTAGCATGTGCAGTACTGTATAGTATTAGCATGTGCAGTATTAGCATGTGCAGTACTGTATAGTATTATCATGTGCAGTGTTATCATGTGCAGTATTGTATACTGTATACTGAGTGTGTTAGGGTAGTGTGGAGGTTTGGAAGGAGCCGTAGCCCTTTACTGATGTCTGCTCTCTCGTTTCCTCATGGATGCAGTTACACACATGATCCACACGGTGTCGCTGCTGGACAGCCTTCCGCAACATGGCTCCACGTGCCGCCGCCCTAACCGTGAGCCGCGAGCGCCGTGTTGCCTCGCGCTGTTCCCGCCATCTTGTTTCCCGCTCTCGATCAGTGCCAGAGCCCGCCATAATTTAAACCAAAATGCCATCATAAAAAAACATATATAAGAACATTTAATGCCAGTGTCAGGACCAGGCCAGAATGACAAGTAAATAACAACAACAACAACAACAACAATAATAATAATAATAATAATAATAATAATAATAATAATAATTATTATTATTATTATTATTATTATTATTATTATACTACAGAATTTTATTTTACACACAACAAATAGATCAGTAGTTAATAGTAAAACAATAGGTCTGATAATTAATAAGTTAAATAATGTTTATTGTTCTTCCAAAAAGCTTTTATAAAACTATTATTATTATTATTATTATTATTACTACCACAAATAATTTTATTTTATTTTCATTTTTCATTTCATTTTATACACAGCAAGTAGGTAATAGTAAAAAAAAAAGGGCTAATAACTAAGTTTCAACTCTATTTGTATTATTTCAGTGTTTATTGCTCTCTAAAGAGCTCTTATAAAATTGTTTTAAAAGCTCATATTTTTATGTATCTGGGTTCTGCTTGTACACACACACACACACACACATTTATTGATCACACATTTTACACACGCACCACACACACCCACCACACACGCACACACGTAGAGTGAGAAAGAACATGAGAATAAAAACTGGCATGCTCTAATGAGACCAATAAGACAATTATCTGCCTGTTTTCAAAGGCCTTGCTCTAATAGAGCCGAGCTAGTTGAAGGAGTTTACGTATAATCACATGGGTGAACTGTGAGGTCAACTAAATGGCTAATTCGCTTTTAATGAATGCTATTTCGCATCGTCATTACATACATGCCTATGCATGCAGGCCAAGCCAGAAATAAGAGAGGCTGCTTCTCTCTGAGCTTCTCTCTCTCAGTAAGGCTCTCAAAAAGGCTTGCTGGAAGGCCGCACGGAGAAAAACACAATGTGGGGTGTGGAGGGAGAACAGGAGAAGAGGTGAAAAAGAGAAGTTTGTCATTAGGTTGTCCATGCGACGGACGCCCTGTTGGGACAACAGATGTGCATGATGTCATGCCAGAGGAGGGGTGGAGAGATGCAGGGAGGAGCGAGAGACATGAGGGTGGACAGTATCCTTGTGCAACGTTCCTCTTGGCACAGGACGGAGAAGGAGAATGGTTGGTGAGGGGCAGGGAGTGGATGGAGTTCCTAAACCCTGCATCCCATGGAGTGCATACTAAATCCCTAACGTTGTGCATTTAACAGTTTAGTGCAATGATGTGTGATACTGGTAATACAAAGTTATTATGTGGCTTAGCAATGTGCAGGCGCTGAAAAATCACTGCAACGACTTTAGAACTGTGTTCCATATGACCAAAAATGAACTATAAAATCGGTACGTGTGTGCAGTAATGAAGCATATGGTGAGTAGGCTTTTACCTCTGTGCTGATCTCATGGATGGAGTTCACATTTTGCTGAGTTGCAATGATTTCCAGCCAGAAGTCTTTTTTTTTTTTTTAACTGCACAGGACTCAGGCTGCACAAAGCCCAGGCTCTCGTGAGGACATGCTCCCGGAGCTCAGAGTTTGTTATTTGATTGTGTGACTTCAATGCTAAACTTTCTGCCTCTGTCCCCTGACTCTCTCTCTCAGTGGCATAAGAAGTCAATTGTTCTTGTGGTATGCAGCGACAATGTCTGTTTGTGATTGCACAGAGTCAGAGAGGGGGAGCATCATATACAGAAATTGTGGTTCTCTATGCTAGGCCTAGGATCTCTCAATAAGGTCATGCAGAGGTCAAAACGCTTTCTGTTGCATACAAAAACAGTGTGTTTGTGCGTCTGTGTGCATGTGCATGTGTGTGTGGGTGTGTGCGTGTGTGTGCGCAATATCAATTGTGCCAGTGGTTATTGATAAAAGATCAAATTTTGCTTATTCGCTGCTTTAGCTCCACAAACACACATCAAAACCCACCATGTCCTTTTTCTCGTTATTCTAAACATGCATGGTGCAGTAATTGAACAAACCAGATAGAAAATGTTTGAGTGGGAACACTGTGCTGCTTTAAGTACTGGCTTACTTTAAGGACTTCTAAAGGGTTTGCACTTATCAGGTGAACAGGCAGTGTGTCAAAACACAAAGACTTGGTTCATTTTGAACATAAAGTGGCTGTGCTGAATTCCCCAAATTTCGTTGAAGACAAGCAGAACCTGTTTGGCCTGTGGTGCCATCTGCTGCCACATGTACTTGATCCCACTGTCAGCCTGTCAGCCAGGCCATGCACTGTGTTATTCTCACACACTGCAGCTACCATGACCTCTGTATGAGGACACTGACTGGCTGGGTAATCATTTACTAGTGGCCTTGAGTAACACTGGTGTGACAACCATTGTCTCGACAACTGAAAAGAACGGAATTTGCTATCTGAAATAAAAGGCTTGAATGGCCCTTAAGTGTGTACAAAGATATGCAGCTTGCACAAAACCCGTGCACCGGGGCAGGATATGTTATTCACAGTAGCCTAGTTATTGTCTGTAATATTGTCAGCGTTGTTTGATATCCAATTAAATTGAGGCCTTAGAGGGATGTAAATGCAACTAAAAATCTGAGAATAATCAACGTGTTTATGTTCTGGTAAAAAAAAAAAAAATAGTAATAATAATAATATTAATAATAATAATAACTGTACATTATACAATAATTACTTTCACAGTCCTCTGTGGGAGAAAGTAGAGTGTTTATAAAAGTTATGATATAACAATACAATGATTATGCCGATTTTATATATATATATATATATATATATATATATATATATATATATATAGTTATTATTATATATAAAAAATATAAAATTATATAAAAAAAAATTTCTCATGTATGCCTGCAAGCTGCCTTTAATGATCACTTTTAATGTTGTCTGTCTTATGAAGAAGACTCTTGTGGGTTTTCCTTAATCCTGGCTAAATTATGATTATATGTGTGGGATTTTGATGTAGCGTTCCTTTCCCATGCCTTTCCATCAAAGGGAATTCCTCCATACGCTTCACAACATGGCTGCATCTTGGAAGGAAAGTAAGGCTTTTACTGAAGATAAGGCTTCCCTTTCTTTCTTACAATAGTAGTATATTAATCCCTTTTACAGCTTGTTAAACATTGATATACTTACTGTACTGTAAGTCACAAGTTGCAAATTCTGTACTGCAGTCTTGAGTTTCAGATGATTACTGCAGGAGTTTACTACAGGACTACCATATAGATAACAATAACGAACATGAACTTGAACTTAAAATACTGCAAATACTTTACCAGCTAATGTTTATCTCTAAACCTGATCATTAGAATATTACTAAGTGTTTAGGGTGTGGCATTGCGGCATACCCCTTGGCTGTTAGGGTTGGGTGCTGCCACAAGATCTTGCTCTCTTTCTCTCTTTCTCTGGGTCCCACCCCCTTTGCCACTGCCATCTCCTGGTTTTCCCAGAATGCCCTGTCTGAGAGCACTGGCCTGAAATAAAACTAAGAGGGCCCTCATAGAGAGAATGGGAGCTTTGTCTCAGCTGCCATTTACACTGTCTGGGGGCATAGAAGGAGAAGAAGGAGAGCTCAAAGAGAGTGTCTGATTGCAAATTAGCACAGCCCAGGCCCGCTGCTCCCCACCCTCCTGTGATTTCACTCGGTGGGGGTGAGAAGTGGATAAAGTTCTGGTACTAAAGTTGGCATTCAACGTATTTCCATCTGTCATCTTCACTGATGACCAGTGCCTTGTTTCAGTCAGGTGGAAATATAAGTTGTTTGCAGCGTGTTTTTGACTTTTCTTTTGTCGAGGTCTTTTGAGGCTGTGCCATTGGGGGTTGCTTATTATGCAAGCAATGTTGTGTCTGAATCTGTAATTAGTTAAAGACAAAAGACAGCCTCTGAGCGCTGCAGACGAGGCCGCTTGACACTAGAACCCTTCCCAAGACAGACTCTTGTAGTGATTGACACGTGTCACAAGAGCGGGTGCGATTTGTCGGTGCGAACTTGCCTAGGCTGAGATGTTATATGTACCACCTGGGCATAAAAAGTTTCAATAATGTGATTATTGGATTTGAATGGCTCAAGGAGATTTGATCATTTAAAGGCAATAAATAATCTGGATTTGCTACTATTTGATAACTAAAATGTGTTGTGTAATTTTGGTATGAATTTCAAAAATGGGTCATTTCTTTGTTTTGTATGTAAATATACCATGGAGGATTTGTTCACTTTACTGTTTCATTTTTTTCTCATTTTTCTTAATTTTCTTTTCTTTTCTTTTATTTATTCATTTATTATTGCATTACTGGAAATTAACCACAGTATATTTTCAGGCAGCGATGAGTAATGAGTTATGAACCTGATAACCCCCCTGTAATCCCTGCTTTGTAAAACACACACATACACACACACACACACACACAGAGAGAGAGAGAACCTGAGTCAGATGTTTAATCTCATTGCTTTTGTCTGTATGAGTAGATACACATGTCTATTGACCATATATTGCTCTTAAACAAGATATTACCTGACAGAAGAGTCAAGGATTTATATAAGTAATTTGCTGATAAGCTAAATGTCTAATCTTTTTCTTTCACATGTTCATCAGTGTCTTGATCAAAAGTCTGGGTTTAGTAAGTAACATGAAATAACAGTATTAGAGAATATAACAGTATTATTAGTTTCACATTTTTTAGACAATTAGCACTATGCAAAAGAACAAAAACCAAAAGGAACTTATGGTTTAAAAAAACTGGAAATATACAATAAAGAATATAGCATTTCAGTTTTATATATTAATTTGAATGATCTCACACTGTACAGCTTGACAAGCTATTGTTAGGAGCAGTGTTATTATCAGTGTTATTAGTCCAGAACTGATCACTTCTTTATTTCTTAACAACATCGTTTTGTGCCAGATATCAGCACACTATTTTACCTCGATAAAAAATGAATTCAGTTTCACCCGTTTAACCCAGTAAATCAATTCAAACCAGTCACTTGTTGCAGGAACAGAGTTAGGAGGGGAAAAGTGTACTAACCTGTACCTTTCATTATCGCAGGAGTGGTGCTCTTGTCTTTTATTCCTTTTATATCTATCTTTCACCTGGAAGGCGAGGACGTAGTGTGTTACCTTAAAAAAGATTCAAGGTATATAATTGGACCTGATCTTTTAGAGTAAAGCTTAAAGGTACATTCTGAACCTTTCTAGGTTAAAGATGCATAATCAAGGTATAAAAGGGGTATGCTTGATGGCTTGAGGGATTTATTATTATTATTATTATTATAATTATTATTATTATTTAATTAATTTATTTTTTATGTGAACACCTGGAAGAAGCAAATATCTATTCACATATTTTAGATCACAATCTGACAAGAAGGCTACTTAAGCCTAATAAGATTAAAAGTTAAGCTTTGTTTTATGGAGCAATCAGACATGGCACTTACAACCAACAGTCACTTAATGAAAGCCTTGATATTATATTATATTATATTATATTATATTATATTATTTTAATTTAATGCATGGTAAATGTATATATTTCATTTATGAAAACCCTCAGTACGAGATTGTGCACTACCTGAAAATAAACAGAACCCTCATTATGAACCTGTTTACAACACAGATAATAGCAGTGTAGTTTTGGCAGTAAATAAAATCCCTGAGGTGAATATGGGAGATGCAGAGAGGGGATGAAGAAGCTCTCTTTGCCAAGCCACCTAAGGAGCTGTACATTCATTTAGATGATGCATTTAATTGGTGTTGAGAGAGGGTGAGATTAACTCAACTGAGATTAAATATCATCCTACCAAGGTCTGCTGGTATTATTATTCTTTTAATCATTTTTTTTTTTTTTGTATCAGTGAGTCACAAATTTTAACTGGAGCTTATTTCTCTAAGGAGGCAGGAGGCATGTGTTAGACTACAGTAAAGCTGCAACTTGTTTGGGGCGTAGCAAAAAAAAAAAAAAAAAAAAAAAAAAAAAAAAAAAAAAAAAAAAAAAAAAGCCTGTTTCCCCCCTCCATTCACTAGTGGATTCCTTTCGTCATTTTCTTTCAGTGTATTAGACCTTTATATAAATAATAGAGGCAACATTTAAATAATCACTCACTCAGTTTTTTATATTTGGCTTTTTTTTTTTTCCTTAACTATGGAACAAATCAGCATGACAGACACACAACACTGAAACTTTCAGAGACTTAATTTAGCACAAACTTCCTGGAATACTACCTCACACTGAAAGTCAGCTTTTTATTATGAGGGGGTGGGGGAATTTATGATTTATGATTTATGATTTGTGTGTTTGATGTTTGATGTTTGATGTTTGGTGTTGAGTGAGCTGAAACCTCTTCTTTGGATTTGTCTCCTTTTTTTTTTTTTTTCCCCTTCAGAGACATGCTATCAGGCGGCTATGGGCTGCTACACGTCCCTGTTCGCCTTATTCTCGGCTCATTCACGTGTTTTCGGTGCCACGGCGGACTGAAGGAGCCCGTGAGTGCGCGAGCACCGCTGCATCTCCCCGAGCAGCTCGTGCAGCAGCAGTGTGCAGCAGTGTGCAATGCCGGACATGCCTTAGAATTTCGGGAAATAGCTTGTCTAGCTGTACACAGGCTCTTGTGTAACGGGTTGCTGTGAATCCCACTCCACTTCGCTTCACCTTAGTTGAACTTGGGTGATCTAGTTCAGCAGGCGCGTGAACGCTGTCAGGCCGGTGTGTCGGGTGCCGCGAGGAGGGAAAGAAGAAGAACAACAACAACAAGAAAAAGAAGAAGAAGAAGAGCTGTCATTATAATAATAATAATAATAATAATAATAATAATTATAATTATAATAATAATAATTATTATTATTATTACGCCAGAATCCTTAAAAGGGACAATCTCTCGACGTATATATGTCGTAGGCATATATATATATTTTTTTCCTTTCTTTTTTAGCTCCTAACACCGAGGGACGCCCCGGCTCGCGCTGCTTTTTCGCTTCGCTCGCGCTCGCGCTCGTCTCCGTCGTTGCCGAGGAGCTCGCGCTCAACAAAAGTAACCGGGACGACTGGAATTCGCCATGGAGAAGAATGACAGCTCTCCACCGCCCGGACAGCGCGAGCTCACCGTCTCTTCTCCTCTTCTCTTCTCTTCTCTTCTCTTTGCTCTTAAACTTGAACTTGAACTTGAACTTGAGCTCCACCACCGGCCCCGTCGCCACCTAAACGTCGTCTCCGTGTCCGTGTGTAAGTTTTTTTTTTCTCTTTATTTGTAATTTTTTTTTTTTTTTAAACACAAGAACAGACGTGACTAAGTTACCTAATCAGGCTTACAGAAACAGAGAGAGAGAGAGACAGACAGAGAGAGAGAGAGAGAGGGAGAGAGAGAGAGAGAGACATGGCTGGAGCTCTATAACCGATACCGAGTCCCACATGATCTGTATTTTATGGACTTTTATTTTATTTTTGCATAAATTAACTGAATAAAGTTGATCTCCAGCCACCACAGCACTACAGCTGTACATCCATTTCTTTCTTTTATTTATTATTTATTTATTTTTGCAGATTATTTAGGCAAAGAAGCTCTTAAGCTCCCATCCCACTGGTGTACATCTTCAAGTCTAATTATCAAGGCCATCTTATTAGATGAAATAAAACCTAAGATTTATATCAATCTTACTATTTGTATGACAATAATAATAATAATAATAATAGTAGTAATGATGATGATAATGATGATGATGGCATGTCTGTGTGTGTGTGTGTGTGTGTGTGTGTGTGTGTGTGCATGTATTAAGGAAAAGGTCATATGCTCGTGGCCTGGTTTTGTGATTACTCATAGCTTGGTTTCTTTAGACTAATCAAACCGTACTAAAGAGGTTAAAGGGTGTATATCTGCTTAACCAAATGATGACTAAATCTGGTATACATCCGTGTGCAATTGATTAGTGTGCTTATAAGCTATAAAGGAGCTGTTTTCTTTCAAAATAAGCTACTTCATGTGAGACATTCAATAGTCTAGGCTACAAGCTGCCACAATATTTTATTACTAGCCCAACAAGCCTGTGTATTTCTTTTACTAAGATTACACCCATGGACGGTGGCTTGGTTAGTATTTTTCGGTGACTAATTATCCCTCGGTTTTGTGGGAGAAGAGGTTGCTTGAGGAATGATTTTGTTGTTAAGGGAGACTAGTTTACAGAATGTCTTTAGTAGTCATCAACTTAAAAGAAAAGTTGCTCGAACCTCAGCACTGCTCAGGGTTTGCCTTTTACTTACAGGGTGTAATTTGTAGACAATAATTATAATCTTGGAAACATACTAGCATCACTGGGTTCTAGTGAAGTGGCTGTAGTAGATAAGTTCACATGTAGTTAGTGAGAACCGATCTTTTTTTTTTTTTTTAAATCTGTGGGGTGTGTGTGTGTGTGTGTGTGTGAGTGTGTGTGTGCGTGTGTGCGCGTGTCTGACAGTGGTGCTTAAAATGGCGTAACCTTGTACATGCAAGCCCTTTCGTTGTTCTCCAGCTTCTTGATCAGGTAAGATTTTCCTCATCGTTTCGTAAATTTAACCCTGATTTGGAGTACACAGCAGCAGTACATATCATATCGTGTAGATTGTGTATAATTTATGAGGATGAGTATTATCCTGATCACTTTTCAGTGATAATGTTAGTAAGGTGCATTTGGCCAGACAGAGATACATACCCAGTTTAGGGATTTATTAAGGTATTAGTCGATTCTCATTATAAACATAATAATATGGTAAAGCTGTTTCCTGTGTTCCTTGTGGTCGAGGAAGAAAACAGCTCATTTATGTGTATTATCAAGAATCAATATATTTTCTTTTATGGTTAACATTTGGTATTTTTTTGGTAAGTCTTGTGTGATGCATGGGTGTGTTATAAGGTTATTGCTTGAGTCTGGACTAACGAATCATTTTCCGAGAGGTCCTTTGATAATCCGAACACACACACATACACACACACACATATACACACACACATATACATGCATATACGTGCACATATACATGCACTACAGTACGTTAATTATCATTCTCTAGGACATTGTTGGGTGTTGTTTGCAGACTGCCTGCACTATTCAGAGGATGTTACACGTTTACTCTGGTTTTTCCTCTTTTGTTCTGGCTGAGTAAGTAAGCCAACTTATTTTTAAGTTCCTTACGAATGTCTTACACCCTGCGTGAACAATCTTTTCGGAGCTTTAGTGAGCCTAAGTAAAGTGTAACGTGCATTTGAGAGCGTCTGACTGCTTGCCTGGTGTACTGGCTTATTTGGTCAGGGGTGGATTGTTGTGGAGTGGTGTACTAGTGAGGACCTTGAAGACTAGTTAGTGTGTGTGTGTGTGTGTGTGTTACGAAACTCTTCAGGCAAATAACCCAACAGCAATAAGAAGGAGGGCTATGAAATGGGTTTTCCAGTGTGTATTATAGGAAACAGCCATCCTGTCTCAATTGGCAACTTTATCTATCTATCTGTTTATTTATTTATTTTCATGGCGTGAGTATTATAAGGTTCTCTCCTGGGGATGACATGCTTTGACATTTAGGCTATTGAGGTTTTCACATTACAGCCAACAAAAAGTCTAAAGTCCCGAACTCTAAATTTACGGCTCAACAAGGGATACGTTTTAAGGTTACTTTATGATCAAAATTTAGAGAAATTTAGAAAGTTGATTTTTGAACGTCAGCCAATTACCGATAAAACCATATTACTCTGTAAGCTCAAGTACTGTTTTGTTCTATAATGTTCTATCTGGCTGTTTCTAATTACAAATCATGAATCTCAGTAAAAGACTAATAAAGGGGATGACTCAGCAGAGAAGGACATTTTTAAGACCACATTATTAAGACCATATTATGATCATACACACTTTTAAATAAGTTTTTTAATGTATTCCCTAAGAGCTGAACCACAAGCTATTTCAGGGCCATATCTTTCTAGGCACAAAGTTGTGCCTAAACAATATATTTTACCTTAAAATTTAGTTTTAGAAATATTAAAATACAGTAGAAAATACAGTGCAAGTTTCTGTGCAACAACACACACCCTAGAAACTCTTCAAGTCTGCTAGCTGACCTTCGCTCTGTTACACTGGAAGGTTCAATGAATTAAGCATTTTGCAATAAGCTAACTAATGTTAGAAATATTTGATGCTTATTTTATTATTTCGCTACAGCTAAAGACTTTCTAATGTTTTTTTTAAATTAAACTCAACAAGCAAAGGTAGAACACCTACAGCTCAAAGTTTTGTTGTCCTCGTGCTCACAATACTAGGACCTTGAGTCTGCTCTCTTCTGTCGGAGCATTAAAAGAACACAAACATTGATTGGCCACAGCCGCTTATGTTGCATGTTTATCCTGGGTGATGATTGTCCAGCGGAAGGAGTCTTATATAAATGAAGTTTATCTGTGAGTTGGAAGATAGCACTTTTTATTTTTTTCAAACATTACACCAAAAACGTTGCAAAAAAAGAAAAATGGTATGATTAAATCTATGTGGTTAACTCATTTTTTGACTAAAGTGCCAGATAAAAGAGAATCTTTTAATACTGAGTCACGACTTGGCTGATCATCTGTTCTTCAACTTGTAACTATACGCATTAATCGTATAAGCAGGAAGAGTACCTTCCAAAAAGACAGAAAGAAAAAGAAATGCTGTGAATACCCAGACATATTACAACCTGATTCGTTCTAGTGCACCATGTGGAGTCTTACCCTGCCGCTCTGAGGTTACTAATGTAATAATCATGCTTTTAACTCTGCGGTTACCAATGTAATAATAATGCTTTTAATTCTGTGGTTACCAATGTAATAATCATGCTTTTAACTCTTCGGTTTATCGCTGGAATTCTAGAGGTACATTATATAGGCTTTTCCATTAATGAAATATTAAGCAATATGCTTACTGCGTAATGGAAGTAATATGGAATGCTACATGGGGAATAGGTGTACGAAATTCACAACAGTCCACAAGCAGCCAAAAGGCCTTTCTTTTCCGCTGAAGTTACACTCAGCGCTACTTCCTACTCCTGGCTATGTGAATATCTTACAGGAAGAATACAAAAGACTTTTACTGAAAGACTATTACTTAATGTACTTAATGTAAAGCATGCTTCACACGAAGAAACGAAGGACTTGTTTAAGAGAATAGCTTTTCTGTCCATTTATCTTTCAAGCCAGTGGTTTGACCACTAAAGTGCTGATGATTTCAGCAGTGCAATTTCAGCTCAGCAAGATGACATGGTCTTTGAGATCTCTGCAATCGGTTTTCACTTGCTTTAATGTTGCCAGTCAGTGCTCAGCTCTATTTGCCAAATAATAGCTTTCGGTTTACATCTTTTGTCAATGACAGTCTCTTTGAAACATTAAATAATCTAGAAGCTGCCACAATATTTTATTACAATTTAAACAACCTGCAGATTTATTTTTTACTCAGATTGCCTTCATGGGTTTATTGATAGGGGCTCCATTTATATTGCTGTTAAGAAGACTAGCATACAGATTGAGTTTATTAGTTTTTAACTTGGATATCATTTAGTACATCTTGTAAATGAATATTTGCTGGCAGTTCTGAGCTGAGGAACCTGTGTGAGGACTCTGGACAGGCCGATACGCAGTGACCGAGGCCAACGAGCATGCAGTACAGCTGGCTGAATTTGTGCTGTGTGTGCACTGGAAGTGTCTTTCCACGACTAGCTGCTGGAGCTCTGGCCATACCAAACTGTCAATCCCACAGGAATGTCTCCCCAAACTCTCCGCTGTAGCAACGGATGACAGAAAATTGGCGTGCTATTGCAGTGCTCTTTCTCTCTTTCTCTCTGACCTTCTCTCTATTGCTCCCCTGCTTTTGCTCTTGGTCACACTGCTTCCTGTTCCCTTTTTTAAAAAAAAAACACCTTTGCTCACCAAAGAATAGGGGTCAAGTATGTAATGTGTCAATACGACCTGGCCTCAGTGCTGTAATCTGATGATTTCTTTGATATGGCTCAAGGTTGCTGCTTACAGTGTTATCAGGAACATGTGGAATAGGGCCCTCCAGGACAATAGTGTGACACAGAATTCTAAATCAAAAAAAGCCAGCAGAACCTCAGTCGGCCTCTTTATAATCAGGTTTACCTTGGCTAACCATGTCTAAAATCCAGCTGTGAATGAAAATAAAACGATGATGACAGCTCACCTGTCACATGTGTGCACTCAGGCCCAGTTATGTGTGTGTGAGGAGTAGTGTGATATGTGCATGGGGCTATAATAGGCTGAGACTGGCACTGAGGGAGTTGTAGAGATATGAGTGTGAACAGGCCTGCGACTGGAAGGAACATGTCTGCATCGAGCTGGACGGCAGCCGTGATCATTACAGAGCATTACAGGGTAGGGAAAGGTAAATAAGCCACTCAGATGCAGAGTGTGATGCATATTTCCCTTATCTCAGAGATGTAGTTTACCATGAGATGTAAAGACATTGCATCACATACTATGTTTGTGTGCAGGGGATTTGTGTGTGTGTTATGTGTGCATGTGTATATGCATCTGTTAGAGAGAAAGCGAGAGTGAGGTCGAACTTGTTTCTGAGCAAGGAGTTCTTAAGTGCTTGACCTAATTTTGCAGGCAGTAAAGAATTCGGCAGTGAAGGCCTTCCTCTGTGAGTGTGAGTTTGCTGCGCTGGGTGTTTCCTCCCAGGGTCTAACAGGAAGCTCATGTTCGAGTTCATCTGAGGACAGGGAGAAGGCTTTTCTTTCCACTGTGGATCTTTTTAAAGGGGTGGGGGGGCAGGGGGCGGGAGGGGCTGGGCCTCTTCTCTGAATCGCCCCTCTGCAATCTGGCATGTGTTTTAGCTCCCTATACTGCTTTATTGTCTATTTTGGCTGAACTTGCAGTTTTTTCACACTGCCAAGAAAACATCTATTTTTTAGGCTACAGTGAGTAGCCGAAGTCCAGAGTTAAAAGAAAGTTCATGAATCCTGTTAGAAGGTTTTCTCCTTCTCGTTCCATTCTACATTCCTCACTGCACTGATCCTGTTTTATGACTCAGAGAGATGAAATGAAGAAAATCACTCTGTATCCAATTTCATTATGAATGTAAGTGTATTATTTGTGGATTAAATAGTTTGGACCTTTGCCTAAATGATACATAATGTCCCTGTCTCTCTGTGTCGTCCACAGAATGAGGAAGATTTGGTAGATGAGGTGCTTATCCATGGCATCACGATACAGGTAAGAGCCAATCAACGGTATAAAAGCAGACAATATCAGAAGACTTGACTATTAACAGTCAGAATAGTCTCAGCCATTGTACTGGAAAATTATGAAAATTAGGCTTAGGTCAAACTTTAGGTCATAATATCCCATTTGTTTGAATATAAACAGATTTTTACTGACTGATTAAGATGAAATTTTTTTGCAAACATTTATTTTTATCATAAACATATCATCTGATATACAGTGGTGATTTCTAAGTAGTCTTACTCTAATCAGTTCATCACTCTATAAAATATTTGTATTTTTATATGCCACTAATTGGCATGATTAGACATTGCAATCTGTCATCAATAGAAAAACAGTTACTGGCATCTAATTACTCAGATTCACTCCACATAACCATTTTAGAGCCACTGTGCTTTTATTGCCCTTATTTATTATTTTTTACATGCTTTTAAATATTATTATTATTATTATTATTATTATTATTATTATTATTATTATTGCAGTTTTATCTTGCTTAATGTAACTAATGCAAAAAATACCTCATAATGTTTCTTTTAAACTCTGCAGCCTATAAATAACTTGGTCAAAACACTCCTGTTTTTTGGCAGACGAGATTATTGCTTTATCAGACACAGTTTTGTAATGTGCCTGCAGCTGAACCCCAAAATGAATTTCAAACTGGAACACAGCACTTTTCATCTACATTTCTCATGAGTGAAAGAGGGTGGAAAGAGGAGGAGGGCAAGAATGCCAGACAGGGTGAGAATGCCAGACAGGTGGAGCCTCCGTTGTACCCTTCCAGACCACTCTATTATCTCACCGTCTCTTTCACGTCTTCCGACCATCTTTCCTCATCTCGCCATCTCAGCTTATATGCTGCAGATGACTCTCAGGTCCGGTGCCATTTGCAGGTGTCTCCCAGATGTTGTTATACTCCGTGTAATTTCTGTCTTGGGGTTCAATCTTGTGTTAGGATAGAGAGAGAGATAGCTAGGCGCTCTGATAATGGCAAAACCAGGTGTAATGTAAGGGGAAGGGAGGTGTTTTTACATAGGGATGCCTCTAGCACAACCGGTGCTCTTCTCACTGAGAGAGAGAGAGAGGGATAGAGAGAGAGAGAGAGAGTCTTTGGGCTGTATTATTATTATTATTATTATTATTATTATAAAGCACAATGTGCTGTTTTTTTTATTGGTGTAGAAATAATTCCAAATTTGCTTACTTCACCATTATGTGGAAGGATATTTATTGCTACAGAATGTCATAGATGGTACTTGCTTTGTGCTATAAGATATTCCTTCTAATTAACTATTTTTAATCAATCAGCTGATGCCCAATCTGTTATATATAAGCAATATGAGACAGTCAGTAGGAAACAGCTTTAAAAAAAGGATCATAGCTAAAAATTTATCACAGGCTGGCCTCATTGTGACTTATATTACTTCTGTGGTGTGCACTCCATCAGCCTAACATTAGCTTGTGGCTGATAATTCATTCTATTTGAATGACATCATTTGACCCTTATCGTCCTGTGTTAGTCTCCTGGCCATAAATTTCATTGACCCGAAGCACTGACTCAGTTCCTTGATAAGCTCTAGAGGTTTTCAAGGTCCAATATATAGAGAGCAGTTTCTCGACACACTAGTCAGATATAATGCGTGTGGTTGTTCCTGTTGTTGTCCACGGAGGAATGTCTGCCCAAAGAAAACCAAAATGACCATCTTACTTTTTGCAAATAAATTTAAAATTGAAAATTGTAGCTTGTTCATTTTGGGGATTCAGGTGTGAAGTTAAATTGTTCAGATTTTCAGTTTTGATATCATCTCTTTACATCAAAATGTGTAAAAACGGAATTAAAATGCATACTAAATAGATAAAAAGAAGTAGATATAAAAATATATACAATAAAAATATAAATATTTGTTACGATTTCTATAAGATATAAGATTAAATGTAAAGGTTAAATCTCATTAAATTGTTGAATTACATACACTTCATATACTGTATATATTTCTAGAGAATGTACACCAATGCCAGACGTATGAGCTATTAGAACTGATTCCATGTTCAGGTGTTTCTGAACTTGGGGGCAATATACAGAAAACCTTCTTTCAAAAAAAAAACAAAAAAAAACATCCTTTCACAAAAAACTTTGATTCTCTTTGATAGACACACAGTGGAGTGCAAAATATAATTGTATAGATGTCTCGAAGTTTATATGGTCATTATATTGCATGTACTTACAGGATTCTGTGACTGTGTTTGCATTTGAGGAAATTTTTAAATGATTATAATTCACCAGTGAAAGAAGTCATCATTAGCTGTTTTATCACTCAACAGAGGCTCTTAGATCAAGCGCAAAGGAAGCACTGGTTCATATAGAGAGTGTTTGTTTGAGGCTTTAGGTATAGGATTAACAGTAATGTGAGTGTGCTGCTCTGGGCCTGGCTGTGTGATGGATCAGGCTGTTCCAGACTGGGCCTCCGAGCCTGCAGACTGCCACTGCTCCCTGGGTCGGCCGCTGCCGCATTGTTGGCAGGGGCTCATTTGAATAGCTCTTTAGTAGTTTGTGTGAGCAAGTCAGCGCCATTTGCATTTGTTCCAGTCACAAAGGTTTACAGGTCAATAGAGATGGGCTCGAGAAGGAGTAACGTGCAAAAGGAACCCGCTCCTCTTTCTTTTGAGCACTATGTCTCCCACCTCATGAAAAACGCTCCACGTTGGTGCATGTGTGTGAGCATGTGCGAGTGTTTATGTGTGTTTGTGCTGAAACACCTCAGATGTCTAGAGAGTGATTTACTCCCCGTCGGGGATAAGTTGCTGGAAAGGGGCCCCTGGTAACCCCCAACGAATGCTGAGAATAATTTGATTATCACACCTCAGCATGCCTATTAGGGGCTGTTCATGTGTGTGCATGTATGCATGTTTGTATGTCTGCACTGAGAGAACGTGAAAGCGAGAGGGAGGGAGAGAGGGAGGGAGGGAGAGAAAGGAGGGAGCATACCTGATTAAGTGGACCCTATTCAGAAGTGTTTGTGAGCAGTTTGAATGGCTGCAGTGCTGACACACAGCTTTTCAGACACGCAGACGTAGACACAACCTGAAGATTCAGGTCCCCATAATTAATCCCACTGTGAACACTGTGTCCCTTTCCCTAGAGCATTCACTCTGTGCCCTCCATATGTCCTTTATCACAGCTTTGCCTCATTTAATCTACCCATACTTGCTGGTAATCATTTACCTAAAGCAGTACTGTCTATTTAATAATTATTCAATATGCAATTAGATAACCACTGCATTATCAAGTAATATGGTTTCTCACATCAGTATACATACAATCAATTTTATACGCAAATGGAATCACAATTACGATTTTATCCTGCCTGTACTAAATAGAAAATTAAGAACATTTTCCCTTACAATATGCATTGCATGTGAGCCAGAGCGTGTGTGTTTACAGACTGGTGTGATTTTACATGTGTTTGTGTGTGTGTTTAGCATGGCCACATGAAGGCAGTGTGTGTCCCTGTGTTGCTGCAGTACCCCGTGGCTGTCACTGTCCGGCTCTCTCATGGCCAGACGTGTGAAACCCAGGACAAAAGGGGGGCTCCTTTATCTGCATGCATGCTACATAAAGGCCGCTTTTGTTACGGCCTGCATGCTCATGACTATTGGCATCTATAGCACCCCTCGTCATGGCCACCCCTCCCTAAGGCACACCGCAGCATATAGTGTTTTTTAGTGCAGGGCTTATATAGTGCCGGGGACAGGAGAATCTGAAATTCATATTGTGCTCGTTGTCGCATATTAGCTTGATTGATCAGCAAAAAATATTCCTGAGTCTTAAGGAATAGTAGGTGTGGTCTGATAAACGTGATTCATAATATAGTAATTAAGTTCTTTAATCCTTATGTTTTATAAACCAGTTAATATTAAAGTAAAAAAATCCTTTAAATTGAATATATAATACTGTGTCATGGTACTTAACTACATATTTCAGTCTCTGCTACAGAATAATTATTATATCAACCATACATCAACTATATTTATTACACAATGTTAGGAAGCTGAAATGAACAGGTCACACTATCCTGTTGTAATCCACTAATTTCGGCTTCGGTAAATGCACGTTAAAGACAGACACAGGAAACAGATTAGTATTACACCATCCTTACCTCATCCTAATAAAGGTTAAAATTCCCACCGGGAGAGTGCTTCCACAAAGACAATTAAAAAAAAAAATAATAAAAAAAGACGACACAAGGATAATGTGTTTGCAATTACAAGTCTCCTCTGCTGACCTATATTGTCCCTTTAAAATTATATTTAATGGGGTTAATGCCCTTGAGAAAGAATGACAAGTGCAGCATACTTGCAAAAGTGATAGTCAGATTAACAACTTGGTTAGCATGGTGAAGAGAGCAGGCATTTATTAATTGTTCTAGCTTCTGATGTACGAACGAACCTATGTATTCAGAGGATTGTGTGTGTGTGTGTGTGCTCCTGTGCCTGAGATTTGCATCAAAATTTGGCCATTAGATGTACGTCTCTACAACGCCTTTGCTACACGTGTGTCCGTTTAATCTCCGGTACCCAAAAGTTGGCGTATTGAATTGGTCGAATGATCAGATGTGTGGAATGCACTGGATAGCTGAGTGGGTGCGAGTCTCTGATCTTCCTGTAAAAGTGGCAGAGACCGTTTCCCGTGCGCTGCTCCATGGGGGCAGTTATAATATCGTGGGCAGTTGGGGATTGGGTGTGGAGGGCTTGACCAGGGCAAATCCCGGATGCTCTGTGCATATTGCTGGATTGTGACGTGGCACATGTGAGGACAAGCTACAAAGGCCTGGAGCCATTTAAGGGCCAGTTCTGTTACTGTTCTCCCACACACACCTCTCCAGCCCTGGCCTGTATGCACAGAGATGAAAAAGGCTCCGTGTAAAATACTCGTTGTCAACAGCAGACCAGGATGGACAGGCACCTTGGCAGAACAGGTAGATATGAGAGTAAACAGTTTTCAACATCACCCTGCCTTTGGGAATCGTTAATAATTATTGAGCATGTGTTTGTAAGGGAATTATGGCTTTAGGTTGATTATATATTGGGAAAAAACAAGTTCCTGATCTGTTTAAAATTATTTAGAGTGTTTTTTTTTTGTTTTTTTTTTTAATTTTAAGTTCATCATAATTTGTAGGGGACTGAAAAATGTTCGTCAGGTTATCAAATTAATCTAATAAGACCTTACAGCCATTGTTAAAAAGAGGAATCACACATTTCCATTTATTATCAGTTGCCTTAAATATAAGCACATTAATATTTAGTAATGGTTAATGTAATATAAACGTTAGTAAGCTTGCAAGGTTTAGTTTTATATATAACAGTGGGGTGGAGTTTTAAGTTCTAAACCAAATATTTGCACGACCTTTTCTTAGAATCATGACTTGTGTATTTGAAGCTAGTTAGTACTTTCCCTATCGGTGTTGTTTCTATAAGGTTCTTTGAACATATAATCAGTAATATATAGACTTTTTTTTTTTTTACCTATATGAAGAAGATAACGGTAAGCCATCTGTATTTTCCATAATTTAAGTGACCTTTCCTCTATTTCTTGTTCAACTGCTCCTGTGCCAGAGCTTTTGGAAGAGCCAGAGTTAATGACTGTGTGGGATAATGGCCCAGAATCAGCTCTACTCCTGAAGCATAGTGCGCCACAGAAGGTTCTAGACACTGAGCCGTGCTGCAGTTAGCCACAGCGCGAATTAGCAGTAGCATGTACTTGCTTTCACCGTTAGTCTGGATCTGAATTTTTCAACCTTTGCCTCATTGTTACCATTTTAAGGTGAGACATGTTCTGAAGAAAAAAAAAAATTAAACTTAAAAAATAAATTATTATTATTAATAATAATAATAATAATAATAATAATAATAATAATAATAGTTTCTGTGTTTTGAACCACATGCAATGTCACGTCTGTGCAATTGCCTTTTGTTTAGATTCATATTATACAGTGTCTAAAAATTTTGTTGTGCATATTTATTATTTACCTAAAATAAGAAATTTTATAAATCAAAAGTATTGGAAAGTGTGATCCGAATTCAAATAGTTGGCACAAGTGTAAATCATTAATCACAGTATTATTTAAAACAAGTAGCTAAATATTTACTGTATTAAATTAAACTATTATCTTTAAAAAATATATTTAAATCTAAATCCAGCGAACGAATAATGCCACACACCAACTAACAAAGGCTGATGCTTGAGAGTAAAAATTGGCATCTTATTCTGAATTCATTCTTCAACAATAATTTGTATATAAATATATAAAACTCAAATACACATCAAAAGTGTGTTTTAATAAATTTGGAATTATAACAGAGGAATTTAGAGAATTGTAGTTTCTGTGTACAAATGTGCACAAAGTGGATTTTCTAAAGGTGCTGTTTATCTTCTGAACATGTTTAGAAAGCATACACACATAGTGATTTCATCGAAGATTGCATCCATTTTAAAGAAATGTACTTGTTTGCTTGCACTTCATCCTGTTGTTAAAGGGAAAGTGAGTTCCATGAATTAGTGTAGTATTAAATCAGAACAGCTTGTATATCATGTATGCATGATGAGAGCATTTTTCGAAAAATTTAATTTAATCAGTTTTGCATGAAAAGTCATTTTGCTGATCACGCTGGCGATATTTGGGGGAAAAAAAGAACACACAATCTTTTCCAAAATATTTCATAGGAATAAAAGGCATTTCGTGAAGCATAAAACATTTCTCTGCACTGTGGGAAAGAAAAGTGGAAGATAAATTTGAAGGATTTGTTTGGATTTAATAAAGAACACATTCAGTCTCTTTTATCCGGGGTTTATCATCAAGAGACTTTATGGCTTTTAAGAGAGATCTTGTGCAGGGACAACCATCTCTGAAAACATTTCAGTTTGTTTATATATTTAAATTTATATCTAATATCCTCAGTTAGCCCTCTTTTTCAGTCGAAATGAGACATTAACCCAAAATAGAAATCAAAAACTTGTGAGAAATGTCCAGCTCCATGAAATTATAACTTGTCTTCCCACTTGCTCTGTTAAGGAGAAATTCTTTAGTTATTTCCATCTGATTCATTTAACACATTAAAGTAGTGGATTTAGTGTGTTTAATGTGTCATTTTTCCTTTATTTGGTGATCACACCTTAAGAATGGATTATTCCTATGAATAATGAAACACCATGGCTTTATGAATCTACAATCAAAATGTTTTGTGCATGCACAAAATTAACAAGTTTGTATTTTTATCTGAAAAATAAAATTGTTAAAGCCTTGAAATAATTAATATAGATGCAACATCTATATCCTGGAGGGGAAAAAGAATTCCCAGTCCTGCGTATATCCTGAGCAGATTTTTATGGCACTTTTACAACTTTTATTTTACATCTTCCTTATTAATTAATTGAACGATTTTTTTAATACACCGAAAAAAGTAACGACAGTGCTGAAGATTCTGTCCCAATCAGACCTATTAATAGTTAACAGAAACATTTTCCGTCCCTCTGAAAGCTCCAGAGTCAGCTCGTGCATACTCTGGCGATGAGTGGTGAAAACTATGTTGCTTCATCTTGCAGAGGAGTTGTTTTTTTTTTAACCTTTGACATAGTTGTTTCTTTTTATACTGTAATAATGCATAATATTGCTCGTAATTTCTTATCCTGCTTGCTTATATATCAAGAGGCACTTTCATTAAAAAAAAAAGGATCCGCCATGTTGTCTCACTCTGCTCCATTTTGTTTCAGAGTTTCACTGCAGCCCTGCTCCACCCTCTCAAAATTATGTGTCTGAATGCCAATTGATCCTTAATGATCAAAATAAAACTAATCTATTTCCTCATTGAACATTTTTCTGTAATAAACACATTAAACACTTTTCTATAATAAGATATCCCAAAGTTGTGGTAGTCCATTAATTTTTATTTAAGTTCAATGGACTGTTGTTTCACTTTGCTCGAATCACAGTTTCACGCTATTTCATTTGCGTATTCTATTATTATTATTATTATTATTATTATTATTATTATTATTATTAAAGAAAACTTTAGTTTGTAATGTAGTTTGTAAGAAACAAAAAAGTGTCCTTAGCTTTTTTCTTCATCTGACTGAAAGTGACTAGGTGGAAAGTGCTGTATAAATATTAATGTTACATATTTAAGTTCATTTTAGAAATAGTCGATGAAATCCGTTGAACATTTGAGATAGCAGCTGTGCAGCAGTGTAAAGTTAAAACAGCTGTTTTTCAAAATGTACATTTGAAGTGTGTCTGAGGAGTTTTTTTTTTTAGTTATGGGTGCAGCAATATTGATTGTTTAAGTGACATGAGATTTTTTTGTTTATACGTAGGATCTTAATAAATAAATATATATATATATATATATATATATATATATATATATATGTATATGTATACATATATTTTTTTAATTGTAATTGCAGATATTAGATGTGCATGTGTATTAATTAAAGTAAATTAACAGAGGTTTTCCGAAGTTCGGCTGTACCGAGTGTGGCTCTTTTAGAGCACAAAATGAACCTTTCTGCTTTATATGCGGATAATACACCATAATGTCATTTTCCTTGGTGTAATTTTTTTATATATATTTATTCTAGTATTTCTTTTTTCAGGATAGTTTTTTGTAAAAAAAAATAAATAAAATAGACGTTTTTGTAATAATATACAAATGGAGTTTTTATTATTATTATTATTATTATTATTATTATTATTATTATTATTATATCCTTCTATATTAATTCATTGCTTGTGAGAGTGATGTGTAAAATGCATAGACTGCTCTCGTCAGCTTTGTGTGACAGAAGGGTGAGAGCACTTGGCTTTTCAGCTCCTAATGGAAGCCGTCAGGTCATGCGTAGGCTCTGAGTGACAGCCCTAAGGGGATCACTTCCTAATCCCTATTACTCAGTGTTTTAGTGGTCCTTACCTACACAAAGCAAACAGTACACTCCGTTTGAATGGGGGCCGACCTGCTCCTAGTGTAACACTTCTGACCCCAGGGTCATGCCCTTTGTTTCTCTCTCTACAGAGGCTGACCCTAGAGTTCACAGCTGTAATTGAGAAGTCTTGCAGACACGTGCTTGTGGGGCCCCAGGAGAGACCACCACCGCAGCGGAGCCGGGGAGCGAAAGGTGTATTTTTTTTTCCCCTTTTTATTTTAACCTAATTATACAAAATATTCTATAGCACAAAGTATTGATAATGCTTGCACCTTGATTTTGAACATTGAGTGTTAAATAAAAAGGGAGTTCAGGTTTTATGGATGCCATTTTGAATTTTTATTGCCCTTAATGGTCCTCGCTGTATGTCTGGATCCATATTTATTTCCATTGTTTTTATTTTCTGTGATGTGCAATATTTAATCACAGCAGAATTTAAACACAGCAGAGCAGGCTCTGTTAAAGGCTTAATAATACCATGCTTGAACTGGCCACGGATTGCAGGTCCATGCTTTCCTCTCTCCTCCTTTATACCAGACTTCTGCTCTAATATTAGAAATCTAGATGGTTAAGATCACTTTGAGCCAACAATAAAGGTTCAAGTTCTTTTATCTGTGTGCCAAATTTGTTTAATCATGTATTCATTTGTCTGCCAGACCTGGAAGTAAAGTTGCCTTGTACTGACTTTACTGCATTTTTGGTTTCTGCTAATCCTCTCAGTTGAAACAGACGATATACTGCACAGCTGGACTGGGACACTTAACAAACTTACTCACTTAGCGCTTGGTTGTGAATGACTTTTTTTTTTTTTTTTTTTTCCAATGACATAAATGTTCATAAGTGTACCCACCCCCAAAAAAACACTGCCTGAAGAATCTTAAGCAAAAAGCAATTCTGAATAAGTAAGGTGTACATTTTGGTGTCCCATGGTGTCCCTTTATACCAAGTGTACGTTATTTTCTAAGGTCTAATGTATAAGTATGTTTTATTTGAATAGACCACTTTGTGCTTGTGCACTAATGTATTGCGGTGCAGCAGCCATTTTGTTTTGTGAATGAAAGGACATTTTGCCTGGCTGCAGTGACATTAGTGGAAATTTAAGCCTATTGCTGGTGTACCTCTTTGCTTTGATCAATTATATACACTATTGGACTGAATGAATAACGCTGTAATTTTGTAAGACAACAGTATAACATATGTACATAGGTAATGGATTGTAATTAACTGAGTACTTGCAGACCTGTAAGTCATCAGCTTATTTTTGCATATTGCTGCCTGATAAAACATGTAAGCACCATAGATCTGTTCTGAAAACAGCAAACTGGAAAAGCTAGCCATGATCATTAAGGGTTGAGGAGATTAGGTTGAACCTTCAGGGAAAAAAAGCTTTTAGATTGCACGAATATTTCACAAATGATCTTTGTGGTGGTGCATGAAACAGCCCTAAGGTTGTGCTGTGAAAAGTATCATAAAGAGTTTGTTATGATTGGCATTTGATCAGTAGTGCTTTGAGTACATCAGTCTTATGAACGATAGGCCTTATAGAGCAGCATACTGTTTGGGAGTTGGCAGCCAACCCAAAACCAGAATTGTGTCCTCAAGTGAACTCTGCAGTGTACAACACTACACACATGCCAAGCCCAAGCTCCTTAGACACAGGTTAAATAGTAAACACGAAGCAGATTAGAACAGCGTCACACAGAATCACCACTGCTAAGATAAAACATTTCGAATGTGTCTCCATTTTCCTTTAGCCGCTCTTGTGCTGTTGCATGTGTGAAACATGTCTGGCCCTTTTTGCTATTTCGCGATTGGTCAAGAGACGTGGCGCGAGGTGACGTCAGAGCATTCTAGGCCTTGCCAAAGTAAGTGCGCTATCTGCTTTTGTTGCACGAAAAGTAGAAGTGCTTACTTTCCGTTTTACCCATCGTGATCTCACGTGATGCCCTGCAGCCCAGATTTGCTATTGGATTGAAGGTGTGGTGTGCGTCTGGCACTGAATGATTGTGTGTTCGTCTGTCTCGAATGAACAGTTAGCACCAGCAGCAGACCCGAGGGTAGAAAGCTCCAAGAGGTGGCCCAGGATGAAGCAGGGAGAGAGCGAGAGAGAGCCGGGGTGGACCGGCCACTTTCTGTCCCTCCTCCTTGTCAGGGAGTGTGTTTGTCTGAGATTATGTGTGTGAGAGGGATTGGGAGAGCTCAAGGAGCAGCAGCAACAGCACCCTTCATGTATCTGTGCTAGGTGGACATAGCACAGGCTTTTGTCACAGTGATAACTGCTCTATGAATAGAGCCACATCAGCTAAACACGGCGAAGCATTAAAAGCAGCAGAATCCCGAGTGTGTACTGTAACACAGACAGCTCCATCTATCCTGTGGCTGCTCTGTTCAGCACTGCACATGTGCACTACTCCTGTTTCTCCAGGGACATCAGCACAGTAAGAAGCTCTTCATCTTGCACTGTAGTAACAGGCTACAAAAGTTCAATGGAGTGTATGTATATATATGTGCATGTGTTTTTGTGCTACGCGATTCATAGCAAAATGACCAAGGATTATTAGCACATAGAACTCAGTACACCCAGAAGAGCTTCAGAGGTCTGAATATGGCATTTGTATTTGGTTAAATCTCAGTTTTTGTGATCAAAATAAGCACAGGAGGAACAATGTCACAGTGGCGAGCGTGATTTGGTTAATGCAGCAGCCACATAAACCCCTCCTGTCTTCTTCTGTGAAACACTTCTCAACCTTGGGCAGAGAGTCAGGTAGGCTGTGCTCTAGCTGTGGTGTGGCTTCAGTGTGTGCTTGTGTGTGTGCTTGTGTGTGTGCTTGTGTGTGTGTGCATGTGTGGCGTCACTGCATAAGAAGTTTTCCTGCAAATGACAGCAGCTGTTTCACCTCTAGCAAAGCAGCCTTTCTTTTAGCTTCTGATTGGTGGAAGTAGAGTGTGAGGGGGGACTCTGAGGTACTACAGTCTCACACACACTGATGAGTAACTTACCCACAAACACAAACTCAAACAGGGGAAGCTGTCAGGAGCCGTCCTGGATCCATCTCTTATGCTTTGGGATTGTTACATCCAGCATCTTGATATTTACAGCTTTGCATGGTGAAATTTTCCCCCTTTTGGAATGGCAATGGACTCGACCGTCCCTTAAAAAAAAAATTGATTCAACATCTCCTTTATATATGTGACCTGTCCTATTTAAATATATGTATTTAGACTGCATGTAGATAGGGAAAAAAACATATAAAAAACGATTAAAAGTTTCATTTCACATGTAGAAGAGATGCAAGTTAAAACTGCCTTTGAATAGTCAACTTCACGTGGGGAGTGTGTGACGAGTCCATAAGAGAACTACAGGCTGTGTCACCCTTTTCTCCACTCTTTCTCGACCCTCCCTCTCAATGCTGTCGCTCTCTCTCTGTGGCTTTTCTCACTGGCTGTGGTGAAGAATAAAAAAGCTGCTTTGCCCGTGTTCTTTGCAACTCCCTCATTTCATCATCCCCTTCTCCTTCTCCTTCTCCTTCTCCTTCACTTCTCTCTCTCTCTCTCTCTCTCTCTCTCTCTCTCGCTTCCTCTCTTCCCTCTACCATAGTTGCCCCCCCTTCCTTTTCCAGACTTGACCGCATGTGAGTAGTAGAATGGAGGAGAGAGAGAGCATGCAGCTAAAGAAGAGAAAAAAGCGTCTGCTGCTATTTCTACAGTAAGATCCTCCCCTTCAGGCAGCCTGTGCCAAGAGAAGGAGGGTTTTTTTACAACTCTCTGGATTTTAACCCTATGTCTCCAACCAGTTGTGAAGACTAGTTTCCTTTTTTTCTGTCAATTATTTCCTGCAATCTTGAACCATGTTGTTGCACATCTACAGTTTTCGTGGCTTTTTTAAACTGTAGTGTGAGCTTTCCATTTTTTTTAAAACAAGTACAGAGTGACTTTCTCTTCTTCCGCTTTGCAAAAGATTCATTTTCTCCTCCTGGCTGGTTTTGTTTGGATTTGGTGTGCAGGTGTTTGTGGTTGTTGCTCAGGTTTCTCGGATGGTCGTTTGTAATGCTGAGGTTTGAAAATGGCTGTGGTCTTCCAGCTTGTTGCATGTCTCAGAGAAGGGAAGTGCCAATAGCTCTATTGCTGAAGCACCGCCCTCTTTCTCTCTCTCTCTCTCTCTCTCTCTCTCTCTCTCTCTCTCTCTTGCATTCTCTCTCACCCTCCCTTTGCTCACTCTCTCATGCGCACACATACAGTGCTTCTTTCACACTCCTCTCGCTCTCTCTCTGAAAGGAGACCAGGAGGGTGGTGCAGTGGTGGAGCTTTTTCTGGGACAGGTGCCAATTCCAAACAAAAGACATAAAAAGGCAATGAGTGAGAGATGCCTCCATCGAAAGCAATAAGTTGCATGTTGAAACGAAAGAGCAGATTTGGAGCGGGGTGTGTACGTACATGTGCGCGTGGCATTGCGTGTTTATTCAGCTGGACGTAAAAGTGGACCTTCAGCATGCAACGGCAGAGGAAGTGAGCTAGCGAGCAAGCTGAGATTTGGAATACTTTTCCTCCGTCTCGCCTGCTCTCTTCGTCTCTCTCCCCTCGTGCTCTCTCTCCGTCCACTGAAGGCATTTCAGATGCATGGGGTGTGGAGGGGAGGGGGTTAAAGGGGGAGGGAGCTCGCTTTTCAGCCTGCTGAATTATTCATAGGCCCGGGCCAATGCTGCAAGCGGACTGGCTGGATCATTAGCATGCAACGGACATTCTATTTGCCTGTTTGCTAACATTCCTCATTCAAAGACTTGTTAACTGGCAGACGGGCCGACCCACGCGCCTCACCGATGAGCCTCATGGCCTCCTATTGTGGCTAGGGCCTGCTTGTCCCAGGCCAGCGGTAGTGGACAGGCATGTGGCCCAACGCTGGGGGCTGCAGCTGGGGTAGAAAGACTGGCTTGGCCCCCTTGGGCCTGCCTCCTCCACTAGAGCTCACTGCTTGCTCTCTCTCTCTCTCTCTCTCTCTCTCTCTCTGTGTCTGTCTCTTCCTGAACACAGGCCTTCAGGACCAGTCTGTATAGCCTCAGTCTACCCACATTTTCCTCTTTTGTGAGGTAAGTTTTTTATAGTTTTTCGTGAGGTTTTGTGTATAATTTAATTCTTAACTCGCACAGTTCAGGTCTGTTATTGTTATCGAATGTAGGCTGTTATATTTAATTCAAATGTACGTCTATGTTTGCATGTCTTGGGATGCACTCTGAATTACGTAAAACATTGTATTTCTCAGACTCGGTTTTACTAATGGGGTTTTTTAAAATTTCCATGAACAAGATGCAAAATCTGCACAGTAACTGGTCGAATAAAATTCGAATTTATTGCTACAAAGTGTGGCGCAAATCGGCAGGCGGTTTTTAATAATAATAATAGTACGTCAACCTCATAGATATTTGGGCGCTTAGAATAAGAAAACTTGCCTGCTTTACCATAGAACTTTGGATTCGCTGTCTTTCCTGGGCTTATTTGGTTTCCGATCACTAAAAAATAAGGCAGAGAAGGGAGTCCTTCTCAAGCGAGTCCTTATAAAGACTCATTACGACATTAAGGCCAGGCCAAACCCTACTACCATCCCAACATTTTCTACAGGCATCCATTTCATTTAATAAGGAAGCCATGAGTACAGGATTTGCTTTCCTGAACACCTCGTATGCTGCCTGACTCTGGGTTTGTTTTAGCTCAGTCTAATGATTTTTTTGCATAATCTTGAACTGTATTGTGTTGCGCTTCATTACTTTTTTTAATAAATATCATATTTTATAAGAAATAAACGAAAATAATGCTTTGTTCACAAGTACGCATAATAATATTATAACGTCGGTTTTATTTCTTTTTTGCGATATATTTACTGGTTGTATTTTTACATGATAACATATATGTTTTAAAATATTTCATCTTTCCGAATTGTGAATATTGCAAAAACTAAAACTATAACAGCTTTGCTTTCGCAATCGATATTTTGTAATGTTTAAAAAATGTGTTTTTCGTAACGTAACATTATAATCAACATTTCTCCCTAAAGGCTGTGTCAAATGCGTCACTTTATATTTAAAACAAGTATTTGAATTTTGTTCTGGAATTTTCCATAATTCATTTTCTGCATATCTATCAGCGTCTGTATTTATTTTATTTTATTTTTAATTGTCTGTAATGTTGCTGGTATATTATTTTTGTAGGTTAATATTGGTAACAGTAATAAGACAAAAAATAATCTCAGTAGCATGACAAAAAGAGATCTCTGAGCACACACTTACACACTCTCTGTCTCACACACACTCTCTCACACACACACACGCATGCACACACACACTCATATACACACACGCCTCTTGAAGATCTAATAATTCGTTGTTGCACATGTTTACTCAGCAAAACAAATAGAAATTGTGTTGAAAATTTATGGGTGGTGCTGCAGTTATGAGGGCAAAATTTTTCCCTGTAAATGCAATCAAATTAAAATTTATAGGCAAGTAGTTCAGCAGGTCTGCTTCACCTGAGTTGGTTTATGATAGGTAGTTTACTGCTGGACAAATGACAGATTAAACTCTGAGTGGGGGGGTTTGAAGTGTTTTGGCACGTAAGTGGCATATTGAGTTGGCAGTGAACACCCCCCACCCACCCCACCCATGCTTTCCATATCTACCCATCTACTCTGTTTTTTCTGTAGTGAATGGAGTGTTCCAGAAATGGTGTATGGTATAAGCACATTGCAGGTGGCATCTTGTAAATGGGAGGGCGGTTGGGACATGAATGATGCTTGAGGTTAAACCCTTAACCCTTGGTAATTTGAAAATATGAAATATATAATGTGTGTCTTTTGATTTATGAATTGAATATAGAATTCGAATTTATTTATGTCATGTCTTGTGAAAAAAATTTTTTTTTTACATTTATCTGGCGTATTTGGAGAATATTCTGATGTGTTCTGCGTGTGTGTGGTGTGTGTGTGTGTGTGTATCTGGTTCTGGTTAGAATGTGTGCATATTCCCAAAATTGCAAAACACACTCCATCACTGTCACATAAAAACATACACACAACACACACACACACACACACACACACCCACACACACCTAGACACACTTGCCATGTGCCCCACAAGAGGACTCTAGTTCAGCCCTGAATGAAATTCCCACGCCTTTAATGTGTGCATATGAGACTAAAGGGTCTACACCCACCACCCCCTCACACCCACCCCTCCGCCCGCAAAGACCCTCACCATACCCAGTCTAGACGGAAGACGTGTCTTGTGTTCAGTGCAGAACGAAATTGGAAGAAAAAAAAAAAAGAATAGTGGGACATGAAATTTAACAATTTAACAGCACCTTACAACTGAAGTATTCAAATGATATTTATCTAGTTATTTCTGGAAGTTGAGGATATTTAGTAACAAAAACATCTAAAGCATAATTATTTCTGGAAGTTGAGGATATTTAGTAACAAAAACATCTAAAGCATAATTATTTCTGTTTCTGTACACACACTGAAAAAATCAAATTAGCTAAATATTTCAAGCATGAGTAGGTTTAGAGAATTGGAGGTTCGGGAAAATTAGGACACCTAAAATGGTGTTTGAAAATGTGATAAATTAATTAATTAATTAATTATTAATAAATAAATAATTAGTTCGGTGTGTGCTGCAGGAGTTTAAGGCATGGAAGTTTTTCTTCTATCTGCATGTGTGTGTGTGTGTGTGTGTGTGTGTGTTTTAATGTTTAACTGTATGTTCAGATGAAAGCATAGAGGAACTGAATGTTAGTCTAGGACACAATGTATGTATCTAAAAGATCTTGTTTGTTTTCAAAGCAGTTCGACTGTGGGTGTGTGTGTGGGTGTGTGTGTGTGTGTGTGTTTGAGCTGTAAGGCAAATTACTTCACAAATCTTTCAAACTTTTGAATGCAGAAATTCAGTGGCAATTTTTCTTCTACAGAAAAATTATTTTGTGTAGAAGTGTCAGTAACGATTAAGCAAGTTGTGTGTTAATGTTGTGTTAACGGTTATTTTGCATAGCGAAAGGTGATGTGCATAAATCTTTTTATTTGCTTTTTCACACATGTATATATTTGCACTTACCTGACAACATTTTCCATTTCTAGACGAAAAAATGCGTAATTAATGCTTAATTACAAAATGAAAAGTTCATAAGTTGTTTATTAAAAGTTGTTAATTATGTAGCTGACAGTAATTCGTATTTCTGAATCTCCCGATGTTTTAATCAGCATTTAATATGTGTGATCAGCACTGAAACATATTTATAATGTTCTTTACAGTGTGTATTTGGGTGAATTTGAACGTGTGTGTGTGTGTGTGTGTGTGTATGTGTGTGTGTGCCTGCACCAAAACTCTGACTTTTATGGCATTACCTGTATCTCATTTCAATTCTCGAACAGATTTAAATGGGAGGGAAAATCTTAAATCGTTTTAATTAAGATTACGAGAGTGAGTTTAAGCACATCCACATTTCTGTGACTGCACTGTAGAAAATACTGCAAGTGTGCTTTTAGAATTATTTAATGCCATTCAGAAGTATTTAATAAAAAAGTACGATCATTATGGCCATTTATTTTCCAGGTTGACGTCTGTAAAATGATTTTATATTACTATTCGGATAATTGATTTATTCTATAAAAAATAATTAAAAATAAAATAATAACTTATAAGACAGTACAAGTACTACAGCATCAGGTGGATTTTACGGTTTGTTAGTAAAACATAAAAAAGATACTTCTCATTTTCTCTTGATTTAAAACGTCTTGCTGAAATTACTGCACATTTCTTTCAATTATCACATTTTTTTCTGCTATATGAAAATACAAATTAAATTAATTAACTGCTTTAGTGGCAATATATTGTTTGGTCTCAAATTACCATTAAACTAACATTATAGTGTATAGTGTATTATCCTAGTGATTCACATGACATCAGTGGATTAACAGAACAATCATAGCTCTGTCACTCAGATGTGGCTGAACTAAACCTGTTCGCTTTAAAGTTTGCCATTTCTGTTCTGGCGTTACATCGGCTGGTAGCCAAAATCACGTAACCATGTAGATGATGGATTGTAGACGAGTGACGTTTTGTGAAACGAAATGTGAACTTTTAAAATCATGGTATGATTTCGGTCATGACTACACATTCAGTAAAGTAAAGGACAAAGATAAAGCCAAACTTGTCTGGAATTAACAAATCAAACTGAATTTTTTCCAAAGTGCTGTGAGAATGGTGACAAAAAAAACACACGTTGCACTAAAAATCTTTTTATAAACCATCCTGATTAGGACTTTGAGTCTGCTGCTTGGTTCTGCTTAGTGCATTTGGATGTCTGTGTGTTTATTACATCTATATTATATTCAGTTTTTTGGTTAATAGCTGGGAAGCTTGTTATTTGTTAGTTGGTGTTGCCTCATTTTTATGGCCTGTGAATTCAAGAGTTTAGCTATTGAGTATTAAGTCTCTGTATTGTGATCATTTAAGGACATGGTATTATTTGTTCATGTGGCTGCTATGTGATTGGCTATCTTAAATGTTCAACAGATCAGTCAATGTTTAAAGATCTTTTGTTCTCAGGCAGCAGTTTCATTTTTAATTTTGTTGATTTACGACTTAGTGCGAAAAGACGTATTCAAATACCTGCGGTAGTGATTTATCACTGGAATATTACAGCAGACCAGGTACATTGCTCTCAGTCAGTGGAGCTCACACACAACAGCAAATCAAATCGTTCTGGGTAGAAAGTTCCTTGCTGCAGCTTTGGTAACTGAAATCAGGTACATGAAAACGTGAAAGTGACTCCAGCACCCAAAGGTCAAATGGGGATTAAGAGAAACGGGACTCTGGAGCAATGCAGAGAGTGGCCTGTTCTGCATAAAAGCCCTATTGTCACAGAACACAGCACTCTCACTCTCACAGCAAGGAGAAGGCAGGACGCAAGCCTTAGGAGTACAGCGCCACCTACTGGCTGCTAATCGCTCCAACCTGACACCATCTCCACCAGGCTCCATAGGGTCATATGAGCAAAGTATTCAAACAACAGACAATGATAACCTACATCTAGCACAAATGAATACACAATGGGTGCATTGTGAATGTATAGGACGTGCATGTTTCAGACTGAGAAAGGCATTAAAGGATATTACAGCTCACTCTTATAGATGCTCGGCATGTGTGACATGGCTTATCATTCAACGTCTTTGCCTCTCTCTTTATCTTATATGCTCAGGGATCGAACCTGTCCCTGTGAGGTGTGCCAGTCCTGCATCTAGGTCACAGGTCACGTAATGGCACGGTCACGCCATGTAACGTTACAGTGACGTGATGGAACTGGGAGGAGAGCAGAATGTGTGGGATAAAACAAGCCTTCACATTTATCTATTAAAAGTCCAGCACAAACAGCTCCTGTTATGCCAAACATTGTTAGACACATGGACAGGGAGTGGAGCTCAGCTCCACATTTAACTCTACTCACTCCAACAGGTCTTTCAAGGACACCGAGGAGGCCTTATAATTACTCCCACCGCAGTTTGATGTGGATGGATGATTTGGCTTGAGGGATGTTGTTAATTCTCCCGCTTTATTGTAGAGGTGGTTGATTTTTTAAACGCCCTTCACCGAGGAGGTGTACATTTATAGAGCATGATTCAGAGCAGGTTACTCCTACTCTACACTGTCCAATAAAAAGCCTCCGAAAGAGAAAGTTTGACGAGTAATGTAAATTACGTTATAAATTGTTCATTTTATAAAAATGGGTCAAAGTCAAAAAGAAAATAAAACAGTGCACTTTTTTTTTCTGAAAATATAAACGAGAAGAACATTGAAAAACGGAAAAACAAATGTGTTTAAAAAAATTGTCCTTACATAACTTCTTATGGAGGCCAGAGAAAAAGACAGGAGCAAAATAAAGAGATTTTAAATGTTTTTCTTTTCCATTGTGTTTGATTTTAATAGTGTGATTTTTTGAGTGTTATCTAAGTAATATAATTGCTTATTCATTATATGATTTTTTTTTTTTGGATGACTAAATATTATCCTCAGTAACATTTCAGTGTGCTGAATTTCTGTTCATCTTATTTGAAATGTATAATAAAAATTGCATAAGAAAAATCCCAAAACCTAATATTAATCCATGTAATGAATTTGATTTGCCCACAGAGATATATATAGCTCTTAAAAATAGACACTTGATATTTTAGTGTTATTTTGTTTTGAAAATGACTTGAATCAGTGTTTTAGTTAGTGGTAGTGTGTTTGTGCATTGTGTGTGGTTGTGTGTATGGTGAGCGTGTGTGAGTCAGTGCTGCGGTAACAGAGGGGTCTGTGGTAGTATGAGTAAGCTGCGTGTGTGTGCCTGAGGTAAACCACAATGTAGCCCACACTCTCGCTCCCACACATGACTACCTCCTTACTCTCACCGCAGACCTCCCGATTACTCAGATATGGACATTCACGTACGCACGCCGCAGTCGTACCTGCACACTCGCAGTCCACACATGTGGAACCGCACCAATGCGCCAGAGCTCACTCAAGCCAGACAGAGGTGCGATCTGATCCTCCTCAGGCTCAGCACGCACAACTGTAAACAAGGATTCCATTAATAATGAAGGAAGCTCGAGAAACATCACACCACACAGTGCAGCTAAAGACACAGTGAGAGAAAGCAAGTGTCACTGCTGTGTTGACTGTGGTACATGTAAATAAATATGTTGACAATCCAATCTCTTTTTGTCTCTTTCTCTCTCTTTCTCTCTTCCACAGATGGCCAAGTTAATTTTTTTTTTACATAGAACCATGTCCCATGGAACTCCTCATGAAACTCCTCATGAAACAGAGCTGGGTATTCAGGTGGTATTATTAATACACACTTCTTGCCTGCATGTGTGTTCTCAAGATATAGTGCCTAATAATCCCCATGTATCATTCATTACTCTGTACTGAATTGCGGGAATGAATTGTTTGTCAGCTGAGGTACGGGAATCATCAGTCCTGTTGCAGAGAGACACTGTCCTTTGGGGTGAGGTAGTAGGTTGTATAGTTTTAGGGTTGAGCCCTTGCTGTCAGATAACTATACAACTTACTGTCTTTCCTGAAGTGGCCGTAATGTCATCGATCAAGAGCTGCACGACCAGTGAAGCACATCAGCGCAGATGCTTTTAAGGATTTACTAGACTCCATGTGATAGTAGCTAAAGAGTGCTACACAGAAGAGTGTAAAAGTTTGTGCCCCCATAGATTCTGGGTGGAAAAAAGGGAAAATGATGCATAGAAATGCTGGGTGTATTATGAAACAAGACAAGAATCTGAAACGTAAGGCAAAATGAGCAATATATATATATATATATATATTTATTATTATTTTTTTTTTTAAAGACCTTTTTGTCCTGATCTTGACCTGATCTGAAGAAGGAAGATATGACATATGTGTACAAAGAAGTTATAAAGGAAAAGCATGGCCATACAAGTTATTAGAAATAATTTACATGACATTCAGAAAGGGGGATGCAAACATTTGAACTTATATACTGATTGACCATTTTCATTACATGTGATAATGAAGTAATCATTGTGAAACCTAACACATAAAAAGTCTTGTTGCTATAAATTGAATGTCTTCATTTTGTCTTCTTTTTTCTTCAAGCAAAGGCAAACTTTTGTACTAAACTCTACTTAAATAAAAGCATTTTGGCCTCAATGAAACAATTGAATAATGAGAAACTGAGTTTGCCCTCAATTTAGTCTGATTTTTGTTGACATTCTGAGAAAGACATGAGCCGAGCAGCTCTTCTTTGAGTTTCACTGATGTTTGTTCATCGGTGAGCCCAAATGAGATGTCTGTGCCCTGGAGAAACCTTTCAGTGATGTTCGTACAGGGTGAGGTAGTAGGTTGTGTGGTTTCAGGGTCGTGATTTTGCCCCATCAGGAGATAACTATACAACCTACTGCCTTCCCTGAAGGGCAGCAATACGTCACTGGATACCAACGACAAGATGGCGCCAATCTAGTGGAGGTTTTTTTTTTTTTTTCTAGTCGGTCTGTCAAATTTTGCAACGTGACCTGAAGAGCAATAATAAAGATAAATATATAACTACATGTGTTGTGTCTGTTGAATTTTTTAATACTAAATACTTGTTTAAGTTCTGTACTACTGTTGTTGTTGGATGAAATTGTTATTCTTACTATAACCTATGGGACCAGGACATCAGCAAAATATCCAACACAGTTCCCCCAAAACGTCCATTGTGTAGCCCTGGAGCAGCTGGTTCTGTAACTAAAGCCATTATCCAGTGTTAAGAGAGCAGTTACATGGCTGCAGGCTGGCCAGCCTTTGACTGGTACAGAATTTATAGACGCTGGCGGGCACCTAGGGAGACACGCAGAGACTGGCACACACAAGAGAACAGACGGAGGGGCAGACAGGAAGTGATGGCGCTGACATGGGACCATGGCAACCTTGTTGCCATGGTATTGCATGATGGGGATGATAGGCTGATATCAGTATTCTTCCCATCTACTGCTGTTTGCTAAAAATGTTTTAACTAAATTGTATATTTCAATGTTATTCTACTTTTATGGGAATAATTCGTGCGTCCTTGCAAGTGTTTCTGCGACAAACTTGCAAGGACACATGAAATTCATCCTCCATAACATTAATTCATTACTAATTCATTCTAATGATCTTTTGTTTAGGAAAGTTAGCTACCTTAAGCGAAGACAGTACAGTACTGATTGCTGGCTGTGATATAATTACAGAATAGGGTAATTTTTTTTTTTTTTAAACAATATATATCATAAATCTTTACCAGTTTATTTGATGGTATTCTTTAAATTTTTTATTGGCGTTTTTATTTATGGCAGTGAGGGTTCAACTCATGTAAAATGCACACATTTGCATACTTAATAAAACCCAAAATCGAGTCTTTTGATATTATTAAAATTAAATATTTATTTCAGAGTGAAGACGCTCTCAAGGGAAATACTTTTACAGAAAAGTTTGTTGAAAAATCATTTCTTTATTGTTTACTTGAAAAAATATCATACACGTTTATGTGTTAGAATATATATTTTACGCTATATTAAAATCTTTTAAAGATTATATACACTATTATATATGCTACTATAAAATTGAATGTAAATCCAACAATAATCAACATTTTGTAATATTATTCTAATCAGGGATAGGAATGAATATGTAAAATATCATGAATGCAGATCTAGAAACTGAGATACTTTTACTCTGATTATAGAGAGAGAGAGAAAAAAAGAGAAAATTTTGAGAAAATTTGAAAAGCACAATGTGACTTAATGTGTAATTAATGATTAATGATTGATGTGACCAAACATATTGTTTCAACCTGTAGAGTCTTCAGTAAAATTACTTTAACTTAGTAGAAAGGCTTAGTTTAAGCAGCTAGAACTGAGTGACCTTAGATTAGATTATGTAATGAGAAGCATTTAACAATTTAGTTATACAAAATTTAATTCATGAATTTTCCTAACTTGTGATGAAGAAAGTTAGTGGAGAGAAATTGCACTGAGTTTTGAGAGTGTTTTATTATGAATTGAACAGCAGGGGGCAGCACTGATCAGCTTTTCCCTGAACAACTTTAACAGGTGGCTGTATTATTATTATTATTATTATTATTATTATTATTATTATTATTATTATTATTATTATTATTATTATTACTGTTATTATTAGTCACACTGAGAAGATAGTTAAAGCTGTCTTTGAAGTATCTCACACTTTACTACTCATTTATAAATCTAACTTGGTGTAGTTGTTTTTTTTTGTTGTTTTTTTTTTTAGAAATAGTTTCAGAGTGATTTAACTGCTTGTATCATCCTGACTGCAGAAACACTGAATGCCAGAAAGCCTTCACATTAATCATATATTCTAAAGGTACTTTGGCGTCGCATAGCAACGACTCCGCTGCCCTTCGCCTATTGGCTGCGCTGATGGGTTTGACCGGAAGTGGAGCTGTGAGGGGCAGTTTGAGGAGCTGCGGCATGTCGGCTTGGGGTTGAAGTGAAATGAACTTCAGTGAGGTAGTGGGGCATTTTGTTCAGCAGGGAGCTTGTGTGTCACTGTAATACTTTAGATAACAGGAATCATTGTTATCAGGTCACTGCAAATCAAAAGAGAGATAGTTTTGTTTACAGTTTTGTTTACAGTTTTGTTTACAGTTTGTTGTTGTTGTTGTTGTTGTTGTTGAGAAAACATATAAATGTATTAATTTGTCGAACGTGTATTTCAAGGCGAGTTTGAATATGAATGTCCATTAAGTGTCATAACATTTAAAGCTTCTATACAGCAGCACTGCAACCCAGTAGTGCTGTGTGTGAGACATGCTACTGGGGTTAATCTGCACTGGAGGGAGGGATAGACAGACAGATAGATAGATAGACAGACAGACAGACAGACAGATAGATAGATAGACAGATAGATAGACAGACAGACAGACAGACAGATAGATAGATAGATAGATAGATAGATTACTGATAGAGTACTTTATTGATCCTGAGTAGAAATGGTTTGTTGCAGCAGTACAATACACAACAAATAACAAGAAGATAGATAGATAGATAGATAGATAGATAGATAGATAGATAGATGGATGGATGATTAGATAGATAGATAGATAGATAGATAGATGGACGGAAGGACAGATAGATAGATAGATAGATAGATAGATTACTGATAGAGTACTTTATTGATCCTGAGTAGAAATGGTTTGTTGCAGCAGTACAATACACAACAAATAACAAGAAGATAGATAGATAGATAGATAGATAGATAGATAGATAGATGGATGGATGATTAGATAGATAGATAGATAGATAGATAGATAGATAGATAGATAGATGGACGGAAGGACAGATAGATAGATAGATAGATAGATAGATAGATAGATTACTGATAGAGTACTTTATTGATCCTGAGTAGAAATGGTTTGTTGCAGCAGTACAATACACAACAAATAACAAGAAGATAGATAGATAGATAGATAGATAGATAGATAGATAGATAGATAGATAGATAGATAGATAGATAGATAGATAGATAGATAGATAGATAGATAGATAGATAGATAGATAGATAGATGGACGGAAGGACGGATAGATAGATAGATAGATAGATAGATAGATAGATAGATTACTGATAGAGTACTTTATTGATCCTGAGTAGAAATGGTTTGTTGCAGCAGTACAATACACAACAAATAACAAGAAGATAGATAGATAGATAGATAGATAGATAGATAGATAGATGGATGGATGATTAGATAGATAGATAGATAGATAGATGGACGGAAGGACGGATAGATAGATAGATAGATAGATAGATAGATAGATAGATTACTGATAGAGTACTTTATTGATCCTGAGTAGAAATGGTTTGTTGCAGCAGTACAATACACAACAAATAACAAGAAGATAGATAGATAGATAGATAGATAGATGGACGGAAGGACGGATAGATAGATAGATAGATAGATAGATAGATAGATTACTGATAGAGTACTTTATTGATCCTGAGTAGAAATGGTTTGTTGCAGCAGTACAATACACAACAAATAACAAGAAGATAGATAGATAGATAGATAGATAGATAGATAGATAGATAGATAGATGGACGGAAGGACGGATAGATAGATAGATAGATAGATAGATAGATAGATAGATAGATAGATAGATAGATTACTGATAGAGTACTTTATTGATCCTGAGTAGAAATGGTTTGTTGCAGCAGTACAATACACAACAAATAACAAGAAGATAGATAGATAGATGGATGATTAGATAGATAGATAGATAGATAGATAGATAGATAGATAGATAGATAGATTATTGATGGATGGACAGATGGATAGATAGATAGATAGATAGATAGATAGATTATTGATGGATGGACAGATAGATAGATAGATAGATAGATAGATAGATAGATAGAGAAATGGTTTTGTTGCAGCAGTACAATACGCCTAAGGCAGTAACTGTAAAAGTGATTGTAGTCGTCTGTTCTTAGGCTTTTAAAAGACAGATATTGTGTGATTATATAATATCCATCTGTTAAATTATAAACAAGTAGTAGTCGTAGTAATAGTAGAAAATTATATGACTGAAATTATATAATTATATTGGCTATTATTATTATTATTATTATTATTATTATTATTATTAGTAGTAGTAGTAGTAGTAGTAGTAGTAATATTGTTTTATATCTTTATTATCAGTCAATATATTAAATATCTTTATTGATCAATTTTATTTGCAGCATTGCAAACACTCCTTTTATCTCCCTGCTGTGACGAAAGCCACTTTTAGCCAACAGATTATTATTAGAGGCTGGAACTTTTCTATCTTCTAGCTTCCTACCCACTCACTGGCTCCAGCATGAATTTTGGATTTCCTGATAATGTTATGTTGTATGATATAACAGGAAATAACACTGGATTTCCTGATAATGTTTCCTGCTAATGCGTTGGACCCCATTTTTAATCATCTTTACAATTTTTGTTCCTTAGGATCATCTTTGGTATCTTGTCTATTGAGGGCTCTGGGAATCGAACCCCACTGAACCTTTTCTTTCTGTGTATTTTCACTTGAATCACTGCAGTGGATTGTAAGATTTGTATCATACCTCAGTTCATTCTTGCACAGTGGATGAGCCAGTGACCCTGAATGAATCTCCAGGTTAAAGTGAGCCAAAAGCGTAACACTGCCCCTGCTGCACTTCTATTTGTACACATGTTTTACAGACTGAAGCTGCATGGTCTGTTTCACACAGCCCCCAAAGCATTGCCTGCTCTTTCTCATTTCCCAGATTGCTGAACCTGGCTTTTCTGAAATCTGTGTGTCAGGTAAAGTCAGGATATTATAATAGATGTGTATGAGGGGGTGTTTAAGGACAAGCCTCTATTGTTGTTGACATGAACACACCTAAGTCTTTATCGCTTCTTACATATTGAGATTAAGTCCACCTTATCAGATGTGAGTGCTTCTCGCTTGCCCTCTTGGATTGTTGAGGCGCCAGGAAATCTGCTCCACAGTGAGAGGCAGGAGAGTAGTGTGTGGGGTTTGGACTTTGGCCCCCGCTGGGGCCAGAGCGTATTTATTGGCTGCTGCTGCCCGAACAAACTCGTGTGGAGTGATCTGGTAAGCATTGATTTCCTTCTGCTCTCTCCTGGTGGTGAGGGATACCTGTGGGTCTTACATAAATGCCTTTATAATGTAGGGATCTTCAGTGAAAAGTGAGATTTCTCTTTTTTTAGGACTATATTTGCATGTGAACATTGATTGCTTTTATTTCTGGCTTTTATTTAAATATTCATGCCTTTTTGACCTTTCGTGCCAATTTCTGAGTAAGTTCCACCTGTCTGTCTCATATTGCATCCAGCTGTGAGACATTGACCGTTAGACAGGTTTGACTGAGAAATGTCTTTTTTTTTTGTTCCCTGCAGACAGCAGCACTGTGTGTTTAAGCGTAATCATGGAAGTTTGGTGTGTTTTTGAGTCATTTTTGTAGCCATTAACTTTGTTAATAGTTAAACTGTTGTCTAAATGTAAAGATCCTTTTGGTTGTAGTCTCAGTGTTGTATTAATCTGTTTTGCGCAAGTTGGTTTATTACGCTTTTGGGGTAATATCCAGCTGATATTCCAGCATCAAAGAACGCCCTGTGTCAATGAGAAGTGTCATCTCAAAGAAGGAGCATGCATGTTGTTTTTGTTGTTTTTTTTTTCCTGCAGAAACATTGATTGTCTTCCTGTTGCTCTGGTCCCAAAAATATTTCTCAGCTATTGTTCAGGCAGAGTAACGTAGACCTGCAGTGAGAGGACAATGAGAAGAGAGGGGCTTAATGGAGCTTTATTACTTTCCCAGTCCTCTCAGCTCTACCCCTCCACAGCCTGCTTCCTCTTCGGCACGTAGCCTGTGCTGGCTGCATATTGGGAATAACACGTGTGTGTGTGTGTGGTGTGTGTGCGTGTGTGTGTTGTGGGTCAGTTCTCCTTCCTCTTGCTTAAGCGTGAAACAGGAGCCCTTAGCAGCTGTCTTATGCACACTGCTGATACTCTGATTGCTGGCTGTGATATGATTACAGTATGTGTTGCAGTTGCAGTAATGTAATTAATAGATGTGTAGAGCCAAAGATTAGGTGCTGGAGGGTTTGGATATGTGTTTAGGTGATGGAGGATGTAGCTATGTGTTACTGGCAGGTTATTAACAGTTTGCTGTTGAGTAATGGATTTATGTTTGTGCTGGCTGCAGGGGGCATGCTTCTCCACTGTTGATGACCTCCCTGTACTTGGCTACAATGTCATGTCAAAAGGAAGGTGTCATGTGTGCTCTGTTTTGGACACGGCATATGATCATCTGGCATGTTAGACTCCAGTTCTGTCCGTCTGTGGAACCAACCAAATGACATTAAGTGTTATAGTCTTTCTTTCTTTCTTTCTTTCTTTCTTTCTTTCTTTGTCATACAAAACACTAGTTATGCTTGTACTCATGGTTCTATGAGTCCTGTATAACCATTGGTGAGAATCACCTAGATATCTTGTGCTCATTTTTCCATATGCTGAGATCTTCCAACAAAGTGACATATGAGGCATTATTTGCAGTTACTGTCATAATTTTTCCCTGTAACATTCTCACCAAGGCATCCTGCCCATCTATAGCCCCTGGTGATGATGTTCACCACCCAGGGGGCCAGCCTTTTCTTAGATAAGGGAGCACTTAGGATTGGACAGCCACAGTCCAGTCTAAATAATACCATAGAGTGCATACAGAGCGCAGCATGGAATGTTTCGCAGACTTGTCATCATGGAGCACTGCAAGGTCAGTCGAATAATTTACAAAAATTGGGTGATACGATCTCAGGTAGAAATCCATAGCTTAACCACAAGGCCACCATAAAGTCATCTGACCACCAACGCATGCAAGGGGAGCTTATTGCCAGAGCATGAAGTTCTCCCACTCTTTTTTCTCAAGTGATTGTTAGCAAAAAGGCAGTTTGCAGAGACACCTATTTCAGTTTGGCATCATGTATAGACTCGTAAGGAAGGGCCTTAAGAGACTCTAGCACAAGTGGGAGATGCCAAAGTAGGGTTTTTTGGGTATTTGGGTATCAGGGTATCTGTGGTGGATGGAGGTGCGTCACCATTTTCATAAAGGTCTTAATAAGTTTATGAGACCCCAGAGAGATGCAATTCCTAATGCTATGGTGTGCTGCAGTTGCCACCATATAAAACATTAGTGTACTGTAATTGGGGACTTGCCACTCTCTTGCAGTCCCTGAATAAAAGTTTGTATATTGGAAGTCAGGCAATGCACTGGATCCAGGCAATGAGGTGCATGCCATTCACACAACAGTTTCCACCAAAGGGCATACATGGTCCATGTACACATTCAACCCACAGGCACAGGCCACAAGTAGGATTCTGTAGGCCTTGTTATCTTGGTAGTGGCAAAGAGGTCCACCTGCACCTTGTCAAACCTTTCCTACATCTGAGTTACCACTTTTGCGTGCAGAATGCCACTGTCCCGGGCCTACTCTGTCTTGACAGTGTGTCTGCTGCAGTCAGAACTGGTAAGAGGAAGCCAATTCTAACTGGTGTCCTTGCGGTACCAGTAAAGGAAGTGCACACAGGGCAGATTTTGCACAGTTGATTTGCACTCCAGTAGAATGAATTGTGCTAATTGTGCACTTGGAACTGTCCTTAAACTAGTAATATATTTCCCTTATCCCTTGCTATTAAAGAGGAGGCGAGAGATGAACTTTTGTAGATTACTGCAATTGTTCCAGTTCTAAAAGTAATATGGCTAACATATTGCCAGTGTGTGTCACAAGAAATGCAATACCATAAGTTCTCAGTAGAACATCTAGCTAAGAAGGCCAGCAATACTACCAAGGGAAAAGCATAATGTTGCTTAATGTTTCATTAGAAAAGGAACTTGCTGTGTAAAAAATACTCTCACCAAGAGTAGAATAGATAAAGCTCCAACCATACACACAAGCTGCTAAGCAGATAGCTCCATATGGTGTACGTTAAGTCTGACACGTGTACGGGGCGGGAAGAAGAAAGGGAAAGATGGTTGTATGACAGTAGTATTTATTGGAAATACTATGTAATTGTGACTTTGTTGGAAGGTCTCTGCACCTAGCATGGGTTAAATAGAACAAAGCTAACTAACTTTCTTTCTTCTTATGCAAAACAAACTAAAGACTACCACAATGTCTCAACTTCTTTCTTTCTTTCTTTCTTTCTTTCTTTCTTTCCACAAGCATGGCTTACTTGCAAAGATTTTGAAATTCATTTAAGAGTCTGCACAAAAACCATGCACCTACTACTCCCTAGTCACTGACCTACATTCCCAAAACTGATGTCTGCCTGTGTTGCTCCCCAGTGAGAATGCATGTGGCAACACTTGTCTGTGCATGTTTGACACGGCCGGGCTCAGGGAATATGTGCTAGCGTTCCTGTGTGTGCTTCAGAGTCGTCTGTTCAGAGAACAATCGCTTTAGCTCTCTCCTTTTAGATTGCCCTAACAGCTGCAGCACGGAAGATTTCTAACTTCACATGATATGAATCGTGAGATTCAACTCAGACCAAAGAGCAGACAGGAGTTTGGATACCCTTGCAGTTGATTTTCCCAGGCTGGACAGAGCTCTGGAAACACAGGAGCAGTGCCCAAGGCTTTCAGTCAGATGATGCAGCAGAAGAACGCTTTTCCTGTTTGATGCTGGATATTTATTGTCAGTATTATCAGGATATCTTTTCCACCAAGCTGTGACCCAGTTACACCGAGCAGTAGTCATGTGATATTTGCTTCTCTTTTATTGGCTGTAGGATAGACATGTCACAATACCTATGACAGCAAAATAAACTTCACCATAATATAAAATTATGGTGATATTTTTGTATGGAAAATGTAGTAATGCCTTTGAGGACATTTGATATATTGTCCGATGTGTTATATTATTAGCAACACTTTGGTGCATGTGTGTAAGAGAAGAGGCGTAGTGATAATCAATAGTACAATCGATAAGGGGATCTGTTCACATGCGACTAACGTCACAATTTCTCTAAAATGGAAATTTTCTGTCTTACCTTGGGATAATAAATCTATTTTATTACATCACTGTTATTTTCCTATGTTTGGCGTATCTCCATTAGGTCCTAATCCATGCAGCTTGCAGACCTTTGGTCAGTGTGTGAGATAAGATTTTGTCACTCCTTTGTTTTTACTGTAAGGACAGTAAGCTGTTTGACACAGTGAACATTTCAAAGCAAATATGCCAAAGTCTCACTACCAGCTATCTCACCCATGGATTACACCATGTCTTTTTGTGATTGCTATGGCTTGGTTGATTGAATGTGCGGTTGTTGAACCTTTGTAGTATCTGTGCCATTTAGCATGACAAATCGAAATGTGATGTTTATACTCTTTGGTGGACTCTTTATTTATTAACCTTGTAATCTGAACTTGTTGTTCTTCTTCTCTCTCCAGTCTAATGAGTGATCCAGTGCTTGCAGTACCGTGGCCCAGCACCATGGTAGACGTTCCCAATCCATTCAGCCCGTTGCCCTCAGCGGGGGAAATAGTGTTGGACAGCCCTCTGTGTGGGGAGCTAATCAAGGAAATAGAGGAGTTTGAGGACATCTCTCGATCCTTCAGCGATGACACCTTCAACTTGCTGTACCTGCCTGACATCCAGGAATCCAACAGCTCTGCTTCTCTTGGTACTTATGTGTAAAACACACATCCGAAAACAGCACGTATAAACATACACACCGTAACTGCATCTTAAGTGTTACTATATTGTAGGTTTAAAGTGCTTTTAAGAGTCAATTCAGGAATACATACATATACATACACACATATATATATATTTTTTTTTAACTCTTTGTAATTTCTTTCTAAATTAAAATTCCTACAGTGTACTATTTGACATGCCCATAACCTCTGAAACTCCTGGGACCCATTGGCAGGTCTTACCATCTTCACTCTCATAAATAAAAATCCCTTCTACTGTTAGTTTCACTGTAGTTACTGAAAGATTCATAGTGGTTACTGAATAATAAGCCTTAAGATGAGTGACTGCATGATATTCTGAGACTAGGGAGTTAAACAGACTCTGAAAAGACTGCTGCCTTCATATACATTTATGAAACTCTCATTCCAGATACCAGTGTTCCAGTGTTATTATGCACTATAATGGGTTTTCATTTAAAAAAAAAAAAAAAAACAGACCAGGCCCTGTACTTTTCTTGAAATATGTGAATGCATATTGATTAAATAAGCATTTAAACTCAGAGCTCATCTAGTGCATACAGTAATTCATAATTAAAAGACTGTTCTTTATATTAACAGTGATGTTAGTGTGTGTGTGTAACAGTTTTGTGTGTGTGTGTGTGTGTGTGTGTGTGTCCTTAGATGTTTTGAGCCCAGCCTCTAGTCCATCCTCAGCAGCCTCTGGTGCATTCACAGGGCAGGATGAGATCAACCCCAGCCCCTTAAACCTCGAGTGCCGTGTATGTGCCGATCGTGCCTCAGGCTTCCACTATGGAGTGCATGCCTGTGAGGGGTGTAAGGTTCGCAGATGCACACACACACACACACTCACACACACACACACACAGTAATCAAGGTTAATGGTGTGTTAATACCTCTGTTAATATGTCACTTATGGTCTCCTCAATCTCCGATTTTGTAACGTAAATGCAGCATAAGGTAAAATGTTTCCAAACAGCATGACTCTAATATGCTAATATGAACACAGTTTATATTAAGATTAGTGGAAGACGTGTCTTAAATCATTTTTCAATAGGACAATCACATCTAGTTTCATAAGATGATGAAAAACACTTGTGCATAATCAATCATGCTTTACTCATGATCACGATTTTTGTTTTATTACTTAATCAACATTGCACAAGCGAGTGTGCGGTTATACTGAATATCAGCACAGCTGGGATTCGGCAGAGGGATTTGATTTTGTACAACGGTTCTATAAACTGGAAATTAATATTGAGTAACTGACACTTTGGACACAATATGGCCAAATGTTCTGTTTATTTTTGCTCCGCTAGCAGAAATAGATCTTGAAGAAGCTACACTCACTTTACAGCCCAAAAGCTGACTAGCTAGCTCACACTGATTTGTACATTCCCGTTAAAAGGTGCGTCTGGTGAAACTGGCATCCCTTTTTCCTTTTCATCTTCATCTGACAAGCTTTTATAGGTTACGTCAAAAGTTATATTCCTGAAAAGTATCACTTGCCATGTTCGCTGATGATATCGCTAACTCTACCGTAGTAACCTTTTCAAACTAGGAAGTGGAATTTTATGTGGAGAACACAGACAAGAGGAGTGATACACACAGTGAAACCTCCCAGTGCGGTTATACTAAATATAAGCACTCTTGGAACTCCGCTCGACTAATCAAATTAGTGGACTGGAAATAACTGTTGTATAAATAAACATAAATGATCGTGATGTTGGTGAGCTTAGCAAGTTATTTGGTTAATGTTAGTTATTGATTCACAAGCTCACATTAATTCAAATTCATACATTGTAATAAGTGTCTGTTTGGATGCATAGTGTGACGGTGTATTTAGGTGTGTTTGAAAGAAGAACACTCAATTACTATGTGTTATGAAATACTGGCTCATGTACAAAAGGAAATTTTTTGTTTTCTGTTGATTTCATGATAAAAGTATGCTTTCGTGATGAAAGTATGAGTTGCAGTAAAACTGTTTTGTTATTATATCATCACAGTTGTTATTTTAGCCTTTTTAGAGCAACCCTAGCGTTACCTGACTGACCAAAGCAAAAGCATACCATGTATGTTTTAGGTCACAGAGACTTGGTCATGGAATAAGTTTGTTCTGTAAACACCTGATTAAACTCAGATTACAATGAGTCAGCAACCCAGGCTATTGAGATTTCATAGAAACATCAGTCAGATTCTTGTGCACTGTTCAAACTTTGTTCACATGGAATTGATGTTAATGCAATGTTTAATGTTTTCAAACTCCTGTCTATCTCTAGACTGCAGTCAGCATGTCTTTATAATATGACTTGGAATAATTTTTTTTAAATTGTTGTGTATGTCATGTTCATGTTACTTGGAAAAGACCCTTCTACAGTACAGCCTGCATCTCAGTGGAACAGATTTGACACACGGGTTTGCAAATCTCATTTCAAATCTCAGCACATTGCCTGTGCAGTGCTATAGGCATACAGATGGCGAACTTCACATTGACCTTAACATGTTCCAACTTCCTCTCTTCCCTCCATCTCTAATGTCTGCTGGTCTGGTTTTGCTTTTTTTTTTTTTTTAATCTGAGTAGGCATGCCACTTGCAGGAGGACTTGATTTAATATTTGTTGTTCTGAGCAAGCTTGGTTATTTATGTAATAGAGACAAATAAAGCACTATCTATTTACACTATCTTTAGATGATTATATTTTTGTATTTTCGGTTAAGCATGAATAGCACACGGTAAATAGGTACAACTGAGGAATTGTCAAGCGCAGAAGACATTCGAGGTTCTCCAGACAGTGTGTTCTTGGCTTGTCTTTAAGGACTGGTATGTGTGATATGTTCATATTAACACCCTGGCATACGGCTTACTTTGGCTACTGGTATGATTGCTGTGTATCAGATGAGCTGTTTATAGCCCAGTGTCCACTCTACAGCTGAGCAAATGTTCGTTCCCATGGACATGCACGTGTTTTTGACTCATGCCTATGACGCAAACACATCTGTTTTTTAACCGTGACGTGGTACCTAGGCAGTAGGCAGCTGACATGAATTATTTAAAAGTGTAGATCTCATGACTAGATGCAAATATCTGTCTGGTGTGAGTCTCACTGAACCTTACACACACATACATACACAAAAATCATAGCTTTTATGCTCAAACAACCGTTACGTAATGGGGTAGAGGTTAAAGTGCAGTTAGATGTACATGAATGTTTCTAATTCCTATATGTCTGACTTTTCTCTTTCTGACCTTGCCTCAAATTTTCCCAACTATCTGACCTTAGACACAGTTGGCAAGAGCGTTAAAGTAGTGACCATTACCCATAACATTATTCCAGAGCCGTTATATGATCATTAGCACACATACATAAAAAAAATACATACATCGTGTACAATGCAAATGTAAGGAGGTATACGTGTATAATGCCATGTAAGGAGGCACTCAGTCAATCATGTTTTTGATTTATTTCGATTTATTGTCACATCCAGTTTCTGTGACATCCAGTTATTGTCACATTCAGTTTCCATGGGATAAAAAGTAAAAGGCAAGAGAAATTTTCGGCGGTGAGTGAAACAGAAAAGCAGTCATTTAAATCTGAGTAAGTAGAGGTAAGGGAAAAATAAAACACACAGGTAAAATACAAAGTAATACACAGAGGTACAAAGTATGTTGTGCGCATATTAACTAACTAACTAAGTAAATAAATAAATAAATAAATAGTAGAGCTGTATATTGAACTGTACAGTATGGTATATGAATAATAAAAACAGTGAGTAGTTATATTGACAGCGTGATCAGTTACAATGCCTTCAGCTTCGACACTGTTTCAGCAATCATGACTGGACTTTGAAATTAAACACATGTCAGTTTGTGGGTGGATACTTCCGGTTTTCTCTGAATTTTATTTACTGCTAAGAGAGTTTGTTTATAAAGACAATTTTGTGGTAATCAGTGAATCACATATGGCACAATATGCCTTATCACAAGGGCAATCTACCCTGTGATATCGTGCCAATTTACTACACATGCTGCGTGTTATGATTATAATTTATTACTAGGATATTGAAATTGACCCTGTAAATCAAAACAAATGAAGCCATCTTTGACTTTGCCCCTTTAAATGCCCACCCTGTATGAATTCTCTGCAGGGCTTCTTCAGGAGAACCATACGCCTGAAGCTGGAGTACGACAAGTGTGAGCGCAACTGTAAGATCCAGAAAAAGAACCGGAACAAGTGCCAGTACTGCCGTTTCCACAAGTGCCTCGCCGTGGGCATGTCCCACAACGGTGAGTGCTCTGTGGACATCTTGGCTCTTGCTTTCAACACAGAGCCGCACGTTTTTATAGGTTTATGCTATAATTACACAGCCAGGTATGCCCTCTGATTACTTTATTGGTCATTATATGTGGTAGAGTTTCCACGAAATCACTTTGTAGGTAATCACAATGTAATCACTCACACTGAATCACTTTCCATTAAAACATTAACATAATGCACTTTATATAATCGGTTTTGTTTGGTAAAATAAAATAAAATAAAATAAAATCAATATAATAATATTGAAAATAATGAGCGAGTGTATTTTAAATACAGATAAAACTGCACTTAAAATAGTCTCTGGTCCCAATTTTTATTTTATTTTTATTTATTTTATTTTTTTATTTTTGTCCATTTAAAATTGTTAGCATGAAAATGGCATTTTCCTGAGTTGGATGTTGTATACTGAAGATGTGGTCCGATGCTGTGGCTCTCAAATTTGGCCCAGCAGACAAACACAAAAAGGTTGTTTTTTTTTTCTTTCTCCAAGCACCTATGACCTGGATGACGTGGAGATACACTGGCCACTTTTGCCACAGGACTTTGAGCAGTCGTCAAGGACAGAGCAGTCTCGTTGTGTGGGAAAATATTTCACTATAAAGCCTCCCGCATGCATCCTTACCTATCTGTACTCTAGACCACCCTTGACCAGTACATGAGCATATAGAGTTTACATACAGACATGTGCAGTCCCTGGAGTGGTTTGTGACCTTCCTCAGTGTTCAGGGCTTCACTCTGAGTCCAGGATTATATCACACCTACTTAGGCCATCTGCCAACTTTTACCCTTCCAAACACTGGTGACGTGGTGCATTTCTCTAATGTGTATTTGGTGTGCTTGTGTGGCTGCCAATGTGTATGCTGTCTAAATGTGTGTTAGTTGGCGTGCATGCATGCACGTAACTTTGTTTACAGTGGTGCTTGAAGGTTTGTGAACCCTTTAGAATTTGTTATATATCCGCATAAATATGACCTAAAACATCCTCAGATTTTCATAAAAGTAGACAAATAGAACCCAGTTAAACAACTGGGACAAAAATATTATAATTGGCCATTTATTTATTGAGGAAAATGATCCAATATTACATATCTGTGAGTGGCAAAGGTATGTGAATGTCTAGGATTAGCAGTTTGAAGGTGAAATTAGAGTCAGGTGTTTTCAATCAGTGGGAAGACAATGAGATGTGAGTGAGTGTCCTGTTTTATTTAAAGATCTGGGATCTATCAAAGTCTGATCTTTACAACACATGTTTGTGAAAGTGTATCATGGCACGAACAAAGGAGATTTCTGAGGACCTGAGAAAAAGAGTTGTTGATGCTCATCAGGCTGGAAAAGGTTACAAAACCATCTCTAAAGAGTTTAGACTCCATTAATCCACAGTCAGGCAGATTGTGTATAAATGGAGGACAACAAAGATCACTCCAAGAGCGTGAGACATGTAATAGTCCGTGGGGTCCCAAAGGAACCCAGGGTAACTTCTAAGCAACTAAAGGCCTCTTTCACATTGGCTAATGTTAATGTTCATGAGTCCACCATCAGGAGAACACTGAACAACAATGGTATGCATGGCAGGGTTGCAAGGAGAAAGCCACTGCTCTCCAAAAAGAACATTGCTACCCGTCTGCAGTTTGCTCAAGCCAGAAGGCTATTGGAAAAATGTTTTGTGGACGGATGAGACCAAAATAAAACTTTTCGGGTTAAATGAGAAGCGTCATGTTTGGAGAACAGAAAACACTGCATTCCAGCATAAGAACCTTATCCTATCTGTGAAACATGGTGGTGGTAGTATCCTGGTTTTTGTCTCATTTGTTTAACTGGGTTCTTTTTATCTACTTTTAGGACTTGTGTGAAAATCTGATGATGTTTTAGGTCATATTTATGCAGAAATATAGAAAATTCTAAAATTTCACAAACTTTCAAGCACCACTGTATGTGAGACAGTGTATGTTTGGATGAAATCATACCTACAGTGTTTGTCTTTGTCATAGCAATTCGTTTCGGTAGGATGCCACAGTCCGAGAAGCTGAAGCTCAGAGCAGAGCTGCAGATCCCTGAAAAAGAGGAGAGAGAGACGCAGCTGGATGACTGGAAGACTCTGGCCAGCCAAATCCATGAGGCCTATCTTAAACAGTTCCACCTGAACAAGGCTAAAGCACGAGGCTTTCTCACTGGCAAGACCAATACACCGGTGAGCAATAAAAGTTCATTAATTTGCACATTACTGTTATTTTTCTTCACATGTTTACACCACTTCATAGTTGTAACACTACATATTAATATATATTAATATATATTAATACATATTAATCAGTAGGTCCCTGGAGGACTAGTGGTTAGGCCTCGGCACTCTCTTCCTGGCCAGGGAACCAACCGCAGCCACTGGGGTTGCACAAGACAGTGCAATCCCAGTGCCGTTTCCAAGCCCGGTTAAAATTGGGGAGTGTTGCGTCAGGAACGGCATCAGGCGTAAAAACTGTGCCAAATCAAATATGCGGACCAACGATCCGCTGTGGCGACCCCTAACGGAGCAGCCGAAAGAACAACAACAGCAATAGCAATACATATTAATCAATAAATGTGCTTCCATCCTCTCTTTGGAACTTTACAGGTTTTATCAGCCTGTTGTTGACTTCAAACTGAACAGCAACACAGCTGCTCAGTTTTTTTTTTCCAAACTCCTTCATTGGGTCCAGACTTATATTCCTTGCTTAACTACATATATTTCCATTTCTGTCTATATCAGTTTCATTGTAGTTCCTGAATGGTTCATAATAGTTACTAAACAATATGCTTTAAAATGTAATGTCTTAATACTGTATCAGTTGCAAGTGGATGAGTAAGAGTAACAATGTACTACATAGAAATGTCACATATTTAAAGTATATAGCACCTTAAGGCAAAGTTTGCAGCCTTTGTCCCTGGTTCAGCTTTTAAGATAGAGACAAAACAAACTACTAAACTTACATGCACAATATGAAACAGGTATGTATTCATAAAAGACATTCATTCATTCATTCATTCATTCATTCATTCATTCGAGCTCAGGATTGAACTGGGGAGCCTGGAGTTGTGAGGCAGCAATGCTACCCACTGCACCACCATGCTGCCTGAAAAATGAAATAATAAAAATAACCAAATTATTATTTTTTTTTTAATTGTATTCATATCTTTCTGTTTTGATTTATGATGGCAGGCTTTCCCTAACTATGTGCCTTAAACTCCCAGCTTATTATTCACTTATTCATCTTAAAACATATTACTCTGTAACTATTATGAATTATTCAATGGCTAAAGTAATTCTAAGGAAACATGTAGTTGAAGGGTAAGAATGATATGTGCATCCTGGCTTCTTGAGCTTGTACAGTTGCTGCCTACTGCTCCATCGATTATATTATTGCTAGTAGTAATTATCCTTTCATGTTTTTTTCACTCCTCAATGTTTCACCAGCCTTTTGTCATTCATGACCTGGACACACTACAGCAGGCACAGCCTGTTCTGGTCACCCAGATGCTGAGTGAGGGAAGGGAGGACTTTGCACTTATTGTTCAGGGGCAGGAGACTGAGGATTGCCTCTTCCACTGCTGTCAGTACCTCTCAGTTGAAACGGTCACACAGCTTACCGAGTTTGCCAAAGCTGTGCCCGGCTTCTCCAGCATCGACCTCAATGACCAGGTGACACTGTTGAAGTACGGTGTGCATGAAGCTTTCTTTGCCCTGCTGGCCTCATGCATGAACAAAGACGGGATGCTGGCGACACGGGGCAGCGTCTTTATTACCCGTGAGTTCCTTAAGAGCCTCCGCAAGCCTTTTAGTGATATGATAGAGTCCAAGTTCCAGTTCGCCATGCGATTCAATGCTCTGGAGTTGGACGACAGTGACCTGGCACTGTTTGTGGCTGCCATTATCTGCTGTGGAGGTAAGTCTTAGAGTGAGTGCTTTATTTTGGGTGAAATGGAAATTCTGTTCTTAGTCTTAAGGCATTGTCAGGCTTGAGTTCACACAAACAAATTCCTTCCAAATTGCACAATTCAATTCAATGCACAATTTGATCGTCAATCCTTCTGTGTGTGCAAAACTGGAGGCAATAGATACTGTCGGCCAGAGCACACCTGGCCAAATTTTAAAAAAAAAATTTTTGAAGTGAAGAGAAGCAAACACAACCTCTGCAGCAAACTATATAAAATATAACAATTTAAAAAATAAGTTACTTTATATTTGATGAACTTTAAAAAATAGAAAAAAAATAGTACCCTTCAAGTTGTAAAGTCTCACAACTTAACTAATTAGGCCTTAATTGACTCATTAAAACTTGTTAGGCAGGTCATTAGGATAACGTTTCATTAGGATAACGTTTCATAGAATAACAATTCCAGAGCAAATTCATTGACGCTTCAAACCTTGTGCTAACACTCAACACCCATGAGTTCCTCTACGCAGCTGACTTAGCTAAGTGATGCCTACAAAGCAGAGGATGCCTATAAAAAAGATATCAAAGTGCTTCCAGCTGACAATTTGCACTGTCTGAATTGTCATTAAGAAATTGCAGTTAAGGGGAACTGTGGAAATCAAGGCAAGATCTGGAAGAACAAGAAAATTTGTCAGAAAGAACTACCCATATCCTGGCCAGAAAGGCAAAGCAAAACCCCCATTTGACACTAAGGACCTGCAGAAAGTTTTCGCTGACACAGCAGTGGCGGTGCACCGTTCTGCTCTGCACAGTTGCTTACAAAACATGATCTGCATGGAAGAATCATCAGAAAGAAACGTTACCTGCGACCTCATCGCGAAAGTGAACAAACGATGTATGCAAAACAATATCTAGATAAGACTGAGGCTTTATGAAAACTAGTGCAATCTATTACTAGTCGTAATCACCAAAGGTATGTTTGGAAAAAAAAAGGAGCAGAATTTTATGGAAGGAACACCTTGCCAACTGTTAAGCATGGGGATGGATCTATTATGCTTTATGCTTTATTGTGTGGCAGCCAGTGGTACATGAAACATTGCACAGGTAGATGGAAGAATTAATTTCAGTAAATATCAGCAAATTTTGGAAGCAAATGTGACACAATCAGTCAATAAACTGAAGCTGAAAAGAGGCTGGCTTCTAAAACAGGACAATGATAGAAGACATACCACAAAATCCACCATGAACTACATCAAGAAACGCAAGCTGAAGCTCATACTTCACTCATAGTCCCCTGACTTGAACATCTTTGAAAATATGTGATCTTAAACATGTTGTGCATACGAGATGGCCCAAGAATATCTCAGAACTAGAACCTCTTCTGCAAGGAAGAGTTGGTGAAAATTCTTTAAACGAGAATAGACTAAACAAGAATAAACCTCTAGCTGGCTACAAAAAGTGTTTTCAAGTTGTTATATCTGAGGGGGGGTGTTACTATGTACTGACTTAGAAGGGTGTCCAAACTTTTGCACAGGCTTCATCCAATATAAAGTAACTCAGCATAAATATTTTCAGAAAATGTTATTTCTTAAAATAGTTTCCTGCTGAAGTTGTGTTTACTTCTTTTCCCTTCAAAAATTAACAAAATGCCTAAACCTTTGCACACAACTATACATTACCTTGTTTTTAGTAATGCTTATTACAGTAAGGTACAGTTATATGTTTAATATATGTCGTTGCTTACTTATATACAAAAACAATTCATCTTTTTATGAACTGTAGTTCTTTGTATTTGAATTCCATCTTTACTCCACATATTGAGGATGTGTCATGTCTCATCTGTTGTCATCTCATCTGACATGTCTACAATCTGTCTCTCCTTGCCATTTTAAAACAGGAAGTACCATAACAAATAAGACCACCTTATTAAGTGGTAGCGCCCACGTTCATGTAAAGTGAACCCCAGACTACTGTTTATAAGTGGGCCAGAAATGTGTTCAGTGGAACTGAATTTCAAAATTGATCAAACACACTTTTGGTAGAACAGAAGTGAAAGATGCACCAGTATTACTTTTATAAATGTGCGGTTCTGGCAAACATTCTGTCAAAATGTTTTATTTTGCTTAGAGAAACTGATTATTGTCCATTTTACAAGAACTTAATGAGCTGCAAGTATAAGCTGTGTGTGAGGGCTTTCCTTCTCTGCTTTTTTCATTCCAGTACTGAGTGGGTGTTTGAATAAGGTTACATAATAATAGCCAGGCTCAGAGTGTCTTTGGTGATTTTTTTTTTTCTCCTTCAGCAAAAATAGCTGCAGCTTCCAAGAGTGTTTACTCCAGCTGCAGCCCACAGGGTTCTGTATGGCCTGAGAATTTAACTACAGAGCGCTACAGGCTCGCTGTTTCTTTCACAGGATCCCTGTTTAACATGCCATGCAATACACTCTAATGACGTGGTCATTAATTTACCTAGAGAAATACTGTTCAGTGTTTCTCTTACTCTATTTTTAATATTCTTCTCTGTCCTTTGTTGCTCCGCCACAACCCCCACTCCCCCTCCCAACTCTTGCAGACCGACCAGGACTGGGAAACGTGTCACATGTCGAACGCATTCAAGAAAGTATCATTCATGCTCTGCGGCTCCACCTGCAGACCAGCCACCCTGACGACACCTTGCTCTTCCCCAAACTCCTGCAGAAACTAGCTGATCTTCGGCAGCTGGTAACAGAGCATGCTCAGTTGGTCCAGGACATTAAGGAAAAACAGGACACTTCTCTCCATCCACTACTGCAGGAAATTTATAAGGATATGTACTGAACATTGAACTACAGGGTGGAGTTGGTGGTGTAGCAGGATGTGAGGTAGCCTGTGTTTAAATAATGCCCTCCAGCTTCAGGACTGCAACAAGAGGATTAACAGATTAACCTGCTAGTGGTTTAACAGATTAATCTGCTCTGATTAAACCGTATGGTTGTACGCTAATATACAGCCCCAGTGGCCAAACATGCAAGGCCGTAGTTGTATGCAGTGCCTTTTACTCCACAAGTTGTGGATTCACTACAGGGAATGATAAAGCTGAGTGCAAAAGTTTGCATACCCTTACAAATTTACAAATTTTACTAGTAGCCAGACATTTAATTTGTTGAGTTTCATAGGTGTTTGTCTATTAAGTAAAATGTCCAAATTATGTATGTTAATACACAATACACACAAATTATGTATGTTGTGTTAATATATTAACAGTAAAAAAAAACAAAAAAACAAAATGAAAAACTGTATCTCGCTTGATTAACTTGTAAGCCCACCTTTTGCCTTTATAATTGCCTTCGACATCCTTTGTAGCCTCTGAGCAGCTTTTGGATCTTCTCAGTTTTAACATTGGCTCGATATCTAGCCCAGACTTTGCCCATTATTTGTTGACATACCTGTTGACATAACTCTTTTAGATGTCACACACTTCTTTCTTACTTTCGGAGATCGTCATGCCAAAAATGTTTCTGTCAATTTGATACACCATACACCACATTTCATATTTACTTCCTTCTATTTTTTATTTTTTTTGTAGATAAATTGTCAAACAGATACATTTAACTTTCTTAAATTAAAAAACAACATAGGGGATGCAAACTTTTGCACCGTTGCACTCAACTGTATATATGGGTCTTTCAAATCCGAGCAAACTGTGAGAACTTGTTTGAGTGAACAGTTATTTAATGCCTTCGGAAAGCAGTGTGTGCCACATGGAAAATGTATTCATACGTCTGTTCTGAATGTGAAGTGTGATTTTCATGCCATGCTCGAATACAGCCTACCCACACAGCCATCATGTAGGACCAATACCTCATTTGAAAAGGCATAAAGAAACATGTATAGTAGTTTTGTATGAAAATGTACACAGTGTATAGCACTCCAGCTGTTATTATCAAAGGATGTTATTTATTTTTGAAAATAAGAAAAAAGAGTATTACTTTATGACTGAATTGACTCTTGGGATTGAAATTGGGATTGCCAGCCTTTTGTGTGGTAATAGCACAATATACTAAAAGCTATATTATTTCCAGTTCTGCTCAGTAATTACACAGGTGTAAAATATGTGAGTGTTTATTATTATGTGTATCAGGAAATATTATATTGTATAGATACTCAGGGACAATCAGAGTCGCATTTACACTAGAATAAATCACTCATCTCACTATGACAGCAGGTACACTACATTATAAGCACTTATTTTAAGGAAATTGCTTATAAAACTGTTGTTTATGGGGGAAAAAAATCATTGTTTGTGTTTGTATGTGAAGGAAACCTGGATAAACTGATTAATGTGGTCTAACAGAGTAGCTCTATATTAAAACCTACTATAATTTAACAGTCTAGAATCTGCAAACCAAAAATAAATATGTATATACATACTATTATGAATAAAGGTAATTCTTTAAAAAAAAAAAAAAAAAAAGGTTGTGAATGGAGTGAATATGTCTGTGCTCAAGTATGTTCTGTGTGATAAATTTTCCTCCACTTCTGTTTTTGCAATCAGTCACAAGCTTCAAAGCCTTGACGCCATTTTCCAATGATCTGCACAACATGTAAACGATGTACTTCCGGGTAGCGATGATGTAAAGATCTGCGTGAGCTGTTGTTATCCGCCTGAACATTGTGTTACTACAACTAACTAACTAACAAACATGTAGACACCCATAAAACAGACTGAACAGATTAATTAATGAAACAGAATCGTTGTAGTGTGGTGCTCTGAGCGACATGGCAGATACAGCTGTTTCTACAAATTTTTTTTTTTTGATCAGGCGGAATAGCTGCCCCTCTCTAAATGACGTGTTCGTGAGGGTCCTCGCGGGTTTTAACGGTTTTCGCGCCACCACAGAACAGAGCAGCGCCTAGTAACTATCCTGCTTCGTATTTAATACTTTTGAGGAATTATTTTAGGGAATACGCTCACACGTTGTGTTCGCTATAAGTTGTAGAAAGATGTTGATATAATCGGTGTCAGCTTAATTTTACATATGTTATATTGAACAGTTAGTCTGTTTACTTAAGTTGTTGTTTAATACTTGGCTAGCTACCTAACTAATACTCCTGCTAACTAACTAATACTCCTGCTAACTAACTAATACTCCTATCTACCTAACTAGCTCTCCTACTAACTAACTAAGTCTTCTAGCTACCTAACTAATACTCCTGCTAACTAACTAATACTCATACTAACTAACTAATACTCCTATCTATCTAACTAGCTCTCCTACTAACTAGCTAAGTCTCCTAGCTACCTAACTAATACTCCTGCCTAACTAACTAATACTTCTATCACCTAACTAGCTTTCCTACTATCTAATACCTCTATCTACCTAACTAATACTCCTGCCTACCCAATACTCGTACTAACTAACACTTCTATCTACCTAACTAGCTCTCCTACTAACTAATTAACTCTCCTATCATCTAACTCTCCTACTAACTTACTAATACTCATACTACCTAACTAATAATCCTATCTACCTAACTAACTCCCCTGCCTAACTAACTAATACTCCTACTAACTAAGTCGTCCACTGATTTAAAGAAGCACCGCAGTTCTTTATTTACTGGAGGAGAAGGCTGGTGTGATGACGGGTGAGTTGTGCTTGTTGAAGGTTAAACCGGTTCGAGTGAAATCGCAGTGCGTTGTCATTAACACTTATCTTTATCCTGACACAATGTTAGTGTTATTCGTCTGTGATCTGACTGTAAATGAACATCTTCTATCCATCTAATGCTTCTGCTGTGTCCACTGTCATTTGTATTTCTCACTCTTTCCCCTCTGCTGTTATTGTTTACAGCTGCATCCATGTTGTATAATGTTGAAAATCCAAATCCTGAATTTCCTGCTTTCTTTAATACACAGTGGCTCAAACATGCAGGAAAAAGCAGACTGTAATTCTAGCTTTGTGATTTGTGATCCCGAGCAGCCGAGGACGAAAACCTGGACATGCTGCTCTCCTTATTTGAGGAGAGTCAGGATCAGGATCCAGGGAATTCCTCTTCCAGAGAAGCAGAAGATAACCTGGATGGTCTGTTTGATGATGATGATGATGATGAAGAAGACGGTGAAGGTTATGCGGAGCCGGAGGAGGACGAGGACGAGGACGAGGATGCGACGTTGGAGAACTCGGGCTCGGGAGCAGAAAGTGAGCACAGCAGATCCAGAGAGGACCTGGAAGGTGAGATTAGTTAAATTCCTGGACTTTCTTCGCTACAGATTTGCACTTGATATCGTATTTAGCTACGTACTTCACTTACAGATAGAAAAGTTAAAGACAGGACAATGCAGGATCAAATCTGCGATACCACATTCTGCTGTTTTTCAACTGACAAGTGAAACATGCTGTAACTATACACCGTTACATCAGCCATAACGTTAACATCACTGACAGGTGAAGTGAATAACATTGATTATCTCGTTACTATGGCACCTGTCAAGGGGTGGGATATATTAGGCAGCAAGTGAACAGTCAGCTCTCGAAGTTGATGTGTTGGAAGCAGGAAAAATGGGCAAGTGTAAGGATCTGAGTGACTTTGACAAGCACCAAATTGTGATGGCTAGACAACTGGGTCAGAGCGTCTCTAAAACGGCAGGCCTTGTGGGGTGTTCCCGGTATGCAGTGGTTAGTACCTGCTAAAAGTGGTCCAAGGAAGGACAACCGGTGACCCGGCGACAGAGTCATGGGCACCCAAGGCTCACTGATGTGCATGAGGAGCGAAGGCTTAGCCTGTCTGGTCCGATCCCACTGAAGAACTACTATAGCACAAACTGCTGAAAAAGTTAAAGCTGGCTGTGATAGAAAGCTGTCAGAACACACAGTGCATTGCAGCTTGCTGCGTTTGGGGCTGCGTAGCTGCAGACCGGTCAGAGTGCTCATGCTGACCCCTGTCCACTGCCGAAAGCACCTACAGTGAGCATCAGAACTGGACCATGGAGTAATGGAAGAAGGTGGTCTGGTCTGATGAATCACATTTTCTTTTACATCATGTGGAAGGCCGAGTGCGTGTGTGTCACTTACCAGGGGAAGAAATGGCACCAGGATGCACTGTGGGAAGAAGACAAGCCGGCAGAGGCAGTGTGATGCTCTGGGCAATGTTCTGCTGGGAAACTTTGGATCCTGGCTTTCATGTGGATGCTATTTTGACACGTACCACCTACCTAAACATTGTTGCAGATCAAGTACACTCCTTCATGGCCACAGTATTCCCTAATGGCAGTGGCCTCTTTCAGCAGGATAATGCGCCCTGCCACACTGCAAAAAAATTGCTCAGGAATGGTTTGAGGAACATGAGAGAGAGTTCAAGGTGTTGATTTGGCCTTCAAAGTCCCCAGATCTCAATCTGATCGAGCATCTGTGAGATGTGTTGGACAAACAAGTCCGATCCATTGAGGCCTCACCTCACAACTTACAGGACTTAAAGGATCTGCTGCTAACGTCTTGGTGCCAGATACCACAGCACACCTTCAGAGATCTAGTGGAGTCCATGCCTCGACAGTTCAGAGCTGTTTTGGTGCCACAAGGGAGAGCTATACAATATTAGGCAGCTGGTTTTAATGTCATGGCTGATCATTGTATATCCTTGAGGAATTTGTTAGCCTTCTTGCTTAGGCAGTAAGCATACTGAACACGGACATGTTGCTAAAGCTGGAAATAATGCAAATCATTGATTAGTTAAAGTGTGGCCCAGAAATCTTCAATAGGAGTGTAGTGAATACCAATATCTCTTTCAGGGTCAATCTTTTCAATCGAGCTTCTTCTGGCTGCTTTAGCAGGCAATACCACAAATTTTTTGTACAATGTAAAATTAATGTTTTACATTTGATATATTTTGTTTATTTATCTACAGTAATGTTAACATATTTTAACATGTTGAATATTTAGCTCAATGTTACTTTGCATAAAAGCTGCCATCTTCATGTTAGATCGAATCGCAGGTTGCTTCCTGTTCAGTTGGTACGCTCACTCCATAGGGTATAAAATAACGTTGCTAATATCTAGTATGCTCTGTGCCATGTTGAGATTCAGCCAAAGAAAAGACTCCTTATATTCCTTATATTTTTATTTTATTACTAATCATTCCCATCGTTAGTCGCCGCCTCACAGCCTCCAGAGAACAACCCTTAGAGTCTTGGGTGCTGGATTCAGTGGATTTACTGTCCAGTGGATAGCATTATTTATATTATTATTATTATTATTATTATTATTATATATTTTTTTGTAGCAGCAGAAGTATCATATGCAGTATCATGCATACATGTATGTGTTGTATTGATGGTGCTGTTTTCAACACCAGCTGAGTTGAGGAGCATGCAAGAGAAGATGCAAAAGCTACAGCAGCAGCTGGAGGCATCACAAAAGTGTGCGGATGTCTCCCGGTCCAAACATACAGAAGACAACACTTCCTCACAAAGGCAGACAAGCACCAAGAGTTCACCAGCAACCCAGCAGAGCAGCAGGACTCCGACTTCACCTCAGCAGAGCAGCAGAACTCTGACTTCACCTCAGCAGAGCAGCAAGACTCTGACTTCACCTCAGCAGAGCAGCAAGACTCTGACTTCACCTCAGCAGAGCAGCAAGACTCTGACTTCACCTCAGCAGAGCAGCAGGACTCTAACTTCACCTCAGCAGAGCAGCAAGACTCTGACTTCACCTCAGCAGAGCAGCAGGACTCTGACTTCATCTCAGCAGAGCAGCAGGACTCTAACTTCACCTCAGCAGAGCAGCAGGACTCTGACTTCATCTCAGCAGAGCAGCAAGACTCTGACTTCATCTCAGCAGAGCAGCAGACCAATCAAAGCAAATCAGAGCAGCAAGACACCCCAGAGAGCAGCTACAGTGTTTTCCTCCCCCCAGTTCTCAGCAACAGAACTGACTGAAAAAGTGCAGAACAAGCAGAGGACTGCACACCAACCCAAAGCAGGTAGACAATTATGGGTATTATCTTTTCCCAGTTACTGATATTAATAGAAACTGACAAGTAACAAGTAAAGTGAAGCTAATGCCATAACTTTTTTTTTTTTAAATTATTATTATTTTTTAAACAGCCTCCCCGGAAAATTTTTTGGGTAAGGGTGTGAATGACAAGTTGTCACAGCCAGTGAGAAGTAGCAGTACAGTCAACAACACAATGAAGTCACCACCAGCAAGCAAAAGTGCCGGTGTGGCCCCTCCCTCTGCAAGACAGGCCACACCCCGACCATCTGTCACTCAGGATGTTACGGTGGAGAAATTCTCAGGTCTCAGGCTTAGGTGTGTATTTTGTGTTTTCTAATGAAGCCATAGATTATGTGCCAATATTCAGCCTTATCATTTTCCTTTGTTAGAAGGGAAATCATTTTACCTGAACTGACGTTGACTCACAAAGTGTCATTTAGTTAAAATTTGTTAGACTGATAGTAAAACATATACAGTCAGGTCCAGAAGTATTTGGACAATGACAGAGTTTTTGTGATTTTGCCTCTATACACCACCACAATGGGTTTGAAATAAAACAGTCAAGATGTGATCGAAGTGGAGACTTTCAGCTTTATTTTAAGAGGTTAGACAAAAATATGGCATTTACTATTTAGGAATTACAGCCATTTTAAGCAAAGTACCTCCACTTTCAGGGGCTCAAAGGTATTTGGACAATTGACTGACAAGAAGTTTGACCTGGTCCAGTCCATTCCCTTGTTACTTCAAGACAAATGAAGCAGATAAAAGGTCTGGAGTTGATATCCGGTTGGAGATGGCATTTAACTAAATACTGCAGTTAAAGCCTGGCAAAGCATCTCCAGGGAGGAAACTCAGAATTTGAGTTTTGAGAACATGGGCTCCAGACTCCAGGCAGTCATTGACTGTAAAGGATTTTCATCCAAGTATTAAAATTATGGTTATATTTACAATTATGTCACTTTGTCCAAATACCTTTGAGCCCCTGAAAATGGAAGTACTTTGCTGAAAATGGCTGTAATTCCTAAATGGTAAATGCCATATTTTTGTGGAACCTCTTAAAATAAAGCTGAAAGTCTCCACTTCGATCACATCTTGATTGTTTTATTTCAAATCCATTGTGGTGGTGTATAAAGGCAAAATCACAAAAACTCCGTCATTGTCCAAATACTTCCGGACCTAATTGTATATAATATATAATTCCATGAAGAAATAATTGCTAAATGCTAGTAATGCATTTACTGCATGATATCATTTTACCTGAACTGACATTGTGTCATACATTGCCACCCTTGTTACAGTGGTGTCATTGTCTTCATCCCTTGTTCTTCCTCTGTAGGAGACCTCGGCTGTCCTCAGTAGAAATCGAACACAAAATGGCAAACCGCAGAATGATCCGGCTTTCACAGCTGCCTGATCGACTGGCTCGGGAAAATCTAGAGGACAGTGACTGGGTCACCTTTGCCGTGCTGATAAATAAAATCACTCCACAAAGCAAGAATAATGTAAGCAGCAAACCATTCAGCATTACATAATGACATTTATAAAATGACAGTGGATATAAAAAATGAAACAAAGATAAATCATATCAGACCATTTCCGCAAGATCTCATTGTTCAAAGTAGCTCAGGTGAGGGCTACCAAACAATTTCCAAGGCATTAGATATACCATGGAACACAGTGAAGACAGTCATCAACAAGTGGAGACAATATGGCACAACAGTGACATTGCTAAGAACAGGACATCCCTCTAAAATTGATGAGAAGACCAACCTGGTCAGGGAGGCTGTCAAGAGGCCTACAGCAACATTAAAGGAGCTGCAGCTCGTTCTGGCGAGTAATGGTTGCTCCCGTCATGTGACAACTGTCTCCTGTTTTCTTCATCTATCTGGGCTATGGGCCAGGGTGGCAAGACGCAAGTCTTTTCTGACGGAAAAAAACATCCAAACCCTCCTAAACTTTGCAAAAATGTATATACGGTCTCCCAGAACCATGTGGAAAAATGTATTATGGTCTGATGAGACCAAGATTGAACTTTTTGGCCGTAATTGTAAAAGGTATGTTTGGCACAAAAACAGCACAGCACTTATACCCATACCCATGGTGAAGCATGGTGGTGGCAGCATCATGCTTTAGGGCTGCTTTTCTTCAGCTGGAACTGGGGCTTTAGTGAAGGTGGAGGGAATCAGGAATAGCTCCAAGTACCAGTCGATTTTAGTACAAAACTTTCTGGCATCTTCTAGAAAGCTGTACAAGAAGCCGACTTTCACGTTTCAGCTCGACAGTGACCCAAAGCATACATCCAAATCAACAAAAGAATGGCTTCAACAAAAAAAAAGATCAATGTTTTTGAATGGCCTAGCCTGATCCCAGACGTGAATCCTATAGAAAACCTATGGGGTGACCTGAAGAGGGCTGCACACAGGAGATTCCCTTGCAATTTGACAAATCTGGAGCGTTTTTGCAAAGAAGAGTGGGAAAATATTCCCAAGTCAAGATGTACCAAGCTGATATCTCTCTTATCCAAACAGACTGAGTGGTGTAATAAAATCAAAGCTTGCTTCAACTAAGTATTAGTTGAAGCAAGAAATGTGAAATGTGTCAGTTTGGTTTTCAATGGCATTGTACAGGTTGTAATTTTTACATTAAAGATGAAAATGCTCTGATATGATGTATCTTTGTTTCATTTTTCACATCATTAAAAACCTGCTGTTTTAACAGGGGTGTGTAGACTTTTTATATCCATTGTATCACAGTGTCCGAAGCAGCTAAACGACCAATTTCTAGATTTAATCACTAAACAAATGTTTTAAACCATTTTTTTTTTGTAGGGGAAAACCTTCAGTATCTGGAAGCTGAATGACCTTCATAACCTAGATGTGAATGTATCGCTCTTCCTCTTTGGGACTGTTCACGCAGACCTGTGGAAGACTGACACTGGGACAGTGATGGGTATACTCAACCCCAATCAAATGAAGAACAAAGATGGCTCCAGTGAGGTGAGACAGTGTTGTCCTTACTACTGCAAATAGTAAAGATTTTATGTAGAAAATTACATGTAATTGATGATTGATTTATTAGATTAAATGAAGCTTGTGTTTTTAGTTTAGCTGATGAGGTACTGAGTGATTATTTTTTTTTATGTGATTTAGATTTTCCTCTGCATGTTGAGCACTAGATGGAGACATCAGCTGTTAAACTGCAGAGTGAATAATTTCTATACTGGAGCTTTGCATATCATGTTGATACTATTCATTTACAAATAATCTAGTGTTATCGTTTTTATTAATTTTAATAAAGACTGTGATTTTGTGTGGTATTAGTGTTAATAATGGATGCGGCCATTATGGGAAAATAACATGATTCTTGATAATGTGTTCACAACAGAAAATGTGTGTTGTGATAATTAGTAGTACTGCTAAATACGTTTTAAAATGTTTAATGTCTACAAAATATGCTATTTAACACAGAACAGTTGGGATTAGATATTGGGTACAAAAATATATATCTTGATATCCAATCAGCTGCTTATTGTAAACAACAGTGGAGTCAGTGTTATACAAGTACTGACAATGCCCAATCTAGCTCAGGAAAGTGTTCATTCATCTTTAGTATCTGCTTTATTCTGGCTAGGTTTGCAGTGGATATCAAGAGAAGCACAGAGTTCATAATAAGCAATATATAGTTTAAATATACAGTGAATATAACACCTACACACCCCTGTTAAAATGGCAGGTTTTTGTGAAGTAAGAGAATGACTCTAAGATAAATCTTATCTTATCTTGAATCTAATCTGCAATTGCAAAGTATACAAATAAAGTGAAAAACAATCAGAAATTTTTTTGGGGAAAAATAAAACCTTATGCAACAAGGTTTTGTAAGTGTGCACACCCCTAAACTAATACATTGTTGAAGCACCTTCTCATTTTATTACACCACTCAGTCTTTTTGGCTAAGAGTCAGTCAGCGTGGTACATCTTGTCTTGGCGATATTTTCTCACTCTTTCTTGCAGAAACTTTCTAGATCCATCAAATTGTAAGGGAATCTCCGGTGCACAGCCTGCTTCAGGTCACCCCACAGATTTTTAGTTGGATTCAGGTCTGGACTCTGGCTAGGTCAATCAAAAACATTGATCTTCTTTTGGTTAAGCCATTCCTTTGTTGATTTGGAGGTGTGCTTTGGGTCATTGTCGTGCTGAAAGGTGAAATCCCTTTTCATCTTCAGCTTACTAGCAGACTCCTGAAGGTTTTGCAGTAAAATCAGCTGGAATTTGTAGCTATTCATGATTCCCTCCACCTTGATAAAAGCCCCAGTTCTGGCTGAAGAAAAGCAGCACTAAAGCATAATGCTGCCACCACCATGCTTCACCGTGGGTATGGTGTTCTTTTAGTTTTGTGCCAAACATATCTTTTGGAATTATGGAATTATTATACCTTTTGGAATTGGTCTCATCAGACCATAACACATTTTGCCACATGGTGGGATGATTTAGTTGAGGTTGGATGTTTTTTGTGAGAAAGGTCTATCCTCCCTACCCCATGGCCCAGACACGTGAAGAAAACGAGAGATTGTTTTCACATGCAGAGAGTAATCAGTACTTGTCAGATATTCCTGCAGCTCCTTTAATGTTGTTGTAGGTCTCCTGGCAGCCTCCCTGGTAAGTTTTTGCCCTTGTTGTTTTGTAAATTTTGGAGGGACGTCCTGTTCTTGGTGATGTCACTGTGGGGTTCCATTTTCTCCACTTGTTGATGATGGCCTTCACGGTGTTCCGTGGTACATCTAATGTTTTGAAAATGCTTTTATACCCCTCTCTTGATTGATACGTTTCGACAGTGAGATATTGTACAGGCTTTATAAGCTATCCAATTTTGCCCTAAAACGTTTCTGATTGTTTTTCACTTAATTTGTATACGTTGTAATTTCACATTGAGGGTGGAAAAAGTTCTGACATGATTTATCTTAGCTTTATTTTTTTCATCACAAAAACCTACCATTTTAACAGGGGTGTGTAGACTTTTTATATCCACTGTATGACATATGCTTCAAACTGGACAACATCTATAAGTAAGTTGATGTTTTCCATTACTGTGAGATGCTATCTATATCCTTTCTGCAGCTTTGCCTCACAGTTGACCATCCACAGAAGGTTCTGATGTTGGGAGAAGCCATGGATTTTGGTACTTGCAAGGCCAAAAAGAAAAACGGAGATTCCTGCACACAGCTGGTCAACTTGGTGAGTCTACCTGTTCTAGAAACTCATATTTTCATTTCTATTGGATTTGTATTCATTTTTTTTCCTACTGTCAATAGTATGAATGCCAGTACTGCCAGTACCACGTTAAAGCACAATACAAGAAAATGAGCTCAAAGAGGGCCGAGCTTCAGTCCAGTTACACAGGCACTGTCCCTCGTAAAGGTAAAGGCCGTGGAAGTTTAAAAGAACGCCTGTGCCAGAGTGACTTCCACTACGGGGGGCTGTCGTCACTTGCGTGTGCGCCATCAATGTAAGTTAACCCTTTCTTTTAAAGAAGAAAGAAACTTTATTTGAATGGCTTTAGTTTTCTAAAATCACTGTATGAACAGTGGGTAAGTTCAACAAAACAGGCTTCATGTGAAAACTTTAATGAATGTAATGTTCCTGGTTACACGATTGCACTTTTGATCATGTAGTACATAGTTATAGAAGGGATTTATTTATAATCGCACTATCCAGTCAACCAGATGAGGATGGGTTCCCTTCTGAGCCTGGTTCCTCTTAAGGTTTCTTCCTCATGTCGTCTCAGGGAGTTTTTCCTCACCACCATCACCTCTGTCTTGCTCATTAGGGATAAATTTATACATTTAAAATTTATATCCTGAATGTATTTATTTCTGTAAAGCTGCTTTGTGGTAATGTCCATTTTTAAAAGCACTATACAAATAAAGTTGAATTGAATTGAACTGTAACATGTTTTGTCTGAAGGACTGCCCCACAGCCTAAGAAACAGCCCTCAATTCAGGCAGTTTTGGCTTCCATCCCTAATAAGAATCTTGGTAAGAGTATGACTGTTAACAGTTACAGCTGTCTATTGTATCGATGTCTATCTAACTATCATATATATATATGTATGTGTGTGTGTGTACACACATCATATGGACAAAAGTATTGGGACACACCTCTTAATTATTGAATTCGGGTGTTTCAATCAGACCCATTGCCACAGGTTTATAAAATCAAGCACCTAGCTATGCAGTCTGCATTTACAAACATTTGTGAAAATCATGGGTTGTTCTGAAGAGTGATACTGTGGTATTGTGATAGGATGCCACCTTTGCAATAAGTCAGTTCATGAAATTTCATCCCTGCTAGATATTCCACGGTCAACTGTAAGTGGAAAGCGGAAACGTGTAGGAACAGCAGCAACTCGGCCACAAAGCGGAAGACCACGTAAAGTCACAGAGTGGGGTCACCGAGTGCTGAGGCACATGGTGCGTAAAAGTCGCCAAACCTCTGCTGATTCCATAGCTGAAGAGTTCCAAACTTCCACTGGCATTAATATGAGCAGAAAAACTGTGCGGCATCACATCACCAAGTACAATGCCAAGGGTCAGATGGAGTGGTGTAAAGCACGCCGCCATTGGACTCTGGAGCAGTGGAAACGTGTTGTGTGGAGTGAAGAATCATGCTTCTCTGTTTGTCAGTCTTATGGGCGAGTCTGGGTTTGGTGGATGCCAGGAGAACATTACCTGCCTGACTGCATTGTGTCAACTGTAAAGTTTGGTGGAGTAGGGATAATGGTATGGGGCTGTTTTTCATGGTTGGGCCCCTTACTTCCAGTGAAGGGAAATGTTAATGCTTCAGCATACCAAGACATTTTGGACAATGCTATGCTTCCAACTTTGTGGGAACAGTTTGGGGAAGGCCCTTTTCTATTGCAGCATGACTGTGCCCCAGTGCACAAAACAAGGTCCATAAAGACATGGTTGGATGAGTTTGGTGTGGAGGAACTTGACTGGCCCGCACAGAGCCCCGACCTCAACCCCATCGAACACCTTTGGGGTGAACTGGAATGGAGATTGTGAGCCAGGCCTTCTCATCCAACATCAGTGCCTGACCTCACAAATGCGCTACTGGATGAATGGGCAAAAATGATCATAGAAACACTCCAAAATCTTGTGGAAAGCCTGCCCAGAAGAGTGGAAGCTGTTATAGCTGCAAAGGGGGGACCAACTCCATATTAATGTCTATGTATTTAGAATGCGATGGCATTAAAGTCCCCGTTGGTGTAATGGTCAGGTGTCCCAATAGTTTTGTCCGTATAGTATGTGTGTGTGTGTGTGTGTGTGTGTGTGTATGTATGTATGTATATTACATATTACATACACATGTATATGTGTGTGTGTGTGTGTGTGTGTGTGGGACTGTGATGATTGAGTATATGATGAGTGATTACATGCTTGTGTATTAATTTTCATTGTCATTTCCAGCCATTAGTTCAGGTGAGGTGATGGGATGTTCTGATGACTTCAGAAGCTTAATGTCCATGCCTTCACCAGGAGCACTAAATATAAAGAAACACCTAGGACAAACTAAGACAAAAGGTAATTGACTTAGTTGGTAACACAAAACATGTATATATTACAGTTAACAAATCATTCAGAATGCACAGTTAGAGGTGTGTGCCCTCCCACTGGACCTTTTGTGTTGCAATGTGTCAGATATATCAGGGTTTCCACATACCTTGCAAAACCTGGTATTTCACCGACAGTTTCTATAATGATTTCTCTAAAAAAACACCTAGCGATTGAGAAAATGGATAACAACCTGGAAATATTAGCAAGAGCTTGTGTAAAGTTGTAATATTAAGCCACTGCAATTCGATCTTTAGGGTGTTGTCTTCTCAACTGACACTTCACAACACACACACTCACACACACACACACACATACACATACACATACACACACACATACACATACACATCTAGATCCAAACACCCAGAGTCGGTTATATAAAATTTATTTATTGCAAATTTGTCCTGGACGAGATTCTGTATAGTTGGAACTCTAACCAGGCATTTAAAGGCTTTGAATTAATTTAGACTTAACCATACTTTTAAACATAACCAGCCCCTGGTCTCTTGGTCCTTACATTTGTTTACTTCTACTATTTCAGGAGCACTTGTGATTAAATGATAATTAAGAGGTCAATAGGGAGTGTATTGTTAAGTATGCCAGCAGATGTGTGTCATTATGAGATTTCCACACTGTGATGTATAGAAGTCATGGAAAATGCCCTGGAAAATGATTCTGTTAAAAGAATGGGAACCCTGTGTGTGTGTGTGTGTGTGTGTGTGTGTGTGTGTGTGTGTGTGTGTATGACTCACCCCTTTCCCTACTCTACCAGAGCCGAATTTGAGCGTTTTGATTTTGTGCACTAATCAGAAACAGTTCCCTGTGGTACAGAGCTCTTTCCAGCACAAGTGTTATTACTTAAATGCATCAAGTCTTGTGAGTGGGTTAGTGTTAGTGCTCATGGCTCCCACTCCTGCTGTGTGTGTTTAAAGCAGAACTTTCCGGATCGTCGGTTCAGTCCATCTCTGCGGCTGAGCTCCTCAAGCAACAGAAAACACTTCACCAGCAAAGGTTTCAGGCCAGGCAGAAGAGGGCAGAGGAAATTCAGAAGAGGTGTGTGTACACGTGCGTACGTGTGTGCGGGTGTGTGTCACAGAGAATGAATGATGGAGAGAATTAAATGTCTTGAATTGTTTGAACTGACTTTGTACTTTTTCTCAGGGTTCTGCAAAACACAGGAGGTGCTGTGATTCCAGCTAGACCTTCCATAAACAGGGCAGTTCTGCCTTCACAGAAAGCAGCTTCAGAGGTTCCCAAAGGCTCCTCTCCACCTAAACCTGGCCTCTCCACCCCTCCTGTACCCACCTTGGGACGAGGCTACACAGAGGGAGATGATATTCTACTGGACATGTCGCCTCCTCCATGCTCAAAAAGCATCTCGGCTGCAAAAGTATGTGTTCCCTTTATCACAGATCACGATTAAGCAGGAAGCATGATGAGAAAACCAAAATACATCATTATTTTTGCCTGTTTTTACATTCCACTTTCATTTTCATACAATAAAATAGTAGTTTATAATGTTATAGTGTTTCTGTAACAATCATATAATTCAATATGGTTTAGAAATGAACTATTTTGCCATGCAAAAGATGTGGTAATGTTTGCATTTTTTCCAGCTTGAATTTTGAAACAGTGTTAATAAAGGGGTGGGGTTGGTTGTTAGGAAGGGGAAAAGCTTGTCAGTTTTGTCCTTGCAGTTGCAGTTCACTCTGGCAGCAGATGACTTTAAAAATTACACACTGCTCCATTAAAGCCAGGCCTGACTTGTGTGACAAAGCAAAGCTTGAGAGATTGTTACTGACAGTGTCTAACTGGACTTCACTGAAGGGTTGTCTGTAACAACGGCCCTGTCAGTTTGTGAGTCAGTAGCATTGACTGTTTCCCTTCTGTCTCCTCTCGCAGCTGGCTGCAGTCAAAAAGCTCCAAGCCAAAGGAGTGTCACTTATTAAAAATGACCCTAACGCTGTGAAACGCAAGCGACCCAACAGCAATGACATCACAGCCCGAGTGGAGCTCAGCCTAGCCTCATCTGAAGGTCTGATCCCCAGCTGACAGTGTGACGGCTCTGCCATGGTTCCAACCAAACCCTAAGCTCACACTGATCTTAATGTGCTGTCTGTGTGCTGATTTCAGGGGAGAATAGAGCAGAGCAGGAGGCGGAGGAGCCAGCTCAGAAGAAGAGGCGTGAGCAGCTAGATTATATCCAGTCTGAGGAGTTTCAGCGCATTCTGAATGCCAAGTCTACAAATTCCTGGATAATAGGGGAGGTGGGTGAAGTGAAGTGAAGTGACTTGTGGCCAAGTATGGTGACCCATACTAGGAATTTGTGCTCTGCATTTAACCCATCCAAGTGCACACACGCAGTAGTGAACACACACCCGGAGCAGTGGGCAGCCTTTTTTTTGCTGCGGCGCCCGCGGAGCAGTTGGGGGTTCGGTGCCTTGCTCAAGGGTATCACCTCAGTCGTGGTATTGAGGGTGGAAGAGAGCGCTGGTCATTCACTCCCCCCACCTACAATCCCTGCCGGACCTGAGACTCGAACCCACAACCTTCAGGTTCACCTTCGGGTTGCAAGTCCGACTCTCTATCCATTAGGCCATATTTGATTGGTCTTTTCAATTGTATGGGTTTAATCCAAACCTCAATAACTCAAAAATATAAATAACAATCGTACAGCACTTAGTTCTGGTCCACTAATTTGATTGGCAGCAATCGAAGAGTTCTTATGTTTAGTATAACAGCACTGGTATATTTCACAGGTCGTATCGCTTCACTTGTCTTTTCACTACGTAAAATTCCAGTTCTAGCAATAGTTTGTTACCCTGAAACTGTTACTACACTTACTACGGGCTGTCAGTCAGTCTGTGCGTTACCATGGCAACATGCAACGCTGTATCCAGCTGTGGCTTTTCTTTGGGAACTATTTTAGTTGACAGCAAAAATAAACTAAATATTCGGCCATATTGTGTCTGAAATGTCAGTAAATCTGTATTAATTTTTTGTTTATAAAACTGTTGTATAAAAGCAGTATCACACTCGTAATCGTGCTGCTGTACTGAATATCAGCACGGCTGAAATGACTTGACCGATGTCAAATGACCGATCAGTACAGCAGCACGATTGCGAGTGTGGTATTGCTTAAACAGCTCTTTGGCTCATGCGATATTGCTTAAATATTGGTAACTTGGACCTTAGGTGTTTTGTGTGTGTGGGAAGTTAGAAATAGAATAGAAAACTCTTTGGCTATTATAAATAGACAAAATTTTATTGTGCACATTTAAATAATGTTCATGGAATAAATCTGCACTGGCTATGTCTGTGGAATTTTATTTTACAGTTAAAGGGGTCCCTCGCTACAAAGATTTCGAGAACCTCTGAAACAGAATGCTGAGTGCAAAGTTGTCAGAGCATACAACAGATACTCTCTTAGCGCGATGATCTTTATGCATAGCTGCATTTTATATATTACACCACCCTTACGTGATAAGCACAGGTGAAGAGGAGGAGTGAAGAAGAAACTGTGGAAGGGCTTAAAAATAAATATTTTTAATGTGTGAAAATGAGCTGAAGCTATGAGCTATGTGGATCTTGTGAAGCATAAGTAATATATAAATATAAAGAAAAAGCTAGCTAATTAAGTGTAAGTCAAAACATTTGAAGCTTTATATTTTTGGATAAAATAATATTGCATACTGTGGGTTTATTTATTTATTTATTTATTTACATTTAAATCTGTGTTTAGGTGGAGGAGAAGGCCATGCAGGATTACTTTGAGCCACTAGTACAGAAAGAGAAGTTGGAAGAGAAGATGAAGAGCATCAGGGAGATGAAGTGTCGAGCAGTCACTTGTAAAACTGTAAGTTATTCATTGTTCCTTTCTGTCCCACAATAGACACAGGGTTTGACCCTGTTAGCAGGTAACCATTAAGGATACATTCTCAATGGTCTGTTGACTTAGAAAAACAGTGATTCAAAGTCTGTGGCTCAGTGCATATTTATCTGCCTGCCTCTTGCTAATTCTTGTCAGATACGTCTGAATCATTGGCTCTGCATCATTACGCTGCTATGGCTGCTTGTCAACATGTCTGTGTACACAAAGCCAACCTAATGATGATGAAAGCCCACCAGAGTGCCACATGCTAACCACAATTCTTTCATCCACTAACATGTTAAGTATGGAAGCTATCTAGTTGAGGGAGCATTGTCTGATTAAAGAAATACCCCAGCATTTTTCAACCTAATGTCTACTCGCAAAACTGTAGCATACGGCAGACAAGAATTTCTACACGATTTTCAACACAGCATGACTATATACTGTGAATGAAAAACCGCAGCCAGTACAGTCTAACAATAAAGATCTCAGGATGAACCTGGAGCAAAACAGTAAAAAGTATTTTACAGTTTCTTAAGCTTTCTTGAAGAAACCTACTTTGAATGAATATGTATATGGAGCTTGATGCCTATAAAGAATTAATAATAAAGCATTCTACACAGATACACTTTTTCCATAAACATACACTCACTGAACACTTTATTAGGAACACTATACTAATACTGGGTAGGGCCTCACTTTATTCTCAAAACAGCCTCAATTCTTCATGGCATGGATTCCACAAGATGTTGGAAACAGTCCTTTGAGATTCTGGTCCATGTTGTCATGATTGCATCAGGCAGTTCCTGCAGATTTTTCAGGTGCACCTTCATGCCACGAATCTCCCGTTCTACCAAATCCCAAAGGTGTTGGGCTCATTGTCATGTTCATGAAACCAGTTTGAGATGACTTTTGCTTTGTGCTGGAATTAACCATTAGAAGATGGTAAATTGTGGCCATGAAGAGATGCACACGTTCAGCAACAATACTCAGAATACCTGTGGCATTCAGGCGGTGATTGGTTGGTATTAACGGCCCAAAGGGTGCCAAGGAAACATTCCCCACACCATTACACCACCTCCACCATCCTGGACTGTTGACACAAGGCAGATTGGGTCCATGGATTCATGCTGTTGGTGCCAAATTCTGACCCCACCATCTGTGACCCTCAGCAAAAATCGAGATTCATCAGACCAGGATACATTTTTCCAGTCTTCAGCTGTCCAGTTTTGGTGAGTCTGGGCCCGCTGCAGCCTTAGCCGTCTGTTCTTGGCTGACAGAAGTGGAACCCTACGTGGTCTTCTGCTCTTGTAGCCCATCCACCCCAAAGTTTGACATGTTGTGCATTCTGAGATGCTTTTCTGCTCACCACTAATGTACAGAGTGGTTATCTGAGTTACTGTAGCCTTTCTGTCAGCTTGAACCAGTCTGGCCATTCTCCATTGATCTCTCTCATAAACAAGGTGTTTCCGTGTGCAGAACTGCTGCTCACTGGATGTTTTTTCTTCATTTCACCACTCTGTGTGTGAAAATCCCAGGAGATCAGCAGTTATAGAAATACTCAAACCAGCCCATCTGGCACCAACAATCATGCCACGGTCAAAATCACTGAGATCACTTTTTTTTTCCCCATTCTGATAGTTGATGTGAACATTAACCAAAGCTGCTGACCCGTATCTGCATGATTTTATGTATTGCACTGCTGCACGATTGGTTGATTAGATAATTGCATGAATGAGTAGGTATACAGGTGTTCCTAACAAAGTGCTCAGTGAATGTATATTGACATTCAGCAACTACCCTTGGACATCTCATATAAGCGAGTTTTGAGTAATCAGTTTCTCTGTACATATTGTAGATAGAGTCTAGGTTAAAAAAAATTAACCTTTGTAACCATAATATGTAGTAAAAACTTAACCTTGCTTTAAGCTGTAAAGCTGGTTTACAAGATGATTGGTGTCAAATTGCTCACTAATATAAGATTATATGAAGTAGTATAAGGTTAATGAGGCATTCTGTTCTGCAGTGTAAGTACACACACTTCAAACCAGCTGAGCGCTGTGTAGAGGAGAATCACGATTACCACTGGCATGATGCTGTCAAGCGTTTCTTCAAATGCCCTTGTGGCCAGAGGAAGATCAGCCTGAGCCGCTTCCCCACTCTAGCCTGCAGGTAAGCAGTAGAAGAAGCTGCAACCTGATGTTTCTTCACTTATTTCTGTGGCAGGAAGGTTAACCTTAGGTTATAGAAGGTCCTGTTAAGTGTTGTGTAAACTTTATTGACACATGCATCTTCTGTTTCAGCAACTGTGGTGTGTTCAAGTGGGAGAGAGACGGCATGTTAAAGGTACCATGAAATTTTGAATACTTCTGATGGAATCCAATAATGCTCCTCATTTAGGGAGACGATTTTTACTTTGGCTCAATTGACCAATCCTAAGCTCTACCCTTGGTTTTTTTTTTTTTTTTTTTTTTTTTTTTTTTACTGTTGCTGTACAAATCTCCTTTGAAAAAGAAAATAGAGGCTGGAATCACTGGGTTAAATGGATGCAGTGATCAGTTTTGGGGAACAGGAAAGGTTTCAGGTAGAAACTAAGACAAAGTCTCATCAAGACGAACTCTTTAGTGCACAGGGGAGGTGGTAAAACTAGTATTAGAGGTTAGTCTTAGCTGAGAAGTGCACTTAACGGTATGCATGAACACCCATTTCAAGTCAATAAAGATTTGAAGAGTTTAGCAAAGATAAGCTGTAACCTTTTACAAGAGTGTTTTCATAGACACCATATTATTTGATGGCCAACTAAAAAGAGGACAGAATAGGGGTATTTGCTTAGGATGTATGTTCAGCTGATGATGATTATTATTATTATTATTATTATTATTATTAGGTCCACCACTTAAGTCTAATCCAAAATCTAAAGCTTTTGTACCAATTTATACCAAATCCAAAGAGAATTAAAAAAGAAAAAAATCCAACTGTGGGCTGTGCACATTTTTTTTTTATATCTGTAGCTTGAATTCAAAATAAGTCTATGGGACACGCTGGGACACACTGGCAAAGTGCAAGAAAACCTGACTGATGCAATGGTGAATAGCAACAGTCGCAAAGCAGCCACATAATAAGGCAGGGCCTGAGATTGGCCAATTATGAGCCTAGTCTCTTCAAGTGGAATTGTTCCTTCATTGTCTGTTTTTGTTCCTTTAGGAAAAGAATGGACCAAAAATTGGAGGCGAGCTGCTGCTGCCACGTGGTGAAGAACACTCCAAGTTCCTCAGTAGCCTGAAATAAAGCCAGCAGTCTTCCTGCTATCTGACTCCGTCCCCCAGCACTCCTCCTCTCACACACTGCTCAGGGAGTCTTTATATTACAGTGCACAATGATGAAACTGGAAGCCTCTTCATTTTCCCTGAGCCAGGCCGAGACTGAAGTGCTGTTAATTTACAGCTTTTCATATCAGCGCACAAGGTTTAAATGCAGTACTAATGTAAATTGTTGCAATTGATTTGCAACAGCTCTAATCTCAAGTTGGTTAGCGCCAACTGTTTGTTTTGGTCTTTTTGTGTGTGTCTGTGTGTGTGTCTGTGTGTGTGTCTGTGTGTGTGTCTGTGTGTGTGTCTGTGTGTGTGTCTGTGTGTGTGTGTCTGTGTGTGTGTAGGTTATGTATTTTATAATGTGATGTATATTTTAAAGCATTTTTCTAGTTTCACTTCTGAATCATGTGTGGCTGTGATATAGTGCTTAAATTAAACTAGCTTGAGTACTCACATATGTTTCTGTAATTGTTTTTCCATTACCATTATAATTCTCACAATCAAGAAAATTGATTTTGAGTAAGTGTAAATGGACCGTGACAGCAAAAGTACCCCCTTTTTTATCTAAGTGAAGTTATACTGCCTGTGCGTGTCTCAGCTTAAGGGATCAGATGCAAGTAATTTTTTTTCCCCTGTCATCCAGGTGATTTTTAAGGGACGATGGGCAGAAGCTCTGCATTTCAGGAGTCAGTAAATCTGTCAGCAAAATGGCCCATTTCATTGTCTAGGCTTTCAACTCTGGAATGCTTAAGGCTTGATTTTGCTCCCAGCACAGGTCTGCTGTCTCTTACAGTGCTGCATCAATATAACTGTAACTGTATGTAAGCTGCAGCTCAGAGTGGTTTGAATACTTTCTTTCTTTTCACCGTTTCTGTTTATTCATTTACTTTTTGTGGTTTAAGTCAGTCTTTTGAGGAGTCAGACCATTATTTATTCATGAACAGTCTTAAAGTGCAGTATTTTTCTTTTTTCAATGCAAATGCACAGTTAAGCCGAGATCTGGCTGCTGCTGGAGAAAACAGCAGGACGGTTCCTATTTAGGAATGGAAAAGAACGGAATATGATTGACACTTTTCTGTCTGTCTGGAAGTACTGAAAGGTTATATGGGATTATGTCTTTTTTTCCAAACTTTAACTTCTATTTGTAGTACTAATCCCTGATGATTGCTGCTTTTGCAGAAATTTAATCCCCAGCCAACCTCTGAATGAGAAAATTGTAAATATGATGGACGTACTCGTTAACCCAAACCAAATACAAAAGTTGGCTAAAAAAGTCATTGAAAATGAAAAGCAAGACTGTATTTTTCAGTTGGTTTCTTATTTTTATACCTGTATAATTCCTTATTCCTTATATAATTCCTTATATAATTTGTTTAGAAGTTGAGTGACCTGACACAAATACACAATTTTCTAGTATTTATTGGCCTTCTCCTATTAGAATATTGTGGCTAAAGAACTAATTTACCATTGGGGAGAAAAAACTGTGAGTGTGTAAAAGGTACTGATAGATCTGCGTACATTCACTGTTAATTATAGCAGACTGACCTACAGAAAAGTATATATGGTTTCAAAATGCAAAATGTGTAAACCACCCCTGTTCCAAATGATTCATTACTTGATCCCAGGCTAATCCATTCCAAAAAAAAAAAATAGTATTAATAAATAGTATTCATCCACCATGTACTTTTATTATAACCATATATAAAGGATACAAAATGATTATGAAATTTTTACAATTAAAAATAAGTAAGTGATGCAAGGAATATAATCAGGTTGGATTACAAGCAATATATATTCACCATGTTTTGAAATGATTGCACTTGCAAGATGTATATAAAGTGCAGATTACATCAATTTCAGGAACCAAGGTTATATGAGACACTTAGCCATAAGGGCGGTGATGTGGGTATTGTGGGTAGAGCCCATCATAGTGATACTCCCTCCATTGCTCTGTATTCTCCCGGTTCCTTTCATACTGCTCTGAAATGGTAAGAAAGAGTACAGCCATGACTTTAGTGACAGGTTGTTCTGTTACAGATAGTGTTTCTCTCAAGCTGGCTTGTAAATTCTATATTATTATTTAACGCATATCCCAAATAAGGCACACACTAACCCTACATGACCCTGAGACTCTACGGTATGGCTTCATTCTTTAAGGTACACTATGTGGACACCTGACCATCACACCCATATGTGGTTCTTCCCCAAACTGTTGCCACAAAGTTGGAAGCACACAATTGTAAAGGATGTTTTTGCATGCTATAAGATTACAATTTCCCTTTACTAGAACTAAGAGGCCCAAACCTGTTCCAGCATGACCATGCCCCTGTGCACAAAGCGAGCTCCATGAAGACATGGTGTGTGAAGGTTGATGTGGAAGAACTCGAGTGTCCTGCACAGAGCCCTGACCTCAACCCCACTGAACACCTTTGGGATGAACTGGAACACTGACTGCACCCCAGACCTCCTCACCCAACATCAGTGCCTGATCTCACTAATGCTCTTGTAGCTGAATGATCACAAATCCCCACAATCACGCTCCAAAATCTAGTGGAAATCCTTCCCAGAAGAGTGGAGCTTATTATAACAGCAAATGGGGTCTAAATCTGGAATGGGATGTTCAATAAGCACATATGGGTGTGATGGTCAGGTGTCCACAAACTTTTGTCCATATAGTGTAGTTCAGAATGCGTCCGTCAGTATTCTTTCAGGAAAAAGAAATTCAGAGCATATTAGCCCAGTTTTATTCAATCTAGTTTGGCTATAACTAATGACTTCCATATTGACTATAAAGTCCTGCTTGTGACCTCCAGCATCTTTCTGATCTCAGGAAGCAGTGTAGCTCATCCTGAGCACTTTACTCAGCTGAGGCAGGCATACTGTCATTCCTGCGAATCACTCACATCTCAGCTGGTAGAAGCATTTCTTACATTACATAAGCTCTATACCTGTGATTAAAGATGTACTCGTTTAACATGGTCTGTTTGTAGTTTTTTTTTTTAATCTGATTAAAAAGATATTAATGATTTCTTGATTTGTATTAATTTTCATTAATGATTGTAAATTCTTTCATTATTATGCTTTAATCAAAAATATTTTTGTACCAAATATTAAATCTGCTTCATAAATACAGATTTTTTTTACTATGAATTATGCTTTGGTATTGCAGCTTGCCTTAGATTTCAGGCTCTACGCTGTCATCTGTCAAACAGCAGGTTCTGATTGCTTGGTTTAGTGTGCTATTTCACTCATCAGACGTTGATTACGCCTCCAGACAGCAGCAGGTTATTAATGGGGCTGCAGGATTTTTTTTTTTGCTTTGGAGCCAAACTAATCAGAGCAAGAGACACGTCTTACCGTTTCGGTTCTCCTCCAGATGGTTCTCATACTCATTGCTCTGCTCCTCATAGTACTCCCTCCTGCGCTCAGAGGCAGCCAACTGTAGCTTATGCTCCGCTGCAGGGAAAGAAAACATTATCTTTTGACTTTTTAGGTACACACTGAAGCTGGCTTTAATTTAATTTGATTTTGCCTTTTTTTTTTTTTTTTTTTACTGGCTGTTGAGTTGAAGGTAAATTGAAATGGCACAGTCTAAATTGCCCCATAAACTATGGGAAAACTAAGCAATAACCTTAATTATAACAAGCAGAACAATCCCTCTGGACCATTAATTGCAGAATAGAACAATTTGTCTAATTATTCAAAATTGCTTGTTTAACAATTAATTGTTTTGTTAATAGAATTGTCTTTTTTTTTTAAAGTGAGGATATCTTGGGCGAAGTTTCACCTGTTGTTGGCAAACCGGTGCCAAGCATGACATTCAGTGCAGACATTTTCTAGTCAGTCGGCTAGACCGAGCAACTACTACACTTCATACAGCTCACATACAAACGAAGTACTGCCACTTCATTTTACACATCACGACTTTCACCATCTGGCACTTCTTGGCAGCATAAGACAATCAGATCTCAATAAGTGATCTCAATAAATAAAGTATATTTGCTTGTTGGTGTTGATATGGATATGGTGGTAAGCATGCACTACTGGAGTAATTAAACCTTGAAGGTGTAGTCCAGGAGTATCCAGACTTTTTTCAAAACCAAAATATTATTTTACAGCTCCAATATAGTGAATTTAAATTTAGTGGAATAACTGAAGCAGGGTCAAACCTGACAGCTGTCGTTGTGACACCCAACATGCTTCTTTTTGGGACAAATGACATTTTAGTTAAGGATTATTTCAAGGATTCATGCTTAGTGGTTGGAAGCATTGCCACGTATTAGCTCTAGTAATGTCCTGTGCCATGTTTGCTCAGTTAAAAAGTTGCTTCTGCCAGGATAGCTTCCAGCTGCTGTCCTCTCATCCTCTGAATTATTTTTTGCAATGCCCATGATTTGTCTGATAATGTCTCATGAAATTAAATTCCTCAATTAGCCCAACAGTCTCTTGACACACCAGGCACACGTATTTGCTATGGCTTTCAGTGAAACAGTATACCAGCTCTTTTGTAGTCGCTCCTTTCACTGTTAACTTTGCACATTTTGTCTGTAGCCTTGACTAAATATCATTCAGTAAATTAATCTGCAGGTGTAGTCAAAGTAAAAAAGGCCCTTCAATTTACCTGACTGTGTTAACACAGTCTGCTACCACCATCAGGCGAAAGGAAAAATTGCAACGTGTTCGTTTGAGGACCAGCTATCATACGTTCTAAGAGAGAAGCCGTGGGCTGTGTTTGGCTCTGGGGCCGGGCTTTGGACAACCCTGGTGTAGTCAGTGATTTTGGTGAAACATTTTGAGAATTAAAACGAGTAAACCCCCCCTGCTTTTCAGTGTTACTTCCAAATCCATGCCCCCAAATCTCATGGCTACGTTGAACATCTGAATGTTTGGCTAGGAGCTTTCTGAATTGATGAACAATTAGAGATTCTCCTCTTTCCTTACCTGCTGGTTGTTGGTAGCAGAATGCAAATTGAACAATGATATCTGAGAGGGTTAACTTAAGCACAAGCTATCATGGAGGCTAACAGTTTTATTTCTGGCAGGTGGAAAAATGTTGATTAGGGTAATTTAATCATTTTAAAATAAAATAAAAAACTTTTTTACTTGCTAGTTCTGATAAATATCAAAGAAAGTACTAGTATTTTACTTATAGTGGCACTAATGGATGGAGAAATAATTGACCCCAGTGTAGCTTAGCTACAAATCAGAGGCTTATTGTTGAAGCTAGAGGTAGCTAACAAACAAGTAGACAGTAGTAGTAAGTAGACAGAAGCAGGATAAGTTAGCAACTAATATTAGCATTAGGTAACAATGTGGTAATTAGTTCCTATGGCAGTTAGCACGGTTCCATTTAAATTAAACTTAGTCACAAAAAAAGTTTGCCCTGGATATTTACAGTTTTCCTAACAGTGAATAAATTCGTAATGAGGGAGATAAGTTTTAGGCAGTGAAGAAATGGTATGGCCTGTGGTAGGGTGTTTAAATGTGTAATTTGTGTGTCTTTATGAAGTCGTTTTAAAATTTTTACACACACACACACACACACACACACATACACACACACACAAAGACCTTTTATCTTTGCTTTCTTTGGATGAGTGGAAGATGTGTTAAAGTCATAGGGAGGTGGGACCCGTCTTTCATTCCTTCATTCTGACAACTGCCAGAATACAATGAGAGCTTAAAATCTCTGGCCCGATCATTAAGGACAGTATTAATCTGTCTTCTATTTTCCCTCTGTCCTGCGTCTGCACATTCCACTCTGAGCTCCAGCTGCTTCTTTTCCTCCGGTCTGCGTTCTGCAGCGTCATCACACGCACACGCTAGCTTGAAAATAAAAATCACAACACCCTGATGTGGCTCACTGGAGTGTGTGTTTGTGTGTGTGTGTGTGTGTGTGTGTGTGTGTGTGTGTGTGCACACGCATGTGATGGGTAAGCAGCTCCACACTGTCCTGGTGATCCTCATGGGCATCTTTCCTCTTCCTTCCCCAACATTCACACACTCGCACTGTTCCATGAGTGTTTTCTACCCGTCATGCCTCCAGACTGATTAATAGTCAAGTTGCCTAAAATGCTTCCCTCACTTAAGATCGTAGGATTAGCCTCCAGCTACTGTATCTATTTTATATAAATGAATAATAAAGGAATAAGCTCCTCTGTGTGATTTAATGCTTAATAGTATGTGTTAGACATCCGACACGGCCTAGTTAAGAAGGGCAGGATCACAGTGAAACTCACCTATATACTCTGTGTATAATTTTGGGGACCTGCGGCTACGATGCTTGAAAAAGTTTGATGCGTCTGATGCTGGAACGAAAACCTTCTTAGATGATCCTACAGGGTAGAGTGATTAGAGAAGAAATAAAAAGACAACATATAGTTTTTCCTTGAGATCTCTCTCTTTCTTTCTCTTTGTGTCTGTTTTTATGCACTATACTGCCAAAAGTATGTGGACCCCTGACCAATCACACTTATACATTATGTACTTGTTGAACATCGCATTCCAGATTTAGTCCTTTCCTTTGCTGTTATAATAACCTCCACTCTTCTGGGAAGGTTTTCCACTAGATTCCACAAGAGCATTAGTGAGGTCAGGTGCTGATGTTGGGCGAGAAGGCCTGGTGGGTACCAGTTCATCCCAAAGGTGTTCAGTGGGGTTGAGCTCAGGGCTCTGTGCAGGACACTCGAGTTCTTCCACTCCGACTTTGGCAAACCATGTCTTCATGGATCTCACTTTGTGCACAGGGGCATTGTGATGCTGGAACAGGTTTGGGCCCCTTAGTTCCAGTGAAGGGAAATTGTAATGTTACAGCATACAAAGACATCATATACAACTCTGTGCCTCCAACTCTGTGGCAACAGTTTGAGGAAGAACCACATATGGGTGTGAACGTCAGGTGTCCACATACTTTTGGCCATATAGTGTATCTTGGTGGAGACCAGCCAAATGTCCCCACAAGGATAAGAACCCCTGACAGTTTTGACCTTGTGGGGACATTTGGTCCAGTTTTCCTTTCCTTTCTTTTTTTTTTTTTTTTTTAATGTATGTGTGCAAATGTATGAGTGCATATCTTTGTGTGTGTGTGTGTGTGTGTGTG
>CM040471.1:19356436-19374181 GCA_022758105.1 Pangasianodon gigas | reverse complement strand
CATCAGTAGAGTTTCAGGCAATTAAAATAGGTATTTTAATACGTAATACCGTTATAGTTTTTCATAACAATTTGCACTATAAACACAGACTTTGCATGTCCAAGTGAAATTTTTAAGAAAAAGCTCAAAAACAAGATGGGCAAAATGTAGCAGCCATTTTTTTTAAAATAATGGAGATATTCCATGTTTTCACATTCTCTCACTAACTACAGTTTACTGTAGATTTTTCAATTTTGATAAATTGCTTAATAGTCTAATACCTGTGCACATTTCAAGGTGAGCGTATGCACTAAATCATCTTTTAAATGTCTCAGGAATAAAACACAAAGGTGCCAAGGCATTCTGTTTTTATTCCCCAAAGTTATGAAATTCCTACCACAAGAAATTCAGCAGTGACTTTTTTTTTTTTTAAAAAGTTGAAAATTACATATTAAATTTCTGACTTTATATTTTATTTTAGTTAAAATACTAGTATTTACGTTACATTTTTTTTTGTCTTATTTATTATGAATATATTTATTTAACATCATCTTTATATTATAATAAAGGTTTTGTAGAAATATTGATCTTTGTATACTTATTTCATTTTAAATCGTAGTAAATATTTTTAAACTGATCAGAATATTTTTTCACTTCATTGAATTGTTCTCTTTCAACCTTGTCTAAGGCACCTTGATCTACATTTTATACATGAAAGGTGCTATATGAATAAATGTTTATGTAGTTGCTTCATCCTTTCTTCTCACTCACACACACACACATCCTCTCACACACCTTGAATGAGGCACTCACCAGTTAGGATGAGGACGATGGGCAGCAGGGCCAGTAGAACCATGTGCAGCCGGGCCATGGCTCAGGCAGAGTGTGTGAGAGTGTGTGTGTGCTGCAGGTAGCACAACCGCAGGAGTCAGTCCTGGCAGAGGGTACAAGAGAGGGAGGGTGAGAGAAGGGAGGAAGAGTGGGAGGGGACGAGATGCAGTTCCATAGGCCCAGGGGACACAAGAGGGGCGAGAGAAGGTGCGAGAGAGAGAAACCGATGGAGGAAGCAAAAGGAAAGGTGAAATGATAAATCACTGATGAGTTTGACCTGGCAAGACATGATGTATGGTTGCAGAACCTTTGATATGATGCTTTTATTATTATTTGAGTATGTTTCAGCATGTTTTATTTACATGATTCATCTTCAGATTATAGTCTTTATACAGTAAATATCAGCTATGTGTGTGATATGAATACTGCATGTAGCTGCTTGTCTGCTAGGAGATTAGTTACATTCAATTTATAACCTGAAAGCTGTTTATGTACCTGCAAGCACAACCACCGACATTCGCTCACATAGCAGACTGAGATTGGAGATTCCTTTAGTGATGTGCAATGACCTCAAGTCACAATGCTGTCTACAGTGATGATACTGTATTAAATACTGTAATAATGCTCACTGTGTCCTCTGCCTTATATCTACACTCTCAGATAAAACTGCTATAATGCACAAAAATCTCCAGGTTTAAAAGTAGTGAAAATTGACCAAAATGCTTGCACATTCCAGGTTTAAAGATCGACCGCTTCGATATGTGTGTCCCATGGCAGTATTTAACAGTTTGCAGACAGAGACTGAAGGACGGAAAGTATGTTCTTGCCCTAAAGCCATCAGAGAGTACTGTGTAGTATGTGTGTGTGCACATAAGTAAATTGACAGATACTGTATAATTACATACATGCCAATTATTTTATCACAGAAATTTATATGTTTTTAACATTGTTTCCATACTTTGCTTTCACAGAGTAAACTTCATTCATGGAAAGTGAGAGAGAGAGAGAGAGAGAGAGAGAGAGAGAAATATAAAGACAGAAAACAGATGGGCTGTAAGAGAAAATGGATAGAAAAATAGGGGTGGGGAAAGAGGAGACAGAGTCACAGAGAGTGATTATTCCTGAATCTGAACACTACAAGCACTAAACTAGTGTATTTTTCCCATAGGTGGGTTTGTTAGTTCTTTTTTTATTATGCAAAATAAATATCTCTATTTGAATATGTTTTACAGTCTATTGTTTTCTTAATGAATCCTTAAAATCCCTTAATTAATCCAGCCATACTTTATACAGCTACAGTGTGCATCAGTGTGTGTGTGTGTGTTTTTTATTTTATTTATTTATTTTTTTTTGCTGTGTAAAAGGCGTCTTTTGTGTTTGAATGCCATCGGGTATTTTCTTTGGTGTGTAGTCTGCGTCAGATCGGAAACAGTAGTGACCCCAGATCTCTTCTAGAGCACACATGCAGGTCTTAGTACAAAAACACAGCTTGTGGAAATATTATTCCCAGAGAAGGATGGATTTCTCTGAAATCCACTTTCTGTCTTCTATCCCTCTTTTCACTGTATCAGTGAGTTTCTGGGGAACAGTTTGACTCATCAGCAACAGTGGCTCATGACCATAGATATTTGTGGGGCAGGACAACGGTAATAATAACATAACCTTAACAAAACAAACAAACAAGAGGATATCACATTTGACTTATGCTAAATGCTATTTTCTTGTGAATTTTTAGAGTAACTCCATAATAGGCAGTTAAGAGTTGACAATATACAGTAATTCAGTATACAGTCTAGCAGCTTGTTTTCAGTGGTTTTAGACCTTTACTTTGTTCAAAGGTGTTCGATACAGCAGGTGTGTTTGCCAGGTTTCACCAAACATTCCAGCCCAACTGTATGTCAAAAACCACACAAAGACCTGAAACTAGCCCAAAAAATTCAGCCACTGAAAAAGGCACACATATATTATTCTTTTTTTCCTCAGCTGGTGTTTGGCAATCAAGGTCACCGCACTTCTGATATACTTTATCCACTCCATAATCCCCCTTTCCCTCTCCCAATCTCTGCAATATATGTTACAATAAAAATGATTCTATTACTCAGACTGTCTGCACGTAGATTTGGCCTATGTTTGCAGAAATTTATTAGATTTAATTCTGAATATTTGCAATAAAACAAGATCCTGGTGTCTGTGGAGTATTTAAAGCTAGACCAATTTGGCAACCCTGTCATTAACCCTCCTGTGCACTGCTTCTGCTCCAATGAAAATGTTTACCGCGTGAGCATGGGGCAGCGTGATTCCTGCCCCAATGGGCCTCTATTAGCACTTGTTGCAGTTCCCATTTTTGACCATTAGGTGCAATAATAAGTCTTCTGAGGCTAAACGGGGCGGTGAACAGGCTGTTCCACTATTGGACATCTCGAAAGGTGACCAAATCAATGCAATAGTATAATCAGCTTATATCTTGTCAAATGGCAACATTTTTTTAAATCGTTGGTCACTCAGAAGCGGTAATTAGTATTTCAACACAATTTAATTGTATGGAGCTGTGAATGAGGACTTGATGAAGATTAAAATTTTGTTGAAAGGCTGATACATATGGTCGGGCTCTGCCCCACTTGCCCCTCTGGTGCCACTGATCACAACAGCTGCTTAAAGGAATACTCAAGTGTTTTTCAATCTACCAAATCTGTTGCATGTGGATGATTATCACACTTGAAAATTGCTTAAAATGGAGGTTTAAGGGCAGTTGATCTGGCAGGCAATAGACTTTTATTCAATATAGAGTATATATTTCTGTAAAACACATTCATGCATTCTTCAAAGTTATTTTTAAATTAAGTTCTGTAATAAATCTGTATAATTCACACGTTCAGAGATGGGTCTACTTTTTCAGAGGGAGATATTTGAGGTTGTCAACATTGTCAGCAAAGCTCCAAGGAACCATGAAAGTGTCTCAGTTGCCAGTTTTTTTTTCTCAGGTTTTTTTTTTTTTTTAACCACAAAAACTTTGGGAAAATGTAATTAACCAGATTTCCTTTTTACTGTTTTGCTGTAGTGTTGGAAGGTTGAATAAAACTACACATACTCTGGCTTTGGTTAAGACTTTCCCTCATGTCCATCTCATCCTATTACTTTTATTAGTTAAAGTGTAATGGTTGTAGTTTTAAATTTACATTACATAGTCACTTATTTTAAAAATTTATTGATAGAATTCCACAATTGTCCATTGACTTTATTAGATGGATGCAGTCAATAGAGATCAGGTTGAAAAATGTCTTGGGTTTACCTTTCAACAATGTTGCACTTTGTGTGTGTTTGTGTGTGTGTCCTGTTTGCACGAAAAACCAATGAGAGCAAATGAGAATTAACCACAGTCGCTACACAAACACAGTACCGAATTCATACAAACACACAAACACAGTACCGAATTTATACAAACACACAATCTTCTCCCTTCTCTCTCAGTTAGAAGGTGTGGAGCTGTTGCAGAAGGTGGTAATTGGTCCATTAGTTTTAGAGCAATTACCAGTCCAATGGCCAGTCTTCAGTTTATTCACGGACATCATCTACTTAAAATAATTACTTAAATTAAGGCTGAATCATGTTTATGCAGTGTGGAAAGTGGTGTTTCTTAAAAATAGGGGTGTGAACGCCCACACGTGTATTTAAAGATACCATTGAGTCTGCTACAGTATGATACTATTTAGTAACCCCTGATCAATATGTGAACAACTTTGCTTAGAATCTGGGATAGGGCTACCATTAACTCGCAAATGATGATGATGTAGAGAAGGACTATTTAAAGTATCAAATCATCAGCCTTTTTTTTACAAATCAGTTTAAAAATAGGAATTGTTTTTACACACCAATTGTCTGTCCTTTTTTGATAATAATCGATTTATCATTGTTGCCTTGATTCATTTCAATCATAGCCTTTTAAATCGATGCATCGATCCAAATCATCTGATTACTTACAACACAAAAATAAATATATTTAACCTGGCTTTTTGTAAATCGTATACTTGAATTGCAGAAATGTGATGGGACTTGACTTCTATCAGACAAAGGATCCTTCAAATTCCTTCTTTATGGAGAGGGAGTAAAGTTGTAGTACCTAATTGTATGCGAAACTGGAGCTTTCTATTTGCCACAATGTCTCCTATTATTTAAGAGAATGAAGATGCTGCCAAGGATGGCAGCAGATACAAGATCCAAACATTCATCCAAACATTCCAAAGTCTTTTGTCTCTTTAGTTTGGAAAAATGTTGGTATCTTACAAGAGCTCCATCCATCCATCCATCCATTCTCTGTACCGCTTATCCTACACAGGGTCACAGGGAGCCTGGAGCCTATCCCAGGGGACTCGGGGCACAAGGCAGGGGACACACTGGATAGCATGCCAACCCACATACACACCCATTCACTACGGACAATTTAGAGATGCCAATCAGCCTACAAACCATTGGGGAGGACACCGGAGTACCTAGAGGAAACCCCCGAAGCACGGGGAGAATGTGCAAACTCCACGCACACAGGGCAGAGGCAGGAATCGAACCCCCAACCCTAGAGGTTGCCAAACACTAAGCCCGCACGAGAGCTACAGAGGTTGTATAAATGCACATATAAGGAGACTGTGCATAGGGTAGCAGTACGACGCCAAGCTGCCAAATTTCTCAGTTTTTTTCAGAGGACGAAAGCTGGGGTTTTCCAAGACGGCATCAGGGAGGCTGCATTATTGAGCGTGATGCCCCAAAACACCGCAGAACAACCCTACATAATTAATCTTTCAGAGAAAATAAAAAACGATTCTTTTAAAACACATTTAAAGCTAAATTTCAGACCTTGATCTCCGACTCTCTGGAACAGGAGGTGGTGGTGCCTCTGACTTATTCTTGTCTCTTTCCCACTTTTCATCCTGATTCACCTGAAGATACAGTTCTCTGCATGAAACACAAAAATACAAAAACAAATGTTCATCCAAGTTTAGAACTGAGACACAAACCAAAGATTTTTGTGACAATTTGGCCAACACTGCACTGATTTGAGATGACTGATGGATGAGCAAAAGTGATAAAATATTCACTATATTCCATTTATATACAATATAATCTTATGTATATGTAGACAAGTAAGGGTTAGATAACATCCATAAATATGGGTAAATCTTATTACTGCATTCTTCGTATTTGGAACTGAAACTGAACAGATTAGCTGGCTTCAATGTCATAATTACTAATGAGACTTAAAATACATTATCATTATTGTGATGAAAATGTGGAATGAATGAATGAATGAATGAATGAATTCCACATTTTGTCTTGTAAACAATAAACAAAAAAACATTATTACAAACAAATTACCCTACCAGCCTTTCACAACATTTTATAAACATACTGGTAACAAAGAAAGGTAGAAGGATTGTTGAAGTTAAATGATTTTAATGAACTGCATGTTGGGGTACAAAATGTGAAAATCCTTCGTTTACACACGCAACAATGTCACAGCTATTAAACAGAATAAAACTGGCCCTTATGTCATAACTCTCTCTGTTTAATGGCTCAAAGTCTTGTTCCAGTATTCCAGAGATAAACCTTCTCACCAAGTTACACAACAACAAACCTCTCCACAGAAAGCGACAGGAGACCGGAAGTAGTAATATAAGCTGGAATTACGACGTCGCTATCTTGGGCAAGAAGCTTATTTAGCTTCACAAGCTACTTAATATTAATATGCTTACTGAGGAATACAAAAACATATAATTGTCATGAAACCAGCTAAAATAGATCAAACATCCATTTTAGGTTCATGTAATGTCATGTAATGTAATGATAAAAAGGAATGTGTGTCTAGTTCCCACAATGCACCTTGACTAGCTGAGGCAAACAAAAACAACAACCCAAAAAAAAAAAAAAAAAAAAAAAAAAAAAAAAAAAAAAAAAAAAAAAAAAAAAAAAAAAAAAAAAAAAAAAAAAAAAAAAAAAAAAAAAAAAAAAGGCAAAAATACTTATCCTTTACTCAAAAATGAGAAAATATTATGGCTAACAATGTCTGAAACTGTATCATGTATTCTACCACAAAACATTCAATCAATGTTAATTAATCCTTCAAACAGATTTAAAATATATATAAAAATAATGATGAAAAAGCATTTAAAATTATAGTTAAGTGGAGTCAAAATGAAAGACATGAACTGACTATAATGAGGCTTTATGTTCTAAATTGCTATTAAGCAACTACCAGTGGTAGCCTAACTAGCTAGAATGTTACATAAATAGTTACACTGGGCATATACTAAGCATATGAAACATCACTAGAAAACTATTTATTTTACTCGAATATGAAAACTTTATTTGCTTGACCACTCTGAAAACATCTACATTTCCCTGGAAATCCAGGAAATTTTTTAAGTTTGTATTTAAGGTTCTGATTTTTTTTTTTTTTTAAATCTCAAATTCTTTTTTATGATATGTTTTAAAGGCAAATCTTACTCCTAGCAAGGAGTTCAAAACAAAGAAAACAAGTGTAAATTTGAAAAATGTAAATTTATGAAATACACACACACTCCAGTATGTTATTTAATGTGATGTGTACTGTGGCCCCAAAAATATTTGGACACTTAAGACACACTTACAAGTGTATGAATTTCACTGCAATAGAAAACAACGTGTCAAACCATGACATTTATTTAAAGAAAGATAGATTGTTATTTTAAAAAAATTATAGATATACTGTTCATAATTAGACAAAAAAGTGTTTGGACACTCAATAGTGGCTTCATTAAATATCACAGTTAGGGTGCTTTAGTATTTAGTTTGCCTTCCTTTGTTTCGCAAAACCTCTTGACAACATCTGGGCATGGAATCAGCCAGTTTGTGTAACAGTTGTGATGGAACCTTCCTCTAAGATTCCAACAAAACCTTCAGTTCATCCACACTAGAGCATTGACAATCAGCTAATTTCTTATCCATTGCATCCATAGATGCTCTATATGGTTTCGGTCAGGGGCTCTGGGAGGTATTCTTTCAAAAGGAAGCTGGTCTGCTTTGGATCATTATCCTGCTGAACAAATCCACTTCTGTCACGTAAATACTTTCTTCACTGATTTCTGAAAGTTTGCATATAAAGTGTCTCTGTACACATCTGTGTACATCTGAGTACATCTGAGTACATGATGCCATCAATGAACACAAACTCACCAACACCCTTGGAGGAAAAACAGCCCCAGCCACCTCTGTGCTTTATAGCACCCTTACCATCACTCTACCAAGTTACATCCAAGTTAAATTTGGATTTATCGGAAAATAATACAGTTCTCCAGAACCTGCTGTCCTTCTGTGCAGGTGCTTTTGAGAATTTCACCCTTGCTTTCTTATTCTTGAGGCCGATGAATTGTTTCCTCTGCACTGCTCTCCCTCTGTAGCCATTCATTCTCTGTAGCTTGATCTTGTTTTAAATAGTGTGTGCGCTAGTTGTATCTGGTCATTCTTATTGATGTCTGAAGCGATCCTTGCTGCTGTTTCTCGTCTGGTTTTCTTGACTTTATTCACAATTACCCTGTCCAGAATGCTGGTGATTTGGGTGCCTGTACATTGTCTTTGAAATTTTTTGCAAGTTTTGCTGATCTGGCCAATAGAGTGGCCTTCTTTGTGCAAACAGATGATGCTAGACCTTTTCTCAAAACTTCTCTCTTTCTTCCTAGCCATTTTTAGAAATTACTTTTGACCAGCTGGCCCCAAGATAACTTTTAGTGGGTGTATGTACTCAGTTAGCTTCGGTTTCAAACATATGCCCTTGGAAGAGTAACCGCATGGTGTAGTTCATCACATTAACTATGGATTAACCAGAGTAGGCTTAAGTATCCAAATACATTTGTCTACTTATGATCAGTATATCTATTATTTTTATATTTCTAAACATAACCATATATTTTTTGGGATATGTTTTGCTTAAATAGTATGTTTGGGAATCTTTCTTAAAAATAAATGCCACTTTACAAAATTTTAATTATATATTTTAATTTATTTTTGTACAATTACATGAAAATATTAATTACAAAGCAATTAAAATATTTTAAAATCATAAAGAAAATATATGGTAAAAATGTCTAATTTGCTTACTAAAAGCAGAACTATGTGAAGATAAAATTAGCAGAATTTCTCAACAGACCCATGCTTTCGGTTTAAATGTGGACTATGCACTTAAACAGACACCATTTCGTCTATCGCAAACAGATGACATTCGGCTTAGATCTGACTGCATTCTGATGTACTGTTCATGCACCCTGTCTGATTAATGAAGACACAAAATTCTCTTTACCTTTAAAAGCTCTCAGACATACTTTAACTGTCTCTATACACATACAGTATGTGCAATCTCTCTTTATCTGTTTTTCTACATTAGAAAATGGATTCAAATATAGTTACAGCTATTTATTGTAGCTTTGAAATGGGAGCATTAGGTACTTTGTACCTATTTCCTACACTATTACTCAAGCATTTAGATAGCTTTATTGTTTAAATCATAGCCTCCTAGACAACATTATTACACACTGTTTAGTACTGTCAGTTATTCTTCTGGGTGTATGTTTCTGCTGTGATGCACAGACACTAGAATGTGAAATAAGGATCACAGTGATGTCCTGTCTCCTTGGACCAGGCGTCCCCTAACTGCCCAGGAGTCCTGCAAGCACAAAATAACACAAGGTGAGAATACACCCATGGTGCATAAATTAAGCAACACACACTGTACTACAGCTGGGTGTGCCACACACTCAGGCCATGCTGAGATGGTCAGTGTGTCCTAGGAAACCAACCTGAAAGGAAATAGTGGTATCATTCCCAACTCTTTTGCGAGCAAGCTCTTCCACCTCCTTACTGATGTTCTCCTGGGTTGTTCCTTCCACATCGATGTAGTGACAATCAGCACTGGCATAGTGACAGGAGATGGCCTAACACACACACACACACACACACACACACACTGATGTTTCATTGATTACTTATAAAACAGAGTGAAATGACTCATGTTGTGGTGAAGTGTAGCAGTGTATAGACCCAGTTCACCACATAAACAGCATGAAACATTATATTTCTCTCAAACATCCATTATATAAAGAAACAGGCTTTACAACTTTGCCTTACTGAGTAAAATGTTTCTGCTAAAAGTGAAGTAGGTAGGACTTTAGTGCTGTCATGCATTTATGAATATCACTGTACAAATAAATCTGACAGGTCTCAGCTCCACAAACAGTGTCAGCTGAGGAAACAAATTTCATATCATGCTCATATACATCTTCTTTAATGTTTCTAGCCCAAAAACAGACTTATTTCATTAGAAAAGATTACTTAAAATTGCATAATCACAATAAGGAGACTTGTGTTTGGTATCAGGCTTTACTCATACAAAGATTACTGATTGAGTCATTATGGTGTTTTAACTCATTATGGATGCTTTATGGATGTGCACAATGTTACCAATCAACGCACTTCATTTCCACTGGGAAAAACAGCGCTGTTTTAATGGAACTGAAAACAACCCAGCATCTTATGAGCTAAAATAAGCATGGGACTACATGACAGATGATAGACATGATAGAAATAATCCAGTACAATCTGTAAGTAATTGAACAGTGACATTTTGCTGTTTTGAACATGTACTGTATCACACTGGATATGAAGTGGGAAATAAACTAAAAGGGGACAATGCAAAATAAGTTTAATCCAAGGAGTGTCTTTACCTTTCGAAAGCCCGGTGTTCGGTTCATTCCTGAACCGTGGATAAGCAAAGGATGAAAAAACACAGTGTCTCCTTTTTCCATTTCCAAGTGCACTCTGGGATGGTTGGGGTTGTAGTTTCTAATGCCATGGTACATCTTGTTCACTCCACCCTGAGTACAGAGCAAAGAGAGGAGCTTTATGTGTTCAGAGGGAACATCATTCACACACACACACACTCAGAGACAACTAAATGAGTAATCAGTTACTTAATATTTACTGTGGTTAATAGGAGTCCTATGAGGTAGACATGTGATTGTGTCATGCCATGAATTTACACTGTAATGGAAAGTAATTTTACAGGTTAAAGAAAATTAATCTGCAAATTCTGAGTAACACTTTACTCCTCAACTAGGAAGTTATATAACAAGTACTTCATTAGTCAGCTACTCATGCTTACCAATGCGATTTATTCTTATAGAGCCTTTCCAAACCTTGTCCCTTTCTCTCACCTCCCATTCTGGATAGTTGTGCTCCTGCAGGGTGCCCTTGTGGGTGCCAGGTAGCACCACCAGGCAGCCATTCTGGCGATTTACTTTCTCCATTGCTGTCCAGGCACACACGATGCGATCAGCTGGCCGGAATGGGAAGTAGTGCAGGTCCTGGTGCATGGGGTGGCGAGAGGTCTTCTTTCCTGAGCCACAGAATGCACAGCTCTACACTATTGCTCTGAGATTACATCTTGGTCAAAAGATCATTTTAGTATGTGTGTATGTTACCTGTATCAGGGGGTTTGTTGATGAGCATGGTGTGCATAGCCATGATGTTGGGGCCCGTGAAACACTCGACATATTTTAGAATCTGTTCAAGTACAAGCCTAATTTGTTACAATGCCAATATTCCTCTTAAAATCCTAAAATCAAAGCTCAAACTTTAAAGCTTTGTCTGCCTTAACCTACTAAGGGTACAAACATCATAGTGTTTGTGTATATACACAGTAGGTGGACCTGAGGCAGAGTGCAATAGCGGAACAGCTCCGGGTCTTCTTGGAAGTCCTGAAGTTTAGTCACAGCCTTCTCCCCCTGCACAAACTCAGATTTAGCGATGGACACGTCTCTCATTACTACCAAGCCAGGAATCTTCACATCTCTTTTACAAATACGCTCAAACTCTTTCCTGCAGGTACACACACACACACACACACACACACACTGATTCATGAAACATATTTGTGTTTTACAGGTCAGGCGGCACATTTATAAACATGGCATTTGCATAAAATGAGCATGTGTCATTTCCATGCACACATTAGGGTTTACAAAGTAAAATCGTGAAAAAATAGTGTGTATGCACACTTTTGCTGGTACATGTTAAAAAAAAAAAAAAGCACTCAGGCGTGATTCTATGTCAGTTTGTGTGAAGTCCTTTCCACTAAGACAATTATAATGATGATGATGATGATGATGACTGGCTTATAAGAAGTTTTCAAGTCTCCTTGGAAGTTTGAAACTGAGGCCCGAACAACAGAGAGATAAACTGAATCTACCCTGCCTCAGTTGTATGTCACTTGAATAAAAGTGTCCAAATTATTCAAATTAATGTAAAATGTATTCACATAATCCCTGTTCCACTACAGGTTCTGATAACATTCAGGTATTTGTCAAAGAACTGGTTTACTGAACTGACATCTCTGTTATACCTGAGTCATGATGTCAGCCCCACGGTGGGGTGCTCACATTTTTTTATACTCAATTTGCAGTGATCAATGATTTCCCAAAAGTAAATCAGTGAAATTGACTGCACCCATGCTGAAACAAAGGAACCTTGCTTCTCTTAACTGAAACTATTATTACTTAATTGACATGCAGGTGGTCTGGGATGCACAACTAGCTCTGACTCTTGTAGTTTGTGAAATGGTCTAAATCGACATTCCCTAACGTCATCTACTTGTAGTGTGTACACATTATGAAAACTTTCGCTTTTCCTCTTTACTCATACCTTCCACCCGCTTTCTCACAGATACAATGAGATTCAAGATCTCATTTTATGCATTCAAGATTATGAACAAAGAAACAGGCATGTTAAGAACCTTTATGAGTGGGCCTGCTGTAAATCTACTGTAATGCTTTTTTTTTTTTTTTTAAATTAATTACTCATAGTGAGATGCACCCATGGTTTTTGTACTTATTTATGTGTGTGCATGCCATTTCCTAATTTTTGTGCGCAGACTATTTTCACTCTGGAATACAGACCCAGTTTCGTAAGTGCGGCTCCAGAGCTTGTAATATGCTAAACAACAAGTATGCTGCCACCATGTGTTCACCATAAAGGCTGTAAGATTAACAGGATAAGACTCTTCCAACATCATGAAAATTTCCATTATGTCAGATGACATAGATCGTGCCACAATCACCCCACTTGGTAAGGCCTGAGATTCTATACGTCAGTTAACTGACATGTAGACTGTCGCAAGCACTTCTCAGAAAAACCGTATGGATTTCTAAAGTCAATCTGTCACAAGTGCTTCTCAGCAAAACCATATGGATTTCTAAATAATGTAAATTTCAGTTCTGCGTACAATGTGGTTCCTGTTCCTGCTGTCCTCAGTGGCCCCTCTGTTTTTACTGACCTTAATTAAGAAAGCAGTAGCTGACACTACTAAGGGTAGCTTGAGTAATCTTATGTAATATGCTTGTGGAATGACAGTCTTGCCTAAATCTATTGATGTCCTCTTCGGAAACCAGGTTTTTGATCAAAATGAAGCCGTCTTCTTCATAAGCAAGTCTCTGTCCTGGAGACAGCACGTCTGTATCAAAGGTGCACCTACAGCCATAATAACACAGTGGATGCAAAAGATCATCACATGGCAGAAAGACCAGCTTATGTTTTATGACATGACATTCATCACAACAAGATATGTACTTACTGAAGTGCTTCAGGACGGTGATGTGACAGGTTTTGTGTAGATGTAAAGGATGTGCGCTTTATTACAAGTATTTAAGGAAAATCAATTTCTAAAAGGGAAAATGTAGATATCACTCACAGACATGACCTCTACCACAGTTTTTCCTGCCTGTATATGGTGATCAGCTCAACAGGTCATCTGGGATACTGGAAAAATCCTAAATATGACTTATTTATGTAGAATTTCATTAGTAGTATTTATGTACCAAGATTTTCTTCAAATAATCTTAATAGGAGTATGTCAATTCTCCATGCGTTACATTTGTACTTTCAGAGTTAATGTGTTATTCACTTAAGACTATTTAAAGATTCACCAGCATCTAGTTCTTGCTTCTGCCAATTCAACAACAATTTTTAAAAAACAAAACAGAGCAAAACAATACAAAACAATACTTTTAATATTACAAGTTAAATGTAACAGCCTCAACTGTCAATTTCATTAAAATATTTGGAAATTTAATCCATCAATAACTTAATACCCAACCATCATGTAAACAATAAGTTAATACTCAGGATTGTATTAGTTTTTAATCTAAACTCATATAATCAAGTATTCAAGTACAAAAGGTTTAAAGAGCTTGAACTGTTCTTGAATATCACTTAGATCTCCCATTTTTTTCTGAACAACCTGAAATGATTGAACACATTTAAACCATAATTTAACTAATTTAAGTGGGTCACATTACAGTTAGGTTTATTTCTGACAGGTTGATATGATTAAGAGTACAGGAACAAAACGAATTCACAATTTTATTGCCTTACTCCTGAGGAAATCCTGGTTCTGTTCCAGTTACTCTTATCAGTATAGGATTTTGAGTAACACGGGTATGTATGTATGTATGTATGTATGTATGTATTTATTTATTTATTTATTTATCAATCAAAATAATCGCATAAGAACAAATATAAAGGACGGCATTCTTGTTCTTAAAAAAAAAAAAAAACCGTCTATTCTACGAAATTGCCAGAATGCAGACGAGTAATGCTATGATAAAGATATACAAAATATACTTCCTGGACTTTTCTTACATAGCCGGCCTCTCCAAGCCTCGGGCTCTAGTGCGCATCTATCCCCGGGCAGCACGCGTGAATCCTGGGCGAGTCCCCCGCCACGCTGCCTGAAGAAGCCCCGCGTAAACACATCAGCCGAAACTTAAAAGGATACGACGCTAACACCAGAACGGTCCAGGTGGTTCAGGACAACTTTTAATCTGTCTGCTGCCCGTAGAGCCATGTTATTCAGAAAAAAATAAAATATTTTCCTGGAAATGTCTTCTCTACAGCGATTACCTTGTGGCTAATGTTTGCACCGCGAACTGCTTATGTAATGGGTTCAAAGTACACACCAGGGACAAGGACACTGATATGACACTTGACACTTAATACATGTGTACATTCATAAGAAAAAAGCATTTTTAACATTTCTTAGTACAGTTATTTTCTGTGCCACTGCTTCCTTTAGCAACATAAAATCTAAAACCATAGCATTATGAATTCAATACAAAGGTTTTTGCCCTGATATAATCTAACTTGTATTTGTTGTTCTGTCACTGGTGTGACTTGTATAATGTATTGACTTGCAATAAAAAAAAAAGTATAATAAATATTTAAAATTTTATAACACTGTTTTAGTAGATAATTGTCTTCAGATTAATTCATCTTCAGTAGCCGCTTTGTCGTGGTAAGGGTCCTGGGTGAATTCAGAGCCTGGGATACACCCGGTATGGGATGCCAGTCCATCTCATGGCATGGACTGCACATTCACACACATTCACGCATAGGGCATTTTAACATAGCCAATCCACCTAATAGCATTTTTGTTAGGATGTAGGAGAAACATTCTTTTGAGATTCTGGTCCATGTTGATATGATTGCATCGCATAATTACTGCAGATTTGTCAAATGCACATTCAAGCTGCGATTTTCCTATTCTATCACATCCCAAAGTTGCTCTACTGGATTCAGATCTGGCGAATTGGGAGGCTATTGAAGTACACCAACTCATTGTCAAATTCATGGAACCAGTTTGTGATGACTTGTGCTTTGTGACATGGCGCACTAAAATGCTGGAAGTAGCCATTATAAGATGGATACATTCATTTAGACTTTCAAACAATGTTCAATTCTGCCAAGAAAACATTCCCCACACCGTTACACCACCAGCAGCAGCCTGAACTATTGACACAAGGCTATTGACCCTACCATATGTATGTTGCAGCAGAAATCAAGATTCATCAGACCAAACAACATTTTTTCCAATATTCAGCTTTCTAGTTTTGGTGAGCCTGTACATACTGGAGCATAAGACTCTTCACAGAAAAGAGTGGAACCTGATGGGGCTTTCCCATCCCATCCACCTCAATGTTTGATGTGTTCTCTGAGATGCTTTTCTGCTCCTTACTGTTCTAAAGAGTGCTTATTTGAGTTATCATAGCCTTCCTGTCGCTTGAACCAGTCTGACCTCTCTGATAAACAAGGCATTTCTGCCTGCAGAACTGCTGCTTACTGGATGTTTCTGTTTTTCACACCATCCTCTGCAAACTCTAGAGACTGATGTGTGTGAAAATCCCAGTGTGTGAAATACTCAAACCAGCCCATCTCGTGCCAACAGCCATGCCACGGTTAAAGCCAATGACATTACATTTAACCCCCCCGCCCCCGACCCCTGCACCGGTGCTATCTGGGGAAGAAGATGCCACAAATGATTCGATAAGTCATGGAATTATTCCCATTATTATCTTCACAATTTACATATTAGCTAATTTTGGTTTACCATTCAAATTAATAATCAAGTAATTAATTGCATGAGTAAATAAATAAGTAAATAAAATGAATGTAGATATAAATGTCTTTTATTTGGAATATTGTGGAAATTGAAAAGTTAATTATGAAATAAAAAGGAAATTAACTAGGAATAAGACCACAATAGAAACATGCACAGAATCATTATATAGCAGTGATGACTTCATGAATTTTTTTCAAAGGTAAAATTTAAAATATCAGGCAAAAAATTCAGACTATTAATTTAAAACCAGACAGTTTCATAACTAATCCTGTATATAATAATAGAACGATATCAGATCAACAGTTAGAATGTTTTACTCCCCTTCAAGAGCCTGAACTAGTCTCACTAATTTCCTCATCAAAATCATCAACTTGTATACTAGATCCCTTACCTACATGTTTCTCCAACCAGATAATTCCAGAAGCAATCGAACCGCTTAGGAAGTATTTGCATAAGTAATTAAATAAGTAAATAAAGTAAATGTAGATATAAATGTCTTTTATTTGCAATATTGTGGAAATTGGAAAGTTTTTGTCTTCAAATATGTAGGAACTCTGCTAAGGACTTGTAAGTTTATGTGCTTTTAAACTTAGAAGATTCTAATTCTAATTATAATAATGGGTTCTAATTAATCTGACAAAATCAACACCAATTGTAATAATAATAATAATAATAATAATAATAATAACAATAATAAAAAATGATTACACTAAAAAATTGTGGACAGACCGTTAAATAATATTTTTTATAAACGCTGTGACCAAATATATCATTATTACAATGCAAAATATTATTAATTTAGGAAGATCTCTCCCCCCAAAAGATAGATAGATAGATTGACTGATTGATTGATTGATTTATTGCATTTATTAATTTTGGAAAATGCATTTATGCAGTAAAAGGAAGTCATAAATTAGAAATTAGAAATATGTATATAAAATGAAATAAATCCTTTGGTTTCTGAAGATTTAGTAGCTATTTCAATGTCAGTGCAAGAGGTCATACCATTTGCTACGCCTTCAGACTTCTAGGAAATATAATGAAAGTACATTTGCTGATTTGAATCCTTACATGTGTTGAGTCACATTTGGCTGGACAATTCCACAATTGCTTCACTACTTTCATTTGTCTTCGTTTACAAATACTGGAAATGTATACTGGCCAATAAATGACATCTGATGAAATGCAATCCAATCAAACGTCACTTATATTGCCAAATCATTAAGCTTTATTAAAGAAAGGGTTGCTGCAGAAAGTGGACCACTTCTGTTACAGTGTTGCATTATAGAAAACTCTGTGCAGTGAAAACAATGACATCTGCTGCACTTTCATTCATACTTTTTCTCTGCTCTTTGAGGTAAGAACTGATTTTAAATATTTGATAAAATCTTTGCAAATGCTTAGGTAATCATAAATTTGAAGTGGTATAACTAACCCCTTAGAATTGCTACTTGATTTATTTACTTTGA
>CM040471.1:19328040-19351505 GCA_022758105.1 Pangasianodon gigas | reverse complement strand
CATGGAAAGTAGACAATATGGGTGGCCACCCTGAAAAGCATTACAAAGCTTTACTGAACAAATATCTAGACACAAATGAAAAGATAAAAACTGCCAATGCCCTGTTCCGCATGCAAATGCAGAATGAACATGACTTCTTTGCCACTTCTTGAGTTGATCATATTGTAAATTTGGCAGGCTTATCCTTTTTTTCTACTCAGCAGGTTTGTCCTTTACTTAAATTATATAAATATGTTTAATTAACAAACAGTTCAACCCTCACAAAATTAGCTGCCACTTTTTTTATTGCCTTTGTCATTAATGTTAATGATTTAAGCGAACAAAGTTCTTGTTTTAAGGCTTAAGACATGTTTTCATTTTAAAATGTAACATTTGTGTAATTAAAAAAGTATATATTAAAATACTTCATAGTATGCTTTACTATGGACTAAATCATGTGGAGTTGTGTGGAGTTTCTGTGCTTGGGCCTGCAGTGTGCGCATGGGTTTCCTCTGGGTTGTCTGGTTTGAAGGGTTCTGGTACACTGTAAGACATTTCAAGTGGGTTAACTTTAGAAATGAAAGTTCACCTTCTGCCTTAAAAACCAGGGGGAAACTCAACTTGAAGATAACCTTTGTTTCAACTCAAAGTCAAGACAATGGATTACTTTAAGTTCAATTTTTGAAAACGTATTAACTCGAGTTTATATGAGAATATCCAAAAGTTGCCATGACAGTTGGAGTTAAAGAGAAGAACTAACTTCAGATCACTTAATGGGTCTATCATGTTTTACAGTGATAGGTGAACCGGCTATACTAAATTGCTCCTCGGTCTGAATCAGTGTGTTAATGTGTGTGTAGGCATAGTACAGATTGAATGAATGAACAAATGAATGAATGAATATGCCAACACAGTTGGTGATCTACAAAGTTAATTAATTCAACCCTTGCAAGACAAGATCATTCAAAGTATTGACATCAGGGATGGACTTAGCACTAAGCAAAGGTAGGAAACCGCCTTGGGCCCCCAGAAGCCAAGGGTCCCCTAAAAAGGCAAATTATATTGGCTATATTTTAATTATTAATGCTAAATAACATGCAGAAAATTTTGATGTTGACTCTGAATAGAGCCCCATTCCTTTATTTTGCCAAGGGCCCCCTAAAAATGCAAATTATATAGGCTATATTTTTAATTATTAATGCTAAATAACATACGCAGAAAATTTCAATGTTGACTCTGAATAGTGCCCCTTTCCTTTATTTTGCTAGGGCCCCCAGATCACTCAATCCGTCCCTGATTGACATGTGTCCAGCAGAGGTCGCACTTTAGCCGGAAATATTTCCAATAGTGAATTAACGCCGCTCTTCCAGCAGGTGGCGCTGTTTATCAGCGTCACTGGCGTAAATAATAATAAAGCTAGGCTTTTCCTCTTCCTCCCGTGTCGCTTCACTAGGCGGAGGCGTCAGTAGAGACGGGGAGCAACCCGAGCTGTGTCAGTATCCGCCGGAGTTCAAGCGAAAACCCATTAAAAACACACACTCGGTCGGAGATCTGTATCATAAACGGAGTCGTTTGAGTTTTGAGTTTATACCTCGAGTGCAGTTTTAAGCGCTGAGGCAGTAAAAGTCCCTAAAAACCGCGATAATCAACAATACCCGAGGAGCAGTGTGGAGAGAAAAGACGGCATCCGGCCTGCGAGAAAGAAGTAGCCGAGGGCTGGTCCGCTGGTCTAAGCGGCTCTTTTAGTTTCTGGTAAGTGTGTTTTATAGCATTTTTGGCTTCCTGGGGTTTTTGTTTTTGTTTTTTCTTTGCTAAGCCGACAGCGTCGCCTGGATACAGTGTAACGTTACACTGAGTTACACTGTAGCATAGCGGCAGCTTTCACCCTGTTAGCTTCTTCCCGTCCATTTAAACACCATTTTTACTTGAAAACATTACTTACTTTTTCTCTGTTTACCACAACAAACACATTTATCACGTTCCTGTCGGGTATTTTGTCGTCTGGTGGATTAGTAAACAGCAGTGTGGAAGCTGTTGTGGTTATTAGCTGTTTATTCGGCTACAGAGACATGTGATGGGATGGACCAGTGAATTTGTGGCACTTTTGGACTTCATGTAACTTGTCAAAGCATTAAGTAAGGTGAGATGCGGTTTATAGTTTTGGACAGAAAGGAAGAATCCATCCATCCATCCATCCATTTTCTGTACTGCTCATTCTACACAGGGTCATGGGGAGCCTGGAGTCTTTTCCAGGGGACTCTGGGTACAAGGCAGGGGACACCCTGGACCCTCTCTCTCTCTCTCTCTCTCACACACACACACACACACACACACACACACACACACACACACTCACACACTATGGACAATTTGGAAATGGCAGTCTACATGCCTACGACGCATGTCTTTGGACTGGAGGAGGAAACCAGAGTACCCGGAGGAAACCCCAGAAGCACAGGGAGAACATGTGAACTCTGCGCACACAGGGCAGAGGCAGGAATCAAACCCCCAACCCTGGAGCTGCGAGGCAAACTTGCTAAGCACTAAGCCGCCATGTTCCCCCGAAAAGGAAGAATCCCCGTGTAATTATAAGTGTTGCATCACGAGGTGGAAATGGTAGCGTCACTACCGTTTAATTTCCCTTTAATGACCACTTCATCATGTTTATTCTTCCTCCTCCAGTGACCGGTCTTTCACCATAACAGGGATTTTAATTCTCAGGGATAGTCCCTTAATAACAACTCTCAGGCCTACTTTATGACTACAGCCAGATGCACTACTAGAGAGCAATTAAGGGAAGAGTAAATGTCACTTTGCAGTGAAGTGCCTTTGCATGCTGAGCTGTGTTTATGCAGCCTGTGCCGCTCATTTTGCTGACTGACAGGTGGTGTGCACTGCCAGTGATGCATGGGCAAACAGCGATGCACAACGCTATGGAGGTTTGGGTTCAGGACATGTTGTGCATTTAACTGTGTAAATTGGAATATTGGATATGGATGAACATGTTCAGCAATGTTGTGTGTGTGTCAGAGAGAAAGATAGAGAGAGAGAAAATTACTGACTGCTTGCTGGTGTCAGAATGGGCTGGTGGCCAGGGTTTTTTTTTTTTGTTTTTTTTGAGCTCATCTCTTTCTCTGGGGCCCTTCAGATGGAAATGAGGATGCCTTCAACAGCCTGGCATGCAGCCGGTGCACAAATGACCCAAATCAAGAGGTGTGTAGTGTTACTGTTGTTACTGTGTGGATGTGCATGTGTTTTGTGTGTGTGTGTGTGTGTGTATACATACATGCCTCGGAGTCCTCCAGTATTCTGTAACGTGACCCACATGGTGAAGGGACTATAGTTATAGTGTCAATTTGGAGAGGGAGAAATGAGCACGTAGGGAAACTGGGATATGTGAGTCGCCTGTGTACATGAGCTCCAGTTATGGGCAGCTGGTGATGAGGATGAGGATGAGTGATAAGTGGGTGATAGACTTGTTGCAGAAAAGCAGAAGACATTTTCAGCATCTTTTGTTGCTTCCAAGTCTTTTGTATTCTGTTTATTGTATTTGATTATATATACTGTCTGTAACACAAAAATCCTTTTGCCACTTACTCATTCAAATACATATTCTTATTTGGTTTCTTAATACAGTCACTTTTACTGTTTTAAGAAACCAAATAAGAATATGTATTTGAATGAGTAAGTGGCAAAATGATTTTTGTGTTACAGACAGTATATATAATGGTAAAAGTAAACAGTCCTGCTTGGTCTCTTCTCTTCAACACAGTCTGAACCGCAAATTAAGTCACAGGTATGTTCTTTTGTTACAATATAACATACCTGTGACTTAGTTTGCAGTTCAGACTGCATTGAAGAGAAGTCCAAGCAGGACTGTTTATTTTTACCATTCCGTTTTAGATGGTATTTTGACAAAAAATTACTAAACACCACTGATTTTTAAATGTGGCTGTATTTTACCATTTTTAGCAAAATTATATACTGTGATGCATTTTGTTTGTTATAAAAATTCATCTATCGCTGGGAATCCCCAGGAGTTCCCAAGCCAACTCTGAGATATAATCTTTCAAGCAGGACCTGGGTCTGCCCCAGGGTCTCCGTCCAGTGAGACTTGCCTGATGTTGCTTTAGTGGAAGTCGGCCGGCGGGCATCCTTGTAAGGTAGCTCAACTGGCTCCTCTTGATTCAGAGTAGCAGTGGCTCTACTCAGAGGCTCTCTTGGATTGCATATCAGCCTATAGAGAGTAAGCCTGTCAACCCTGTGGAGGAACCTCATTTCTACTGTCGGTAGTCGCAACCTAATTACTTAATCCATCTGTTGGCTTTGCACTGTCTTTTTCCATCACTCATGAATAAGATCCCAAAGTCTTAGACTCCTCCACCAGGAGTGGTGGAGTTTTTCCAGCAGAGAACCATGGCCTCAGACTTGGAGGTTCTGAGTGTCAACCCTGCCACTTCACGTTAAGCAGCGATACATTTGACTGCTTGTTGGAAGTCCACTTTGGATGGTGCCAAGAGAACAAAATCATCTGCAAATAACAGAGATATTCCTCCCGTTCCCCCATACTGGATGTAAAGCCAAGAATGTGGACCCAAATCTCACTGCACTCAGACACCAGCTTGCATGAAGTAGTGACCCAGATACCCTACACTCCTGCAGTACCTCCTGTAACAGATGTCGAGATACACTGTAATAGGCCTGTATGCGTGTAGATTGGATTGGCATATTCTCAAAGACCCCTCACAAAACTGTGCAAGAGTAAAGAGCTGATCTACTGTTCCATAGCTTGGTCAGAACCTGTATTGTTTCCTTTCCAGTCTCTTTTCTCAGACCCCTGGCACACTTTCCCTTATAATTGAAACACACTTTCTGGTCCACCTTTTTTTAGGGACCGCCATCTCAGTGAGCTAGCCTAAAGGCACTTCCACAGATCTCCATGCAACCTTACTATACAACCCCAACCATGTCCAATTCCTTGATGAGATTCTACATCTAAGTTCGAATCTCATCAAACCTTCATAGTAACCTCAGCCACCAGTGATGGTCTCCAAAACATTAGAGATTTCTGCCACTGCCTCCTGGAGAGATTGTAGGATGAAGGGTTCCTCACAGTGCTCCTTTCATCGTTCAACAATATCCCCAGTAGAGGTAAACAAACCCACGCACTTGCTCAACAGAGGCTGTGCATGCTGTTCTCTCCATGTGATGCTACAATCACAAAATCTGTCATTGGCCTTTGGCCTAAGGTGCTCTGAAACTATGTATATTTATGAGCAACCTCGTAAACAAAGTGTGGCTTGCACAGAAGTCTAATGCTCTCTTCTCAAAAAAATGCTCTGACAGCAGAGCAAAGGAAAGAAAGTGGGGTCAGAAGTTCTTGGCTATCAGTCACACAATGTTTTCTTTTAGCCATGAGTGTGAGTGAGGAACAGACAAGCAGACACTGGGTAACCTGAGCTTCTCTAGGCAGAGCAGCTAACAGAAGGTCATAAGGTTCTAGGTACTGATACTCAAGCTATCTCTCTCTCTCTCTCTCTCTTTCTCACTTGCTTTCTTTCAAGGAGCTGACAGTATGGACCATTAGCTTGTCACATATGTTGGAAAGCAGGTGCATATATGCTCCATTGCTCCATTTTTTTATAGCCTGTTACCTTCCTACGTAATGGAATCCAATTAAAAATGATCTTGACGTGAGATCACATCACATGTATTCTTTATTACCCTAAACCATTTCATTAATTCTAAGCAACTGCCCCGAACGTAATCTGTAAGTTTGGAATGTTTTAGAAATAACCTTATGAATGACTTACGAATTTCCACCTTGTTATAATAATAAAATTAGAGGTTTTTCCCCCTCTCCACGTAACACATCCTTGTACTGATACATTTTGATCACACATGAGTTTTTGATGGAATACGGCACAATTTATCAACCTCAGTCTCTATCCACTGCATCGATGTTTGATTACCACAAACTAGAAGGTCCCTGTAATAAGAAGAGAACAGAAAACCTTTTTTACTCACTTTAATGGACGTTGTTGAATTCTGCAGTTAACTTGAAATATGTAGTTGTATAACATGAATTCAAATCTACAAGTGTTACACTAATAATAAAGGTCTGAGGATGAGACAGACAGAAAGAGAACATCTTACCAAAGCTGGTTTTTAAGGAGTTATAACTAATTTTCCAACACTGGAGCATTACATTAGAGTCTACAGTAGAGTATACTTTTCCAACAGTTTTGTAGCATCCCTGTACATTCAGGCTAAAACCCAGGCTTTCTGTGTTTATTTTGAGCTATGTTAACTGTATTGGGAACACATAACCACAACTTCTTTACTCTGAAAAAGTAGTAGTGTACTTTTGAATTGTACAGCTTAGTTTTCAAACACCTTTGATTGAGGAACTATCATCTTTTAATCGCTGTCTGTGGTAATTGTACTCATGCATATGCAATAGAAATTAGGTTGAAAAAAAAATTCCTGTGCATATTGATCTTTTTGTGTTTGAATTGTAAAATACAAAATCTAGGTGAGATTGTTTAACAAAGATTTCTTTTGTTTGATAAAGAACTGTTTGTGTAACACTTTGCACGAATTTTATTAGTTTTTATTGCTAAAAGGGCTTTTTATTTATTTATTTATTTATTTATTTATTTATTTATTTTTGTGTGCCAGAGCCCCTTTCCTTTCAGTAGCCTACCATGGTAGGAAACTCCAGTTGCCAATGACAACATTTCCTCTCTCTTACTCTCAGACACCTACACATGCATGTCCACATACACACTCATACTCATATGAGTATCATACTGTGCTGTGCAGAATGTCTTGTAGTATTACACTGAATTAGTTGAGCTTGTATTACTAGCTGTGGTACGTAAATAGTATACCCTTGAAGTGCTGTTGTTATCCAAGGAACTTAATCATTTTTCATGTCCTTGCAAGCCCTAGTTGTGGGCAGCCAACCAAAAAGTAACTGGTCGTTTCAGTTTAACTGTTGAAGGCAGGTGGTGCTTGTTGCTCTGGTGTCTTACGATATCATTTATGAGCAGTATATACGCACCATAAATTTCACTGTAACCATTACTGACTGAGTGACTCGGCCATCTTGACCTGCCTGTGCTTTAAGTAGATTTAGATCTTGTGTCTCAGTAAGTAGAAATGCACTCACCCCACAGGAAGTCAGCTCTTGACTTTTTGAATGACTTTAGAAGCCACTGTTTTCTCACTGATTCAGTGAGATAACATCATATAACTGTGTGACTTGGTACTTGATACACCTGATTAGCCTGAAGTCTGTGTGTTTGTTTTGAGTCATTTTACATTAACCAGTTCAGCAAAGTGTCTCGTTTAACCATACGGGCTGATTTGCAGATGTGTGAACTTTTGGCAGCTGCTGGGCATTTGGCTTCCACATCTATGCCTGTAACTCCACATCATGTTCAAAGCAATTTCAACCATGTAGGGAATGCATGAGTGCGTACTAGTGAGTTCTTGTCATAATATTAGTAAAGCATGTCTTTCTTTTTTCAGAGTTTATTAGTATCAAAGTGATTCTCATTTTAAAGCCCCAAGGAACTTAAATCTGTGATTGCTTTCTTTGGCCTTGTGCGCACTTAGCATACATGTACAGATCGTGAATAAATGAGGACTTTGTAATGTCTGCATGTATTTGGTAGAGCCCTTCTGATGTAAATTGTGCCATCCTAATCCTGTGTATTGCATATGTAAGCTTTATCATCATCAGTCATGTCCTGTTCAGATAGCTTTTATTAAAACTGTGCTTGTGCTTAAATGTTCTCCTAGAATGAACAGCCTAGCAAGAGACAGGAAATTAGCGAGTAAAAGTTAACAAGGTGCAGCGTACTATAATAACTCTGTGTAAATAATTTTGTATGTTTGTACAAATGTGTGTACATTTTGAGCAGTACTTTTTTATATTTCTATCTTATTTTTATTCAAACTTAGCTGAATGTCTACTATAACATTCATGGTTGGCGCCATACAGATTTTTTTTTTTCTTACAAATTTCCGTTATATTTTCTGGGACTATAAACTTGAACATTAGCCCCACTCATACTGAACTGTAGTGTGTGTGTGTGTGTGTGTGTGTGTTGGTTAACCCATCCTTGGTCCAACCCCCCTACTCACCCCTGTAGGTTGTGAATTATTCCTTTGTATACTGCCGCTCAGAGTCGGCCTACGTCCACATTTTGCACACACACACACACACACACACACACAATCGCCACAGTGCCATCCAGTGCCTATTCCTTGGTCACACACATCCTCTCTGTCCCCCTTTTCCTGCTGTATGCAGCTCTCAAGCTCTACGCCCCCATATCTGACACTGCCAGATCCACCTCTTTTCCATGCCGTCTCTTCATTTTCATGTGTATTCATATCTCTGAGGATGCCATTGAAAGTGTAGACGTGTAGTAGAGACCAAACTATGGCCTGGATTTTGTTTGCACACTTGAATGTGGCCACAAAGATACATTACACTATGTGTTTTCTTTATTTCCTTCATTGACTCAGAAATATTTAGGCACAGACACACACGCACACACTGATGGTGAACTGACTGTTTTGTGTGTGTGTATGTGTGTGTACGTGTGTGTGTGTGTGTGTGTGTGTATGGGGGGGGGTAGTTTACACAGTGGAATGAGCTCATTGCCACTCCATGCACATTGTTTACATTCTTTCTGTCTGTGCTAAGCAACAGGAGCATCACAGATCTGTTTCCTTTGCTGAAATGGACTGCATGTGTATGTCTTCATAAACAACCATCTGTCTCCCAAACAGTTTTCCAAAGTAACAATCTCTATAACTGAATAATAATCATGACAAGCTTTATTTACTCTATAGCCATAGTTCTCCAAGTGGGGTCCAGGTACCCCCAGGAGTCTGTGATGCATTTTCAGGGGGTCTCTGATTGTATTGCTTTTTTAAAATCACCTTATGGTGGTGGAGATTTGCATTGACTAGTGTCAGTGTTGTTATGGGTATTATTTTCTTATCTCTTATTTTATTTATTTTATTATTTTATTATTTATCATAGTTGTAAGCTTAATTGAGTGGTTGTTTGAAAGGAAAGAGGTTCATCTAAAGCTTGATAACTAAAAACCCACTTGCCTTAACTTCAGTGTAACTGAAATTTAAAAAATAAAACCAGGAAGTCATGTTCATGACTCGCAGCATTTCAAATCTATATCTGAGTAGTGGAAAGTTCAGAAATAAAAAAACTTCCAATGGATTGTATAAATTAATACAATAGTATTTATTTGAACTGTTGTCCTTAAAATTAAATCTGTGGCCATAAGGGGGTCCTTGAAAATTGTGTTACTCTGGAAGAGGTGTCTGGCATCAAGATGTTTGAGAACTGCTGCTCTACATAGTTTTATAACTCTTCTGCTATTATTAAACTGTTACCGTTGCAAAGGGACGCCACCGCTGAACCCTTTTTCTCTTTCTCTCTGTCTCTCTCGGCCTTTGCCTCAACTGCCAACCTCAGCCATTCGCGTCCATTTGTCTTTCCCTCTCTTTTGAGTCTGGCCCCGTATGGAGACACACATACACACTCAAGCCTTGTTCACATGAGGGTGTGAGTTTCCAGGGGAACACGGTTCGCCTGGTTTAAACCTTTCCCTCTTCCCTCTCCCTCGGCCCTCTGGCCAGCTTCATCAATAGCAGGAATTCATCCGCCTTTTGAGCAGCAGTGTTCCTTCACTTATTGGCCATCTTAAAGACGGGTGTCTGAAAGTAACCAGTCACCCTTGTGTTTTTTGTGCTCTGCTCTGGAGCTGAATATAGTTCCAAATCCTAGTGGCTCTGGGACTGATTTGAGGCTTGCTGTGCTGGGACGGAAAGCTTCCACATACCTGTCATTGCACATGCTTGTCATTGCACTGTACGTCCATAATGATCAGTGAAGCTGACATCTATACATGCTGCAGGTCTGAAAAGATTCAGTATTCTTGCTGAAGGTTTGTACTGACTGTAGCTCTCACCTGAGACTCTTGCCTTGCTCATCATGAATAAAAATTCATCAGGTTGGCCTTTGGCTGAGAGAACAGCTTGTCATTTGAAGACTGCTGAGCATTAACACTTCGAGACCTACTGAGCAATAACACTTCGAGACCTACTGTCCAAAACTGCATACTATTCACAATACAGTGTGCCATTTTGGAAAACTGCCATTTTGAAGTCCTGTGCAAGATCCCACTATTATACACTGCAGTAAGTTGTGTCGAAATACCCATAATGCACTGCAACGTTTGAAGAGGATGTAAAATCATACCATGACTGGTGTGGTATTTTTCCACCTGTCAGTGACACAGTACCACCTCTAAATGATGAGCAAATTGTGCAATATACAATGTTGTTGTAAAAAACATGTTCTTTAAATAATTGTGCAACACTTTGACCTATTCACACAAAATTTCACATACATGCACGGTACATGCCTTTTAGAAAGCCTTCCAATTTTTATGCATTTTTGTACGCTAGATCCACATAATATCTTGTAATTGGTTTGGCATCGATGGCTTGATTATCTGAAAATTGTGGCTGTTATCAGCTAATCAGGTTTCAGCAAACATTTGACAGAGTCAGCGTTAACTGAACATCCGGAAACTTGAGTGGTATGTCAATTTGGCTACCCTTTAATGTTCTGTGTAAATTTAACTAATTTGTCAGTGAAGGCACTTTTTTGCGAAGGAGTGCGTAGACCCCAATGAGTGCCAATTTTATTATTATTATTATTATTATAATTATTATTATTATTATTATTATGTGAAATCTGCTGCCATGGTGGAAGACAAATACATGTAAAAATGCAGCAGTTGGCAAATAGCAGGAGATAGTGGGGAAATGATTAACCATGGAAGAAAAGGTCAAACTCACTCACAGATACATTACATATCTGCCTCAATATAGGTTTTCTCTTGGCTTAAATAGTCACCCATGTCACGTGCAGCCTGTCAGATCTAGATTCGGACTGATGAGTGAATGGCATGATTGCTGGGCAATAATTAGTAAAATGTTAACGTGGTGGAACAGGGCGTGTAAAGCATTTTATAATTTTAGCCTGTGCAGTTTGTGTGAACCCGAAATAGGGGTGTGCGATATTGACAAAAAATGACATTTCGATATTTTCTGGTATTTTATGGATAACGATAAGTAGACAATATTTTGCATTCTTTAAAAATGGGTTTGTAAAAGTCTTATATTGTACTAGCTCACTCTTGTTAACAGGATATTAATTGTTGCTTGTTAATGTGGTATTAATGGAAACAACATATTTTTGTTTTTGTGTTGATACCTTGGCTGGTTTGGGAGTGTCGTGGACAGCTGACTCCTGAAGCTTTTGATATTCTTCATATTCTGCGTGGTGGTTAGTTCGCAGATGGTGAAACAAGTTAGCTGTTGAGCTCACTAACGGCAACCGATTTCTGACATAGTTTGCAGATTGCTGTCTTTTGAGCAACATCCATCTTTTCAAAGCCGAACCACCTCCATGCCGGTGAGGATGACCCACGTCTAGCAATTAAGTCTAATGACGTAGATTGCTAGGCTGGTAGTGTCTGTATTTTGTCTCCTGGCGCTGTTTGTTCACTCATTTTTAACTTGAGAACTTCAGTCATGCATTTTTAACTTGCACACTGCATTCTTATAGTCTACATCACGCAGTGAAAGTGTGGACACTCAAAGGTTTTTTTTTTTTGGTTTTTTTTTTTTTGGTTTTTGCAATGTGAGTGACAAACTCGATAATGTCAGCTCGCACATCCTTAAAGCAACAGTTAAGCTATTATGGTAGACGATACACATTGCACACCCCTAACCAGAAATGTTGCTGGGATCCTTGTTTCATGAGCTTACGTACAGTTACATTATATGATGTGTTCAATATAACTCTGATTAAAATAACTCTGAATATATCTTTAAAAAGTAAGCAAACTTATGTAATATAAAATATTGGTTTTGTCCACTTTCCGAATTAATGCAATGTTTAGTACTAGAAGTCTCTGAATTACATTATCTGTATTAAAAGCCTAAAAGCAGTTGTGACATACATAGACAAAATTGTTTATGTCCAAGGCTTGATATTCAGCTCAAATCAATTCACAATTTGTGTGAGCTTTTAACAGTGGACATTGTTACAGAGGAACTTTACAGAATTCTGGACGTAGATCTAGATCCCGAATGAACAAGCCAGAGGCAAACTGAGGAACCGGACTCAGAAGGGAACCGGTCCTCTTCTGGGTGACGCCAGTTAACGGGATAGTGATCATTACACTGTACAGTCATATTCAGTTGCTTCAATTTTTTTTCTCTAGTCCGTCAGAAAGTTTGACATTAACCAGATAGTGTTAGCATGCTTGCCAAAACACACATCAGAGGATAAAAAGACATGGAATCCTGCAAATAGTGGGGTTGAATTACACACTCTTACCTTTTATGGAAATATGGAAAAACTCAAACCGGCTGGCTGTCATTTATTATTCACTAATTTCCCACCAAATTGGAGAACAAATGAATTCCTTAACTGTCCAGCAAGATATTATATGTGACTCTTTCACTCCTGTTTACACACTCTCTCTCTCTCTCTCACACACACACACACACACACACACACACACTCTCCTCTCTCTCTCTCTCTCTCTCTCTCTCTCTCACACACACACACCCACTCTCCTCTCTCTCTCTCTCTCTCTCACACACACACACACACACACACACACACACTCTCTCTCTCTCTCCTCTCACTCTCTCTCTCACTCACTCACTCACTCTCTCTCTCTTTTTTTTCTCTGTCTCTTTCTCCTGATGTCTGGAAGCTTCTGCCATTCATTGTGTAGTCAGACTTCTTTGGTGCCTGCAATTGAAGTGTGATGATCAGTCCAGGCAGCTTATTTGAGTGACGAGCTAGTCTTGGCATGTATGGGCATATTGAGTTGTGCATAGCTCTGTGTGTTGTGTGCTTGTGTTCTGGAATGACACACCTGCTCTGGGACAATGACAGGAAAGTTTGAGTCATCATAGCCATCAGGACAATAAAGAGGATCATGGGTTGGGTAGTCTCCTACTGATATGACTGAAGTGGCACAGCAGCCACTTATCTGTTGTCAATCAGCAGGTCCAAGCTAGTTCGTGGTCATCTGGTGACTAAATGACCAAAGACTTAAAGTAATGGCCAAGGAATTCTTATAAAAAAACAGCAGTGCTTACCTTCTGTTGAGAATGAATCTAAGCAAGACATTTTAACCCCAGTGTTTTTAAGACAGCCTGTCGCCTTCTTCAGCTGACCAGATTGCGTTGAAAAGTGACTTTTAACAAGTGCAAGACTGACCGATGTGCTGCCTTAGATTGCTCCATGCTACAGTCTAAATATATACTCTGCTAACTGGGGAAGTGGAGCATCCCTCAGGTGGGATGTGTGAATGCAAGAGAGAGATGGAAAAGGACAGAACACAAGCAATAGATGGATAATGTGGGCCAGTGTCCTCCTTCTGGGCCCTGGAGTGTGATGTAGGTGTCCTCTTTCACTGACTGTTAAATCAACTGGGTATTGTTTCCATTGCGTGCAAAACCAAAACCCCATCCTGTTATCTCTCTTTGTCTCCATTTCTATCTGCTTCTTTCACTTTCTTTCACTCTACAAACTGTTGGCTTATTGGGCCCAGTGACAGGTGACCAATCAAAGGAAAAACCTGAATAAATGAGTGGAGAAACTTAGTGAAAACAGATGCTTCCGAACAGGTGTCCTGCCTGATAGAATTACGCAACACACTGGCATGTATACATTTACATTTATGGCATTTGGCAGACGTCCTTATCCAGAGCGACTTACAGAACTGCACTGAGGTCTCTCTTAATAAATATGTTCTGAAACTGGTTCACTAGGTCATGGACTAAGAATACCATAAGTCGAAAACTCTGTTGGGGAAGGTAACATAGTAACAAAAGAGCAGACAACACTTTTTTTTTTTTAAATTTAAAAGCGTTAACTTAAGTACTAGCAGAAAAGGTAGGTCTTTAGACGTCGTTTGAAGACTGCCAGTGACTCAGCTGTTCGGACATCTAGGGGAGGTTCATTCCACCACCTAGGTGCCAGAACAGAGAAAAGCCTTGATGCATGCCTTCCTTGTACCCTGAGAGATGGTGGGACCATTCGAGCAGTGCCAGAGGATCGGAAGGAGCGTGATGCAGCGCGGGGTGTGATAAGTGCTTTAAGGTAGGTGGGTGCTGGTATGTTTTTGGCTTTGTAGGCAAGCATCAGTGTTTTAAATCTGATGCAGGCAGCTACAGGAAGCCAGTGGAGGGAGCTTAGCAATGGGGTGGTGGGGGAGAACTTAGGAAGGTTGGAAACAAGTCGTGCTTCTGCATTCCGGATCAGTTGCAGAGGTTGAATGGTGCTCAGAGGCAGACCTGCCAGGAGCGAGTTGCAGTAGTCAAGTCTCGAAATGACATGGGACTGGACAAGCACCTGACTTTGAAAGAGGGTTCATTATTGGGGCCGGAGCTTCAGTCACAAAGACTGGTCAGTAGGATTAATGACTGAATTGACATTTATATTTAGAACTATGGGAAAAATAGGAAGTAAGTAGGACTGGAAATTGTGAGGGGGGTCTGGTGGCTGTGCTATGCTGTAGGGGATATTTTGCTGGTATGGTTTGGGTCCACTTGTCCTCTTAGACGGAAGGTCACTGTAAATCAATACATGAAGGCATTCTGACTGATCACTTTTTCTCCTATGATGAAACGTTTCTATTCTGATGGAAATGGTCTCCTCCAGGAGCATGAATGCTCTCTGAATGGCTTGAGGAGAATGAAAGTGTTGTAAATCATATGGTGTGGCCTTTACAGTCACCAGATCTTAACCCAAATAAACATCTTTGGGTGATTTTGGAGCAACATGTTAGAAAGTGCTCTCAAACACCATCGTCAAAACGCCAGTTGAGGGAATATCTTTTGGAAGAACGGTCCTCATTCATCCTACACAGTTCTAGAGACTTGTAGTCTCTGATCTGTGCCAAGGTGCACCGAAGCTGTTCTCGTGGCTTGTGGTTGCCTAACACTTTACTAATACACTTTCCTTTAATTTGCAACCTGTCAAAGACACAACAAGACGCAGTATGTGTGTTGAGAAATCACAGCAGAAATACTGTGCTAGAGTCAATCATGGAGATTAGATGTGATTATTCACTTATCTACTGCAAATATGCACACACACTTGCAGAAAATCTTTCAGCCATTCTTCACTGCCTATTGTGACAGGTCGAATGGGTTTGAGAGTTGGTGTTTTAAGAACGGACTGACGAACAGGCCGTGTGTGTGTGTGTGTGTGTGTGTGTGTGTGTGTGTTCAGGACACAATTAGCTAGAGACATGCAAATTACTGTTAACGTTACCTGAGAGACAGTTGCTTTAGTAGCATTGACCTAGGAATATGCCATTTGTACGTCAGCCAGTCTCCTTTTCTCTCGTTCTTGCTCTTTCCCTTTTGTTCCCTTGTCAGAATTTAAGGACATTAGGACACACAAGTCTTAAACTTAAGTCTTAAATCCTGGTGCCGTATTCTCTTCTCAGTTAATTCACAGACATTTAAATGTCACACAGACATTACGTAAGGGCTGATGATGTATGTTCTTGTTCTGACTTGCCCACAACATTGACAGTCTGTTGCCACATTCCTGTCCTTATTTTGTGTGTGTGTGTGTGTGTGTGTGTGTGTGTGTGTGTGTTTGTGTGTTTGTGTGCGTGCTGTGAAGTTTGCCTTAGTATATTTGTGAAAGCTCTTTTACATGGAGGTGTTTTTTTTCCTTTTGTGTTTCCCTCTGTATATAATAGACAATGTCAAAAAGCCTTTCCTAGGCTGCCACTGAATTCAACTATAATATTGTTTGTACAGTACAGCTACATAATATTATAGTTGAATTCAGTGGCAGCCTAGGAAAGGCTTTTGAAATTTTGACATTTTCTATTATATATATAGTTCTGAAAACTGGTTTTTCTGAATTCAATTCCAATTCATTTTTATTTGTATAGCGCTTTTTTACAAACGTCATTGTCTCAAAGCAGCTTTACACAAACAATTGACACATGTACAAGTAAAGTTCTAGCGTTTTAAAACCTGCTTACCCCCAAAAGTGTGAAGGGAGGAAAAAAAAAATCGCATTTAAAGATTTCATTCCAAATCCACTGAAAGACACCTCACCTGCCTCTACATTTATAACGTAATCTGCTTATGGAAAAACAACATTTACTGCCAAATATTACAGAATTACAATGGAAAATGAGTTTGCATTTAACTGTCAGCATCATCGGTCTCTGTCCCATTAACTGATATAAAAGTCTACTGAGTCATTTAAACACGATTCTCATTGTCATCTCTCAGTTCTGTTCTGATGGCTAAATTTCTTTTTATGTTATTAGATGATTAAAACATTTTGAAACTTTGTCTGCTGTCATCTGTCCAAAGTGTGTAAGCGTTCTTCTCTGTTTTGACGACGTGATGGTGCAGGCACATCTTGGACATTTTGACAGCCGTTATCTTTTTGCTGATGGAATTGATTAGGCTTATGTCCGTTTGGCTTGGCATGGCATGTAACTATCCAAAAACTTGATCAAATTGTGAAAAAACCACACTTGACTAGCAAACATCTTTAGACAGACTGACTGCATTTACCCCTGTGTTTGTTAAACTAGCTTCTTACTTGAACCAGTGCAAGGTTAGAAAGTAATCTAAATAAAAACATTTCTACATTTTTCCCCGCCCCCTTTGAAGTAAGGATATGAACTGTAGTGACCTCAAACAGCCAGCACTGGTATCACTAAAGCCTGCATAATACAGATGAGCACTCTAACACACCATGCTTTCCGTTATAACAAATCACTGTTTCGCAGTAAGCTTTCTGTGGGTGTTTTTGAGAAATTGTGGTTAAATTGATGCAAGCACATCTTTAGAACCAATGATGTATCATGAGTAAAGTTTTAATATAACGAGACTTTTTGCAATTGCAGTTGCAATGTGTAGCAATATAGTCATAATATGCTACCACTATCCGTAACATGCAGTACAGGTTATAGACTCTGAGCCTTGATTATTGGAGACAGGGATGATTCTGAGCTCTCTTTAGCTCCCAGGCAGGGAATGTTGTGTTCCTAGAAGAGCCCAGCAATGGATCACAAGTGATAGATTCGAACCTGATCTCTAGCTCTAGGCACACATTTGTATTGTCATGCAGTCCTTTCAACAGATCTATAACGCCTGGGGCTTAAAAGATAAAAAGATGTTGAGTTAACATAAAGTCTGTAATATGCATAACTTCCTGTTTTTCTTCATTCTTTCTTGCACTTTTTGCTTTCTCTCTCTTCTCACATAACTAACCAAGAGCAGACCTTTGGGCTCCTTCCTTGTACAAGCGCTGCTATGGTCGCCTGTTTGCAGGACCCATTCATCTTTCTTCATGATGTGTTGGTGTGGGTGATGAGTTGAGGCACACACACAGGAGGCATTGTATGTATTTGTTCAGCCTGGTTGGGTGGCTGACTGAGACATTTTGAGATTAATATTGGTCTGTTTGTGTTCCTGTGTGCTCTGTTCAGTAACAACTTGCGGCTTATATAAGGGCATGATCACGCTAGATCATGCTGTGCCATCACAGACCCAGTGGAATAACGTGTTATGAGAGTGTGTGCTCGTTTTAATCTTTTTTTTTTAATAACGTGCACTTAAGCTTCAAGCACTACGAGTGTCTATGCAGTTATGATTAATTGCGACCAAATCAATATTTATGTGGGTGGATGCAGTGGGGATGCATCATGAAATCATATTTTGCACTGATTTCTCTAGAGAGTTCCTTTGCTCCCATTAGTTTCTCAGATATCACTGAGAGGTCAAGCCTCCCCCCATCAAGTTCTCATTTTGTGTGTGTGTGTGTGAGAGAGAGTGTGTGTGAGAGAGAGAGAGAGAGAGAGAGAGAGAGAGAGAGAGAGAGAAACAGTGTGAATTTGTCTCTCGTTGCTTGATTACAGCCATTATTCATGCTGACCAATCCCTGTACAGTTTGTCTGACTCACACAAAGGATGTTGCACTTCCTGTGGTTGTGTCGTTGAAAAGCTGCTGATCTCGGGCCTGCTGATGGCCTGCTGATGGCGGGGCGTGTGGGGTGGGGGTTCATATCTACACATTGTGCCACATTCTGAATCAATGTGCATCTATGCCCCAGTGATCCGCAGTGAAGGACAGCGTATATTGGCGAGTCCTAAGAAGCAAAATGAAGCTTATAATTTTGTTATTGTGTTGAGTGTTAGGCAAGATGGTGGGAACTAAAACATTTGTCCTCATTTGGCTTTGAGGTTGTTGTCGAGGTTTCATTTCAGTTTATGGTAGAATGATGTTACAGGAATCGCAATCTAGTGGAGTTAGAACAGTGTTTATTTTTTGTCTTGGTATGAGTACATGTGGTGATGTAGAGCTGTGTGATGTGAACTAGTGAACTATGTGAACTTTTATTGTATATTATCGTATAACTTTTATTGTATATTATTTATTGTGTATTATTTTTGTAATCCATTGTGCTTTTTTTCATTTTTATCATTTTTTATTTAAAAAATGCTTTTCAGGATGTACATTACTATCCTGTATTCCTTAGATGTCTGTGTCTTTGACTCATAATAAGACTGACCATTAGTCAGTGAGTAGATCACTAAACAAACAAATAAATAAATAGTTTAACAATGTGTATAGCAGCCATCACAGTATGCAGCTATACACATTGTTAAACTATGAATGGGGAGCTTGTAAATTAATTCACCTGACTGATTGATTAAAAAAACAACAATGCAGTAATTAACCACCATTTTAATTTTAACTGAGGAAGCCAAAAAATATGATCATGATAGTCAGCAATCATGATATCTTAATATATGATATGATGAATATTTGTGGATTTGTGGTGAGGTCGTCGGTCTGTCTGCTGTTGGCTTGTTGAGCAATATCATTGTCCTTGCTTTGTCCACCAGGGACAGCCGTGAGCATGGAACAAGCTAATTTTTGAAAAGAGTTAAAGGACTGAAGTGGGTTTAATTTTGGATTACAGCAGCCTGCAGTCACATGATGCGAGTGCAGCCGACTGATTGTGTGTCTATGCTAAGTGTTCAGTTTGTCCAGCTGTTTTTTTTTTTTTCCCCTCCCACAGGACTGTATGTAGTAAAACATATAAATATTAAGTGTTGATTAATGTTTGAAATAGATTAGGATCAGATCAGGAGTTTTGTGTATCTCATGGCTGTTTTTTAAAAATCATTACTCAGTTTTTTTTAGTTGTTAGGACCTGAATCCATGCCCCAGAGATAAGTGGCCAACATTTCATAATGGTGTTAATGTGGTGACAATCTGCTAAATTGGTTTAAACATCATGGAGATTAGCAGATTCAAGAATCTGCTAGTCTACATGTCCTCTGTCCCCTTCCCCACCCCTCCTTCCTGTTTCCTTGTCATCTTCCCTCCCTTTCTTTGTTCTGTCACTCATCACACTTGTCTGTAAAGATAAGACATACAGAAGACACTACAGATAAGGATGGACAGAGCGAAAATCAAATGTGTGCTAATGTACCTACTGAGCTAGAGCTAGCCTACACACACTCACCACACACAGACACACAGGTAGGAGTGATGACCTACAGCTGACCTAGAAGTCACCACGGAGACGCCGTTTGGTGTGGTTTCTTCCGTCTGAGGTTACTGAATGTCTGTGTGTAAGCAGCCTTTGGCTTTGGAGGTCATCGAGCACTATTCATCGAGCACTAAAGCACTATTCATGCGTACATTTTTACAGAGAAATATAACATAATTAATCAGTAAAAGGTAAACATTGAAGAGTAGCATGACAACAGAAGAAACAATAACAGGAGACATAACTGCAGGCTGGAGTGATTCTGAAATGAAGAAGCTGTTCCCATTTGTGTGAAAGTTGCAGTTTTTTTGTTCATGTATTATTACATTTAATGTTGTGGACTTGTCTATGAGACAAGTTTGCTGTTTTTTTTTCTTCTTATTTCAAGACAAAAACTTCCAGACAGAGAGACAGACAGAGAGACAGACAGAGAGACAGACAGAGAGACAGACAGAGAGACAGACAGAGAGACAGACAGAGAGAATGACTGTTTATAGCAGCTATAGACAATCATTCCCTCGACAGCCTCTCTTTCTGTCTCTCTCTCTCTCTCTCTCTCTCTCTCGCTCTCTCTCGCTCTCTCTCTCTGTCTCTGGACGTTTTTGTCTTGAAGTAAAAAAAAAACACAGCAAGCTCCATTGTCCTGAAGATTCTCCTGTGGTGGAATACTTACTGAGTGTTAGAACATGCTGACACTGGAGACTCCTTCCATAAATGTTAAATGAACGTCTCATAACAGAAACCTTCACCGTATCAAAGATTATACATTTTGCGTGTTTATTTTTGGCCTTAGATTATGTGGAGCGTCCCTGTGAATAAGTTACTATGCTAATGATAACACATTAGAATGAGTGTAGTAATATAAACCTATCATTTTAATTATCAACATGTTCTGACCAATCAGATTTAAGAATTCATCAGTGTTGTGGTATAAATAGAAAGGAAAATGATCACACCTCTACTGTTTAAGTGAGCTCTCCACGTGAGCAGAAGTAGCAGACAGTAACTGACCGCTGAGCCACTTTAGCTGTTGTTGCAGGACATTCGTGTAATATTACTATAATATTACTGTGATATTACGTGTAATGTGTGGCGGAGAGTTCACTCTACTGTGAGCAACCAGCATTTTACCAAACTGTCTGTGTGCCTCCCTCCATCTTTATTTCTTTTTAGCTTTTTGTTTTGCATTGCTGCGATTGCCTGCCATTTGGCCCAAAGAACTTGAGTTGCTGTGGTGATTTCATGCCTTTTACTTAAACACAAAGGCATCTTTCTTTTTCTCTTCTTTATTCACTTTCTGTCTTTCTCTCTGTCCCACCATGACAACCCCCACCCTCTCCAAAATGGGTGGAGAGGGGGGATAGATTACAGATTCTAATCTGTGAGAAACAGAGGATGCTGATCAGACTCAGGGAGGAGGGTTGCCATAGTGATGGCAAGAGATTCTTATGTTTCTGGGGGAGCGAGAGAGAGAGAGAACAGCGAGTACCTTGAGAGTCTAGCCAGAGAGGGCAATTCCAGTGTTTACGAACCTCACAAACACTATTTCTGCCAGAAATATTCATCGTAAGGGTAACTGTGATCTTAATCATGCAGTCGTTGTGCAGTGTTTAGTTGACTTATAGCTGTGTGTGTGTGTGTGTGTGTGTGAGAGAGGGAGAGATGTGCTTATATGTCTGTGTGGCTGAGGGGGTGTATGTAGCTGCCTAACCCAGTTTTCTCCCTCTGTAGACTGTGATTAATGAGGCTGCTGTGTGATGCCGCAGCCTGCTTTAAGTGTTTGAAGTCAGACATTAATCGAGCTCCATCTGTGGAACCACCAAACGGAAAAACCAAGCCCTTGCAGGAGTGTGTGTGTATGTATGTATGTGCATCTCTGTGTCTGTCTGTTCGTGTTTAGGAACGTGTTGCTCTTGACATTCTGCTACCAAACTACACCTGTAAAAAACAAAAAAAACAAAAACCATAACGCAATTCAGATCTAGCTAGGGGAAAGAAATGTCAAATAAACTTCTGCACTTTTGCTCCTAATTGGATGTTAATTGGATGTGAAATAAACAAATCTGTAATCTTGAGTGTAATAGTTCTGTGTTCTTTCTTTACCCCAAAAATAATAGTACTAAATGTACTGCAGAAAGGGAGCTTTATTTACAACAGCTATGCAGCATGGGCTTTCTCAAAGTGGAATCACATGAAGAAAGAGAAGAAGAGGGCTTAATTTGTTGTTTAATTTATTTGTATTAGAATTAGGACCCTTGAATGTTCATGGTTATCACACACACACACACATATGAGGGCTTTGTTTTGACTGGGCCAGTATGAGCTCTCGGAAGGCTTTCCAGATGTTTGTGTGTGCACCATAAGGGATAATGAGTAATGTATGTGTAAAGGCACATGTTAAGGCATCTGTAGGAGCATACACTTAATGTTTTTGATTTTCACATGCAGGTTTTAATGAGCTAGTGGTTAGAGTGATCTGAAATTCGCTGAAAAGTGCTGAGACACTGACTGAGCAGTGGAGAGAGGGGAATAATAGAACAGAGACGCCCAGAAAGTACAAAAACGGCGAAGGGGGAAATTCATCACATTTCAGTCTTCTAACATTCCCTAGCTCTGTATGGAGTGTTTATAACGAGATTATATAATAAGCAAAAATTACTTTTTCTTAGTGATCTTTTGCCAGTTTTGCTGAATTATCTCACTGTCATGTGTCCTTTCCTTCACATTCTCTTAAATTTCAATAAAAGTTTAAAGAAGTTGAGAAGGCATCCAGGACAAGCAGATTTCATGTCTGGGTTGTTACCTCATAGTTGCCCTGCGGACAAATAGAGTGTAGGTTCAACAACTAGAAACAGGAAAAACCCTACTCCTTATTGACTTTCACCAGACATGTTTTCATTTGCTATGTATGTTTAAGCTTTATGTGCCTCACACTGGTGTGAAGTTGCTGTAACTGTAGCACACGCTTTTGAAGCCTGCTATTCTACAAACATCGGCCAAGGAGAGATTTTGTGGTTAAAATCGTTTTTAGTAGCACATGGATTAAATAACATGCTCAGATGATAGATGTTCATTTCACAATGAATAAAATGCAGGTATGTGGAAACACGGAACAAAATCAAATTTAACACAAAGCTGTCATGTAGTTCTCCTGCACCTCACAGTTAAACATCGCAACATAAGATAAAGATGCCAGGGAGACTTGACTAATATCTTTCACGTGTAATGCGAGAACAGATCACCACATCTCATAGCCAAACGACTTGCTGACTTTTTCTCCAGGTCAAACACTATGTGCTACGTTAAAAAGTTTGTTAGAAGTAGATTCATTTCTCATAGTCTGTATTAGTGCACTTAACTAGCTAACAAGGTTGCCATACATTATGTTAGATGCCTCTTTTTATGATAGTCAGTTTCTGGGTAACGAAAACATCCAGTGAACTACATTGGAGCTTTTACTTGCTTTAGTGGGCTAGCTAATAAATTTGATTTGTCCACCCCTGCAAGCCAGTCCTGTAATGCCAATGAATGCCTGATGGTCTTGTTGCAGTGACACTGTTGTGGCCTCTTCTGTAGCCTGCCCACTTTCCTACAGGCTTACCCACAGGACTGCTGCTGTCAGGGGCATGAGAGAGTGCCAGCCTGGCATGGCATGGGGGCTCGATGGAGAATAGAGGGCAGAGGAACAATAGCCAGCACTGTCCTGTGTACTATGTGCTCACTGGCCAGGAATGTACCAAGAGTGTAGCTGTCCACTGCAGCCCCGTTTTCTCTCAGAACTCGTCTCAAAGGTAGGGGAAG
>CM040471.1:19223040-19323040 GCA_022758105.1 Pangasianodon gigas | reverse complement strand
GGTACAACTACCTTGAACTTGCTTGTGGTAGAAACTTGATCATCTTTAGCTCCTGTAACAGCTATATGTATGGCTTCACCTGTAAGTCACTTACTAAGAATAAAAATTTCCGTTAATCAACTTAAATGTTATCGTCTTAATTTTCAATGTTCGAGGTTTCAGAACAACATTTTTCTAAAACTGCAAAGGAAAAAATCTTGATGTGAATTAACTAGGGATCTACAAATGGTGGAATGGTATTGGATAAAATTTGATGCAGTTTTAGTTTTGATTCACTGACTTGTTTTATACAGTGAAAAAAAAAAAAATGGGCCAAGCCCAAAATGGCAAAATATTAAGCTTTTAATGGTCTTAGCAACAAATCACTGGTCAGGAAATTAGCAAGAATTAAACAAATTGATAAAGGAAGTTAGTGTGGGAAGCTTTTCCCTTTGATTGCTTTAAATGTTTAAGCCTTGTGGCCCTCGATGGGCTGCATCAGGTGTGGCAGATAACCACATAATCACTAATATTTTAAGAAAAAAAAACATCCCAGAAGATATTTTTGGAAAATTCTGTACACCCAGACGTGTTAGTTTGAATTTTACACCAAACATTTTAATCATTATCATGATTTTACCTTTGTGTACAAGAAGAGTATATAAATGAATTTCCCTGTTTTTAGCTTTTCCCCAAACAGTTCACTGCAGCAAAAGTAAATGAGTAAATGGTGGCACAGGAGCTCTCAGGAGTGCATCTGTTTAATTTTTGCACATTTTCTGACCAATGATTTGGATTGGCCCCTGGCCCAGGAGTGAATTTATTAGCTAGACTACCAGACAAGTTAAAGATGGTGACCAGTCCTATGTTTTGGTTGTGTGGTGTCTGACTAGGATAAAAAGCAGTAGCTAAAGTAATATAAGCTTGTTTGCTAGTGCATTTTTACAGACAAAGGGAAACCAGTATGCGATTATTACTCTCTTCTAACAAAGTTCTGCCGTAGCAGATACATATTGGCACCCTCAACAAACAAAGGCCAATGTTCTGTCCTTGCATCGATGCTTCTGTATTTTTTTATATGTTTAACCGCGAAGTGACTGTTCTAGCACGAGAGTTAAATGAGAGCATTGTGCTGCACTTCATTTTGTATTTCGTCAGTATTTCTCACATACCTCTGTGTTCCTCATTCTGAAAAGATAATCTGTCATCTATGCACGCCAATTAATCCACCTGTTAAAGTTCTACCATCAGCCAGTTTGCGCCTTGGCTGTGTGTAGTGCAGCAGGCTGTGGGATTCAGAAACACACACTCTACAGTTAGAGCATCAAGGGGCGTTGCACTACTGTGAAGCATGTTATGTTTAAATATACACACAAAGTGAAAACTTCTGTATTGTGAAAGTCAATACAGAGTCTTTTTTTTTTGTCTTTTTCTGGTTGTTGAACCTACTAGTGTCCTGGAAATAAATGAATAAATTAAGAAACAAGAAGCTGTGACATTAAATCTGCTCGTCCCTGGCCCCTGGGCTACTGATTTGTCCAGGCCTGCAGTGAGCATGTGATGTTGAGTGACACAGCGCAGATATTACATGAGGACACTGGTTGTTTCTGCCATCACACCTATGATGGTTTGCATCAGTTTACTTAATCAGTTTCAAATTTAAGTGATTTTAAATTTAAAGTCATTTTAAACTATGCTAAAATTTGGAATCTATTTAAAAATCAACTATTAATACAAACTATTTAATAACCAACAATATAATATCGTTTTAAAGAAATTGTAATAACTCACAGCTTAATTTGACTAGTTTGTGGTGACATAACTGATTATTCACTGATTATATTAAACAACCAGAGCGATCTGAGAGTAAACACGAGGTCTGAGGTTAAACCGGAGATGCAGATGTACCCAAGAACTTGTGTTCCTGTTTTTGTCAGCAAAGACAGCCATGCTGTTAAGGCTAGAGGGAACACATTATTTCTCCTACTTCCCTTTTTCTGTCCCCCTTTCATTTATTCTTCTGTAAGTCAGCTGGTAATTACATAAGAGTCACCACAGCCCTGTGAGCAGGATTTGTGAAGCATGGTGCATGTGACACAGAGCGATGGGCAGAATTAGCTCCTCTGCCTGCGGGTGCTCGTGATTGATGGGCTTCGTTAATAAACAGGCTGATTCAAAATGAACAGTAAGATTTACTTGGGGTCATTAGCCGTGTAAAACCATCCCACCTTCCCTTGCTACTTGGTCCTAGGACGTCTAGCGTGTTTCATAGCCAGTATGTTATTGCACTTTAAATGCATTCTGCATTGGCTGCTGCTGAAAAGCTTTGGGTGGAAAACATTAGATGTTGTGACTCCTGTGCCTTGATAGGGTTGCCTGAAAGGGGACGTGCAGGAAGGTGTGATTTGAGTAGCTTCCGGTCCATAGCGTGCATTGGCAGAGGCATGAGACGTGGGAGCTGGCTAATTTTATGCCTCAAACCTTCCTGAAGGATTTCTCTTAACTACAACTCCAATGGCAGTGAGGACACACGCCTCTGCTAATCACTCCAAAAGTGTTTCTGTACTGCGTGTGTGTTATCTGTGTGATAGTGCTTATGTATTTATGGCTTTTACTGACCAGAACTTTATAATACTGTTAACTTATAATAATGCGGTACCTCACAATGATTATGTCTGTGTATGCGTTCTAGGGCTGTAACATTCTTTTCAAATGTGCTATTGATTTTTAATTGCTTAAAAGATTAATAAAAATGAAAAAGAATGTAAGTAATTAAAAGAAAGTAAAATTTTTTTTTAATGCATTTCAGTATTAATGACATTGTAATTATATATATATTAGCAGTAGCACTTTCCTGTATGTTTGTGTGACACACTGTACATTGATGGTAAAAATGTTGCTTTCAGTGTTAGAATTCTATCATAAACTTTAATGTAGGTAAATAAATACCTACAATAATCTACAGTTCACATGTCTCAGGTAATCTCTGGATTTTTTTTTTTTTTTTTTTTGCCAGTGAAACAAGTAAACAATTTGTTCTGACAGCACAAGTGTGTAGATGTGCACATTTTTAAGGGTAAATGATTTCTAGATTTCCTTCTCTCAGACTAGATCTTGGTTGGTGAGGTGACAGGACTGTTCACTGTTTTAAGATAAGCTGCTAAATCATTTACAAAGCCATGCTATTACATAATCATCTGAACTGAGAGTGTCATTTTCTCCTCCTCTGCTTGCTTCAGTAAACACCTTCTGCCGCACACACGCGCGCACACATCAAACCCTCGAAAATTGTGTGTGTGTTACTTTGTGCATCTAAATACCATATCACATTCAAACCTTTGAGTGTAAAAACCTCTTCTGAAGGAATTCTCTGTGCTTCAAAAGTGGTGTGTGCACACACACGTTTTAAGGCTCAGAAATGCCACGGAGGCAGGTTCTTCAGGGGTCCACTGATGCCTGAGAGCTTGTGTCATTCTCACTTGAGCTCCGTTGCCTAGCAACAAGCCACGGTGAAACAGCACGCAAAGAGTCGCCTACATACTATACACTTACGCCGAAGGAGTCAAACGAAGCTGGCTTGACTTTTACTCTGGGCATTAGGTGGAAAGGGAGCAAAGATGGTTGGTTATGTATGTTCTGTGTAATAGTAGTAATAATAATAATAGTAATAATAAATGGAGGATGAAGTAAGAGAACTTCTGCCATATAGTTAGTTAAAATAATTCATAAAGACCAAATTTTTTGACTGTGATGTGTTAGAGCTCCTGTTTATCTGCTTATGTAATGAATAAAAAAACAACGCAGTGGTGTGACCGTGCAAGCGTGGATTAGAGGTTGGAGGGCGAGGTGATGTAATGAATGGGACAGCAGGACAGGTGGTGTTGGCAGGAGTGTGTGCAGGCACAGGTGGGAGAGACAGGTGGAAAGTGGAGGACACACAGACCTACTTTCACACAGAAGCACACAGTAAGTTTTCGGATGGAGAATCAGATAGTGGAAACTCATCCGTAGTTTGTTATGCAACGGCACAGACATTCTGGACAGCGAGTAAAACTTAAAGCAAGAGAAAACTTAAATATCCTTAACTGGTTAGTACAAACACCTCGGTTTGTAACAGGAACTATGAGGATGGTTAGTCTGGCATTATTCAAGGCAGGACAGATGGTGCGTTCAAGTCATGTCGGAAAGATCGTATTTACGAGTTGAACGCACATGAGCACCACTACAAAGTCGTAATTATGAGTGGGATACTCGGGATTTTCTTTGAGCTCCGAGTTTCCGAGTTGGGGGCAAATGTGTTGAAATTGAATGTTTACTCATCTCAGAAGCTGATTTCAGTTATCGTGTGTTTGGTATATGCAGCAGGTTATTGAAATACAAGCAAATCGGTTAACATTTAAGCACATATAGGAGAGAAATGGTTTGATTTGCGGCGTTGCACGGGCATTTTATTATAGATTTTTTTTATCACTCTTTTTTCTTTTAGAGGAAGTGGAAGAGGGAGAGAAAAAGAGAGATAAAATTAAAATATAAACTAGACTACTTATGGGTATTTAGCAGTGACACGTCTTTGTCGGGCTTTTTTATTTACAATAAAACAAGCTAATTGCCTGCACAAAATACGATAGCATTGTTTACAGTGGCTTCATGAATTGATTAAAAAACACAAAAAAGCAAAACACACTATTTTTGTTCTTCATTTTCTAGAAGTAGAGTTAAAAAACCTTGCTGCTTTTTTATTTATTTATTTACTTTTTATTTATTTATTTATTTATTTTTTGGTAGTTAATCAAGAGAAGGTACAACGCCATCTTGCTCTGACCAAAGTGACCTGAACTCACCTGACGTCGTAATTACGACTTCAACTCGTAAATATGAACTTCCCAGGAGGACTTGAATGCACAGTAACTTCCTGCAGTTGTCACAGCTATTTTACCTGGTATTTGACCATTTGTGTCATGGATTCACTAGCTGTGATTACATGCAAAGATTTTTGCGAGTCCAAATAAATATATTACATCCCTGCTGCAGAGTCAGCATTAATAGATTCTGAAACTTTACTTGGGCTGAACAATTAATTGGTTTTATATAAACTGTGATTTGAAAAAGAATGTTTTTCTGATTGCAGATGCTACAATTTGAATTAGCCAGCATGCTGTTATTGAGTGTCCTCGAAGTTTTATCAGGGAAAATTATACCCAATAAGAACAAGCGTGTGGACTAAACAACCACACGTGTTTTGCATGACAAAAAAACCCCACAACTATTAGCTTAGCACTGAATATTAGCAAAAGAGGTGAGTGATTCATCTGAGCAAGTGAGTGAGAGGTCAAGTGGAGTTGCTGACTGAAAGACACAGCAGCTTGTTCTTCAAAAACGGATACTGTACACAACCTGTCTAGCTCTGGTGCAAACCCACAACTCAGCCACAATTTCCAGACTCAAACTTCAGCTACACGGCTGTTTGAAAGTACCTTGACACATGACAAAAGCTCACGAAGGCACCTTGAGATAACCGATGCTAGTATGTAGTACTTCGCTAAGGACATGGTGCTGATTTACACAGTGTCAAAACAAGATTTCTGGAATCATCTCCAGACACTTGACAAAAAAAAAAAAACACATTCCCCTGTGCACCATGTTGTTAAATAACATATCAGAAGAATAATGCACTGTAAATATAAGGGATGTTTTGATCTCAAACAGAGACATTGTATAGTTTTATTTAAACATGTTTTTTAATGCAAAAAGTGATGGTTTTTTTTTTTCTTCCCTAAAACACCAATTTGAGTCAATTCCTGGTAAGTTTCACACGTGAATTTTTTTTTATTATTATTATTTTTTATTATGGCCCTAATTTTGCTTAATGATATTTTGAAATATCTGTTATCTTTTCTATATCCAACAACCATCTGTCTCTTTTGTGTTGAAAGTTCATGGTAATGGACAACAAAGAGATTTTCCATGCATGCAGTTTTCATATTTATAACCCAGGGACTGAGACCAAATGAAAAATAACAAGATTTTCAAGGAACAGCTCGTTTGGATATATTTAAAATATTCCTTAAACGTGTCAATAATTCAGGCACAGATATTTGGCAGAAAATACTTTTTTAAAAATATTTTTAATGAGAATAATTTTGTTAATACAAAGTTTGTCCTTTTATTTGAGTGGCAAATTTGAATAATTATGTGTAATATTTATTTTCTACAATCATTTTTGTCCATTTTTATGAAAGGTGCCAATAAAGCTGGAGGGCAGAGGACTTTTTAATGGATGTTTACATAATTAATGCTCGTACAAGTGGTAGTTAATGTCAGTCTTAACAGCTTTAACAACAATGAAAAGCTCATGAGGCCTGTCAGAGCATAAAAGGTAGGTTTTTTTTTTCCTTCAATCTCAGCAGAACGTTCTCCAGACGTCTTTACTGAACAAATGTAGAGAAGAAGAATTTTTTCTGCAAATTTTTTCATCTAAGAAATTATAGTTGGAAGCCCATGCCACCCCCCATCTGACCTAGATATTACTTTTCAATCTTAAACAATTTGTAATGCCAGTCATTGTCTGTATTTGCACGTTTCCGTTGAATGGGCTTCACACATTTCTCTCTGTACTGACGTAGGTGTACACATGGAGATTTTTTTAAACAAATAAATTTCAGATGAACTTTCAAGCTGATTATGAAAATAAACTAACTGTGCGGGTAAGCAGCCTAGACAAATTGCTCCTTGCAGATGCTCCAGTTATTTAAGGTGATTTTCACATCGGGCACGTTTGCTGCGGTCCGAATCCGAGTGTGATTGTTCCCGGTGCCCTCTGCAATGTTGGTCTGGTTTCAGACTCTCTTGATTCTCTAGAACCCCGAGTGCATTTGAGTTCATCTTACGTCATCACAAACACGCATGGAAAACACAACGCGACTCACCTTATTATTATTATTATAATTATTATTATTTAGTTTCTTATTTTTAAGTATTGCTGAAGAAGCTTTTTTTATTTTGAAATGACATTGCTCACTGGTTGTGTTGAACCCAGACAGTTCTGTGCTTAACAATGTAAAAACGTCTGCATTCTTGTGAGTTTTGTTGAACTGCTCCTGGATGTTTTCTTCTCCCCATATCTGAATAAGACACCTCACCTCTTCTGTGTCCCACAACATTGCCCTACCACTCATGGTACACGTGTGTTGTGGAAACTAATGATGTCGTCATCGGCTAAAACATGTGCAGGTTACTTTACTTCCTGAACAAGTGCTGACTCGAGTACGAGTTGCGTTCACATTCACGGGAATCGTGGCACAGTTCCAGTGCAACCAAACTCAAACCACCTCCTACAGGTAGTCTCGGGTTTGGTACCATGGTGCACTTCCTGGTCCGCATGACAGCTTTCACATTCCCAATTTTTCATACAAACCGTGCTCTAAATTTGAATTTAAGCAAAACATTTTGAACCATTGCAGTTACTGTACTGGTGAGTTAGCTCTCCTCATGTTTTACATGTGTTAGAAGATTCTCAGAGGATATGGAGTGGGAAACAGGCCACTTTGGCTTTTTTTTTTTTTTTTTTTTGGCAATAATCTCTTTTCTGACATGCAGGAGCATTGGAGCATATAATTTCCTGGTAAGTGTAGGTGGTTAAAAAACTAGTGTCGTCTGTAATTACCCAACGTTTTCATCCATGTGTTACCAGCGTTAAAAGGAAAGCACTGAGTATACTGAATGCCAAAATAAGAGGGAAAAATATACTGTGTAAAGAGACATGCTGTGCTGGTATGAACTGACTGACGGGGATCATGTACATGTGACTTCATGTGACTGCGATATGTTCATTGGTAAAATGCTGTCATGGTGACAGATATGGACCAATCACCTAAGGCTTTCCAGGTGCCAACAGTCGTATCTTTGTTCTGGGGAATGTTGTCATAGCAACAGCTGTGTGCTGATTGGCTTTTGTGAAGATGAAATATGATAAGTGGGTTAGGTGATCCTCTTTCAGTCATACGTCATACAGTGTTTACTAGAGTCTCACACAAACACACACAGAGGATCACAATGTTCAATTATGATCTTGTTCCATATATTTTGTATACTTTTTTAGCTCTATGGACCTTGTAGATCAGCATGCATGTCACTTATACTGACTGATATTTTCTTGTTGTTGTTGTTTCAGAGCCCATAGTGAGGAATGGACGGCCGCCCTCGTCTCATAGCATGCACTCGTTCTTGCACCAGTACACAGGCTCGTTTAAGAAGCCTCCGCTCCGCCGGCCTCACAGCGTCATCGGGGGCAGCTTGAGCTCCTTCATGGCCATGCCACGCAATGGCAGCAGACTCGGTAATCCATCAATCCTATCTCCAGTGAATGGATTATAGACACTAACACTTTCCTACACCACTCCAACCAAAGACACACACACACACACACACACACACACACACACACCATTCCTCCTCTTCCCACACCACCATTCATAACATACACACAACATTCACAGCATGTAGTCTAGTGAAACACATTCCTTGAAGGAAGCTGAGATTTAATATATTAAGGTAGTAGTCAGTCAGTGGTTTAGACCAATCCAGCCAGATTAGATCACGTGGTTCTTCTAGAAGGAACAGCAGTAATGTAATAGGAACAATGTATTGTAATAACATTCAAACAAGTTCATCTACATGCCACTCTGAGGATGTTGACATGCATGGGCTACAAAATAACAACCTGCCACTGCCATGTTTATTTGAACTGCAAAAATTGACCGTGTGCATAAGTTGTCCTGCGTGACAGAAAATGCACTGCTAACAGATAACAGATATTTACTGTACTTTCTCTTCGGCTAGTATAGACAAGTACCTGATGTTGGAAAGTCTGACTTAATGGTTTAATTATTTAAATGATTTAAATGTGTAATTTTATTAACAACCTAATTTTAAAACTTCTGTAAAGAATGAGATTGTATTTAAACAGTACTAAAAGGTAAACATGAGTTCATGAGATGAGATCACGTGAGTTCAGTTGTTACCCGATGCATGATTATTCGCAAAAGCCCGGTAGATTTTCATGTATTCATTTCAGATCAAGGTAATATAGGAAGAAACATTTTCAGAGGCTTTTAAGCTTAACATATAGCAAGGTATGTCTGGTACTGCTCTAAAAAGTCACAAAGCACTTGGAAACCAATTCAACTAAACCCGCTGTATAATAATGAAGGCAAGCCTTGAGCCATGTGCTTCACATGTAGACATGCAGAAAGGTTTGCCAAACCTAATGAATTCATTGTTTGTAGATTCTGAATGAACTGTTTAAATGTGCCCTAAATGTTAAATCTGTTAAATCTACATGCACATATGTGTCACATTTAATCCAGGGATTTATGCACTTGCAATGAGTGGTATTCAGTATCGGCTGATCAAATCGACAGCGTGTAAGTCCTGTCAGAGTGCAACAAGCTAACATTAGTACAGCATATTAGCAGAGTCTTTAGTCACTTTATTTTGTTGTGTTTCAAATCTAGTTTTAGAAACTCCAGATGCATTAATAGGAAGTTATAAGAAGAATTGGTGGTTTGCATCATATTGTTTTTTTGATGCATATCCCATCACTCATCCAGTCTTACAGTATTTAAAAAGAAATACAAATATGAACATTGTTTCCTCAAAAGACCAATTTTTTTTTGCAACCACACTATGGTCAGCTTGTGGTGGTGTTACACAATAAATATTAGAGGCTTTTCGTCGAGAAAAAAAAAAACAAAAAACGCAACTCCAACAAAAATGCGCTTTTTTTCTGCAACAATACCGGGAAAAGGACATTAGCTAATACTTTGAGTAATGCTAGACAATACATGCACAAATCAAGTTAGTTACCTAGCCAGTGCACTGCAAACATTAGATAGCTACATTAACTTGCTAGATTAAAAAATAGATTGCTAAATTGAGTTGGGAATGTAAAGTTGCACAGTTGTGTTGAAATTTAGATTGTTGTAGGCTGACCAAATTTACAAATGTATAACAAACTGCAGGTCCTAACATATTATGGTCTTGTAAGACCTTGGATATTTACACAGGACCTGCGGTGCTGGAGAACTGGCTTCAGAAGTGCACTCTCTGGAGCTATTCTTCCTTTTAACATACACTTAAATGAGTTATACCATTTAATTTGGATCGAGCTCGATCAACTTACTCAGTCATTCAGATGCATACCTGAAGGTTTTATATTCTGAATGACCCATTGATCAGATTGACTTTGGATTATTATGTTGCACTCATTATGTCGGATTATTAAGTGCAACACTTATTATGTTGCACTTAATAATCTAATGTAAATCTGATGGATAGCTCTGGGATGGGAATCTCTTGTAGGGTGCTTTCATAATTAGCTTTTTTTTGGTTTGTTTATTTGTTTGCCAGAGTTCATTTCCCAGAGTGTATTTTGTGCTGATATGAAAAGTAAAAAGGGGGGGGGGGGTGGTCACGTGATGTGTACACTTTAACCAGAATACCTTTACCAGTATATTATTTTTTTATTATTATCAGCAATAAAAATTCCATAAAGATTGTTTTGACTCTGTCAATGAGGAGGTTGTTTGCCTTCGCTGTAGCTCTGGAAGCAGAAAAATCAAGAGACGAGGAGCTGCTTGTGCGACTTGACGGTGTGCATCCACAGTTAAAGTGGGATGTCACATAGCATAACTGGCAAATGTCCCAAAAATATCCAACACTGGAATATGGGCAGTTAAATATTTTTGAGTAAAAAGTCATAAAAATTGTTATATTCTTTCGCTGACAGGACTATTTTTTCCATTGACAGTCTGTGTTTGTTTTTCTCTCTTGTCCCCTGAGCTGCAACCTGATCGGTCAGGAGGTTTAAAAAAAAAAAAAGCATTCATCATCATTTTTTGAAAACTTTATTGAGTTTTTCAAGTGTGCTGCTATGACCACCAAAAAAAAAGAAAAAAAAAGCTGGCAACACTTTTCAAAAGTAGCTGGCTTCCTGTAGAATTACATGTAAAATGGGCAACGGAGTTTGGGGGGGGGGAAAGTGTGAAAGCACCCTTACAGAGCTCAAGACTTGGTGCGTATGCTTTGCGAGCCCAGAGGCTGTTTGAAATACACATACTATAAACCTTGGCCAAGAAGCTCTTGCTGAGTCTGAGGAGGAAAAAGGACAGGGACTCTGAGTGTATCTATGCACATGCCTAATGGTTTACCAATGCCACTTTTTGATACAGTAAGCCACTTTACATTGTTTAACTGTCTTTGGTTAAAAATCAAAGTCTCAGAGTAACTGACCTTTGGCTCCTCGTGAGGCTGTTACTCTGTTGCTATGTCTATCAGTTGCTGAAATCTGGTTCTTGTGAGGGAATTTCAGTCACAGTATGAGCATGCTTACGTTAACAGGAAATGAGTCAGAAGGCTTCTTGAAGGTGAGGCAGCAGGAAGTTTGTCACAGCCATTCTGTTGCTTGCAAAGTGTGTTGGGGTGTGTGGTTTCCCTTTCCACAGCCATTATTCAAAAGAGACAGACATGTCCAGACGTGCTTGACTCTCCTACACCGCCATTATCATCTGTCGCCATTGATGTCAGACAAAAACTTGGCACACACGTGTGAGAAACAGAGTATTATACTTCTTCTAATGTTGATTGTCTGTGATAAACCAGTCTGATGGCATGAGGGCTGAGAGCAGAGGTTTGACCTACTTGCATGTTCTTGGTGGTTATAACACCTGAGAAAGCACAGCAGCGTCTATGCTCAACAGAAAAGAGGACATGGAGGAGTGTTGGAAAGTTTCTTATAGAAGACAGGCTGAGAAATTGAGAGTTCCTTGGTCGTGATGGTGAGTGACTGGTGAGAGAGAGCAAGAAAGCTGTTACTGTAAGCTAATTCGTAGCACTTTAAGCAGCATGTAAAATTTCTCGGCTGTAAATCTATCCTGTCAACACTCGCATATCATGTCTTTCACGCTTTCACACTTTCAGTAGCTTGAGCCTGAGTCCAGTATGCATATGTCAGAGATCTTTCAAATCTCGATAGCATCAACAGCCTATATTTGTTGCATTTAGAGTTAGATTTTTGTTGAGTTAGAATTGTAATTAATAAAAAAAGTATTTAAAAAATTGAGCATAAGCTCAATGGGTCCTAGTCAGAAAGTCAGCAACATTTTTAACTAGTGATTCATGTAGATAAAATAGAGATAAAAAGAAAAAAAAAACCAGTATTGTTCTTTTAGCATAGTGATTGTATGACTATACGTAAATACATATGCCCTACCATGATTATTCTTTCATAATTCCACATTCCCTATTTAACTCCCTGTGACTTTATAGTAATGTAATATCTTTCTGGTGTCTTAGCTACATATAGCGGTTTAATCGTTTAACAAAATAAAGAAGTAAAGCATTTCTATCCAGTCTTGCTTGCTATGCTAGCAGATCATTGTGTTCAAAATTCCTCCTCATGAAGTGTAAGTTTAGAAAACAGGTGAAATTTTACTCCTCCCTGCAAATGTTTGGAATATTGGCTTGCTGAATTACTTTATTCACAATATTGTGCAATACTGTAAAGTTCTGAAACCTTGTCAGAGGTACAGTGCTTAGTTTCATTTGCAAAGCTCTAAGTGATGAACCACTGCAATTATAGCATGTGTGAGTAAATCTGAGTATTTCTTTCTGACATATTTTTAGAATCGGAAGTGAATTTCCAGCTCGGACATCAATCAGAAACGAGACCCCCCCCCCAAGTTTAGATAAGATGTGAGAGGATGTGAGAGGCTAAGCAAGTTCATTTTAAGCCCTCTAACCTAGCTGCAGATTGGGTTGAGGCCTCCTAATCCAAACGTGTTTGATTTTTACAAATGAAAATGTACACGAGTCTTGTAATGTGAGAAGGTCGGCGATGCAGGTCGACTGATACAAGGTAGATACAAAGCTAAACGGAAAAAACAGGCCAGGAGACTTATAAACACTGTGAATGTGCAGTGGACTCTAGAGCGCAGTGGATCTGGCAAAGATGTAACTGTTTCATAATGTATCATGATTACAAAAGTCCATCAAGATGCAACATGTTCATGTGATAACACGATTTGATATTTTTTTTTATTTGCCTATAAGTAAGTCTGAATAAATCTCATCTCCTCTGTCTTGATTGTCTATTATACACCCTTATGACAAAAAGGCGTATTCTGTACTAAATAAAAACCCTGCTAGTAAGTGTGAGATGCTTACACACACACACACACACACACACACACACACACGCCCCGTCTCCCTTTTCTCACTTCTAATTGGCTTCACCCATTACTTTGTGGTCTCAGTGAAACAGCTGCCTTATCATGCTGGGCTCCTGTCCTCTCATCTCCTTTCCTCTTCCCACCAGTCTCCTCCCTTCCCCTCTGGGGGTAATCGGAGACAAGGCGAGGGCAGCTGGATGCTGTAATGGTTGCCCCTGAGGTTATGCACTCTTTTACGCCGTCCTTCGGATAAAAGGCTGGAACGCTATATTCTCTAGAGAAAAAGCCCTCCATAAAAGTGCCGCTCAGGATCACAGCGGCCGCACCTTCGCCCCACCAGTCTGACCTTGCCTCCTCGACAGCACTGTAACTTCTCATTCAACTTCACGTTCCCTCCCACGCACAACGAAACACTCAGCAGGTTGAGCGAGTTGGCCTTTCCCTAATCCCTGCCGTCTGCTGTGTTATGTGGGATATGTAGAGTCGAGAGATTTCTAAAACCCTGATTATATCAGAATTTAACCGTTTGGTCAGCACCATGCTTTGCTACCCTGCAAACATCATGCTTTTATGTAAGAGAGAAGGTCCGAGGATATGAATAAACACCCCACACACACGCGCAAGCACAAGATCGTCTGCACAAAATGACACGTTGTATCCTTCCTCTGAAAGGCTTCCTGCATGATCCACAGATAATGTCTCTATGTTGGTGCTTTATGCATGGAATGTATGATTTTATATGATTGGCATTGCATCAGAATGATTGTAGTTATTTGAGACATGCTTTGGGACAAAAAATAACAGAAATGGCAAAAATCTAATGGTTATACAGTCCGAGTGTGAGTGTATGTGTACATAGGCTAGCTTTTGATTGTGTTTTGAAGTAATAAGAGGGAATAAATGACGTCTTCTCCTGAAATGGTGAGATTAGGGACAGAATACACACGCTTGTACTGTTGCCCAAATCAGTGCTATCCAAGACTGCCAGAGACAAACCCATGCAAATCAGTTAGTTAATGCAGACATTAAAAACATAATAAAGCTCCATATGTACCGTACTACACTGTATTTAGATCCCATCAAAATTTTAGAAACATCTATAGAATTTTGACAGGCCTACCTCTGTTGGGTTGATGATGTGTGTGTTAGAAGAGATTACAGCATGTATTTATTTCACAGTACTGATTTTCATTTTTCTCTGTATATACAGATATAGTCCACGAGAACCTAAAGATGGGATCTGATGGTGAGAGTGATCAGGCATCAGGAACATCTTCAGACGAGGTTCAGTCACCCACTGGAGTGTGTCTCCGCACCAGGACACATCGCCGCATATCCATGGAGGTAAGATTATTCCTCCTTTTATGTATATGAGAAACGTTTTTGGTCATGTCTGGTCAAACAACACAAGCGCACAGAGAAAGAGGCAAGAGAAAGTTATTCATATTCAGAATCTGGTTACTCATGTGCTTAAGTTGATTTTCTGGGGCACCCCATTCAGGTTATGCAAATCACCTGCATGTAGATCTCGCCAGATTTTTTTCTTGAATCTGAGATGTGGTTTTTCAGTAGAGCCTACACCACTGGTTTTAAGCACTAACACTTGGCATTAAGCACAAAAATATCAAGGGATAGGAAATTTGGACTGAAGAAGCAGGTCAGATTTTTTTAAAACACAAGTCAGATATGATATAAGAATGAGAAGGTGGTAAGCACTGAAATAAATTAACATCTAATAGGAGTCTAGTGTATTGCTAATATATTGCTGCGTGAATAGTCCTGCTTGTAATAGTGCATGAATACTCCATAGTGGATAGGCCAGGTTTTTCTGAGTAAGCATGGCCTTCTTTTATGAGTTTTATAATTATTTTACTGACAAGAGCCTTAGGTTCTAATCTTCTTCTTATTAAATAAACAAACCCACCAAACTTAAGGCCTCTGACTGAAGTGTACAGACTGCTTTCTTTGTACTAGACATACTTATGGCATCCGATTGCAGGGATCCAAGCAGGTAGAAGCAGCTCATGTGAGTGTGTGTGTACATTGCCTTGTGAAAGTATTCACCCCCTTGGTGTTTTTCCTGTTTTGTTGCATTACAACCTGGAATTAAAATGGATTTTTGTTTGGATTTTATGTAATGGATCTAACAAAATAGTCGAAATTGTTGAAGTGGAATGAAAAAAATACCTTGTTTAAAAAAAAAAAAAAAAATTAAAAACTGAAAAGTTGTGAGTACATATGTATTCACCCACTTTGCTATGAAAACCCTAAATAAGATCTGGTCCAACCAGTTAACTTCAGAATCACATAATTAGTTGATTAATGTCGAGCAGTGTGCAATAAAATTGTCACATGATCTGTCGCATGATGTCAGTATAAATACACCTGTTCTGAAAGGCCCCTGGGTCTGCAACACCACTAAGCAAGCAACATGAAGACCAAGGAGCTCTCCAAACAGGTCAGGGACAAAGTTGTGGAGAAGTATAGATCAGGGTTGGGTTATCAAAAAAAAATTCCTTTATAACAAAATGATAAGAATATGGCACCACTATAAACCTGACAAGAGAAGGCCACCCATCAAAACTCACAGACTGGGCAAGGAGGGCATTAATCAGAGACTCAACAAAGAAATTGATCAAAAAAATGAGAAAACACGTTTGGAGTTCGCCAAACAGCATGTAGCAGATTCACCAAAGATGCGGTAGAAGGTTCTCTGGTCAGATGAGACTACAATTGTACTTTTTGCCATCATGGGAAATGCTGTGTGTGGCACAAATCCAACACTTCCCATCACCCCGAGAACAACATTCTCACAGTGAAGCATGGTGATGGAAGCATCAGCAGGGACTGGAAAACTGGTCAGGATTGAAGGAAAGATGGATGGCAGTAAATACAGGGCAATTCTGTAGGAGAACCTGTTTCAGTCTGCCAGAGATTTGAGACTGAGACGGAGGTTTAGCTTGGAGTAGGCAATGACCCTAAACATACTGTTAAAGTTACACTGGCGTAGTTTAAAGGGAAACATTTAAATGTCATGGAATGGCCTAGTCAAAGCCCAGACCTCAATCCAGTTGACAATCTGTGGCATGTGCTAATAGAGACATAGCCCAAGAGACTTCTGTTTTTTTTGCTCTTAATTATTGTTTGTGTCACAATAAAAAATATTTTGCACCTTCAAAGTGGTAGGCCAAAAAAAAAATCCATTTTAATTCCAGGTTGTAACGCGACAAAACAGGAAAAACACCAAGGGGGTGAATACTTTTGCAAAGCACAGTACATGTGCGTGTTATACAGGCACGTACATCGTGTGGGTATTGCCCTGAATAACCACAGATGGAGTGGAGACGTGTCACAGCTGAAAGTCTTATTTTTAGCGTCGGGTAGGTGGAGGGATTTCTCCAGATTTACTCTTTCTTTTTTCTGCTTCATTGCACCAATTCATTGTCACGCCCCATTTCTCATGTTGTTCTTCTCTTTCCTGTTTCATCATTCTGCATCACTATGTTTTCATTCCATAACAAGGGCGATGTTTTTGGGGTGCCAGTGTCTTAAAGAATTTAAAGGTTTGCAGTGCTAGTATTTTTGGTCTCCTTACATGTTTGTGTTGAAATGCAGGGATTTTTCATGCAGCAAAGTGAACTTTGACTTTAGGTTCTGTATGATTCAATACAATGTATATTCAAGTCCAGCTTTGCATGATCATAAAATTAACGTAAGTGAATAATTAAAATGGTCATTTTGCCTGCGAATTTATACCATTATTAAGCTGGTCTCAATGATGAGTTGGTTTTCAGGAGTGAATAATGTATGTGTTAGTTGTAGTTTTTACCCTCTGCTGTTTAGACTGTGTAACTGCACACCACGCATATAGTTTGGAATAAAACTGAAAACATGTTTTTGAATATATGTAAAACATGCAGCCAGGTTTCATCATGGGTGTTTGGCAAAAAAACGTTCCATGTGTTAGGGCATCTTAAAAAATACATTGATAACCATTGATGTTGCTCCAAGTACAGACAATTGTGCTTATGTGTTCACGTTCTTAGGACGTGAATAAGCGCCTGTCTCTACCTGCTGATATTCGGATTCCTGATGGTTATCTGGAGAAACTGCAGCTGAGCAGCCCCCCCTTCGACCAGCCACTCAGCCGCCGATCACGCAGGGCCTCACTGGTGAGTGATATGCATGTTACTGTATTCTTTATTCCTTGCTATCGATTTACAATAGAAAATTTATTATTAATTATTCTTAAAGCATTCAGATCTTAGACGATTCTGCGTCAGTGTACACAGCACTATAGTTGGACTTTTACATAAGATTAGGCATAAATGCATTATTATTCTGTTTACCAAACTTGTCTAATGAAAAAGCAGCAAGAGGCTAATTAAAAAATATCAAGCGCCACAAAAATCGCATTTCCATTATAATTGCATCGCAGCACAGCGAAATGATTGCCACAACTAGAAAGCATACTAACACACAATATCTACACAAACACAACCATGTCAGAACTTCCTGAGAGACATGCAGATTCATTCCTCTCTAAACTGTTTCCAAAGTATTACCATACAGTGTGGGCTAACGCTGCTGTTATGTAGTGTTTCATTTCGTTTTAAAGCTCAGTGGACCTCATTAAAGGCTAGAAGGTAATTCCTTTTTTGCTAGATAAGGCAAAATATTTAAAAATGCTCTTTGTGCAAAACATGTAAGAGTAAAGATGGAGATCTGGCATTTTGTACGAGGGTGAGTCAAATGTAAACCTTAAAAGTGTGACACAAAGGAGAATTGAATCAATTTTTTTTTCTTGACTAATCCCGTCACTCTTTAAGAACTGGAACACTTGTGAAGAACAATTAAAAAAAAAATGATATGATGGCAAATTTTTATCCATATGTACAGTACTGTGTAAAGGCTTAGGCACATGCAAAGAAATGCTGTAGAGAAATGCTTTCAGAAATAATTAAATTAAAATGTTTCTACATTTAAAAAAATACTATAAAGAGCAGTAAACAGTAATAAATTAAACAAAGTTAATATTGGGTGTGATGACCCTTTGCTTTAAAAAGAAAAAAAAAAAAAAAAGTGTAGTTTCAGGTACAATTTGTGCAGTTTTATAAGGAAATGAGCTGTGAGTTTTACTGAGCATCTTGCAGAACCAGCCACAGTTCTCCTGGAGACTTTGACTATCGCAATTGCTTCCTATTTTTGCAGCGAAACCCAGCAGCCTTCATTATGTTTCTTGTCTGAAAAGTGTCTCTTATGTAATATGCTGCTTTCTTTACTGACATAAAAACATTTTCTGTAACATTTAATTTTGTCCTGGAAAACTAATGTTTGGAACTCTAACATGTTTTTGTACTGACTTGATAATGTAGAAGTCAGAAAATAAAAATCTATAACAAAGTTTGTACTAAAAAAAAACATAGGGTGCCTAAGACTTTTGCACAGTACTGTACATGTTTAAGAACGATTTTGAATAAAGCAAGAAATATTACAATTGTTTCAGTTTTAATGGTTTGCGTTATTCTGTTTCAGCTGGTTTATAATTACTCCTCGTAACTGAACACGGCACAGAGAGAGCCATAAGTTGCATAGCAACTCGCATCATACACTCTGGGGTATCTGCCAGAACAAGTCTCCTGTTTGACATAAGGGCTTGTGATGTGGCATGCCACCTTTAGAGTGGTTTTAAGTGGAAACAGTGACACAGCCATGAGTCATGCATTCATTAATATGTGACATCACTTGAGTCTCCTGGTGTTGTTGATGCACTCTAAGTTGATTCCCCTTCAAATAATCCAGCCTGCACAACATGGGCTTAGTTTCACGTGATTAACTAGCAGCTTTACAGTACCTGGTCTGTTAGACCACATACATTTTTGGCAGCCACTGTATGAAATGTTTTTCTGAAGTGTGTGACAGGTCTGTGCTGAAAATGCGTGTCTGAAATGGTGCTAATACCAGCAATTACCTAAAGTCAAGTGTTCTGTTATATGAAGCAAACATCTGTGGATTCATGAGACTGAAAAAGACTACTCCAGCTCTGAGTATTGGTTAAATATATTGGCATCTCTAGCCCTAATTGGATGGGATTAGGTTGACATGAGAAGCAGGTTACAGGTACTTTCTTGTTCCTTTTGGTGTTTTCTTTGCTCTTTGCAGTAGAAAAAAAAAACGTCTGTTTGACTGCTGCTACTTACCATATTTAGTGAATTAAGGTAAAATGTTTCTTGCAATGATGAAATAATGGATGTGTTGTAAGAACCTCTTTAAAAAAAAAAAAAAAAAGCCACTTTGAGTCCTACCACTTTGTCTGTGTACTGTACTGTACAATCCCACAGGTTAGTTAAATTAAATATAAGGCCTGCTACAGTCAGTATAAAGCACCACTTTATATTTATGTATGCCACAATATTATGATAGATGTTTGAATTCGTGTGTAATGCAAATATCTTATAATATTTAAAATACATAATGCATAACTTTTGCTTACACAGAAACAGGAATGTTCTGCATAACTCTCTGGTATCTTCTAACGAATCACTTCTCTCTAAAGTGGAGTTTTTGTGCAATTTATATTTTACAATAATGTTTCATTGAGGTTCATTAATAGTCAAACTGCCCGTTGTACTTGTGCCCGTTGCATCTTCACATGCTTTGTAATGCAGGACTACCAGATGAAAGCGACTGATACAGAAATGCGTGAATTGACACACCAAAGCCAGAAATGCGTGAATTGACACACCAAAGCCAGTAATAGCATCATCTTTGCAATTGTGTAGTTGTACGGTCATAACTGGAAGCAAAACAAAGGCCAAATTAACAGGGTATGTTAAACTGCACATGAAGATTTTTGGATGGACCTATTAGGTATTGTTTTTGGTGAATGTGTTGAATAATTACACTCATCGTGCTGTTTTAGAGAGAAAGTCCTACTATTGTGCATGGAGAGAGCTAACACTAGGCTGAAAGTGAGCGGCATGTCCTAGGCAGCCTAGTCCCTAAGCACGAGCACACACACACACACACACAGACACACACACACAGACAGACACACACTTACTCTTTCTCTGTGTGTGTGTCTCTCTCTCTCTCTCTCTCTCTCGTACTGTTCTTTGTGTACCTAGCAGGTTTTGCATGTGAAAGACTCCCTTGCCCTGGTGTCTGTGTTTTCTTGGCATCCATTGTTCTTGCCCATTATCTGGCTCCGTCGTTCCCACAGTGTACGTGAATATAGGGGAACAAAAACGAAGTGTGACTTTTCTTGTTCTTGTTTATCTTCTAGCGCCCCCTGGTGCTCTTTGCTTGACTGGAGACTTGTGCGGTTGTTTGGAGTAGGATTAATTCCCTTGTCAGTGAAGTGAAATTGGCTGCTGATATCAGGGCCATTAAGCACACACTAAACACGTGTATGTGAGATAAGGTCTGCTCAGCATGTGCAAGCCCGTTCTACAACAGCTACAGCTTATTAATGACACATTCTCTCCATTTTCAGTCAGAAATTGGCTTTGGCAAACTGGAGACCTACATCAAACTGGACAAGCTTGGAGAGGTAAGAGACTCGTATGACTTTGTCTCCCATTGCTGCATTTATAAACATGTTTAAAAACATATTACATTTTTGAACTAAAGATCCATGAAACCTAACTTGGGTATTTATTTAAGTGTTTATTTGCAGTGTATGATGATACCTGTGACCACTGTAACCTGTGGCCTAGATATCCTTTGTTATTTTCATACCCAGTTGTTCTTACTCAATGTGATTGTTTTAGGGAACATATGCCACAGTTTTCAAAGGCCGGAGCAAACTGACGGACAACTTGGTAGCTTTGAAGGAGATCCGGTTAGAGCACGAGGAAGGGGCACCTTGCACAGCCATTAGAGAGGGTAAAGAAACCCCTGTTTTTCCTTAAGATGTGCTGTTTTATTGGTAGGGATTTACCCATCCAAAATCACAACATTCTTAGTGATTATACAAGCTGTTTAAAGACTTTTGACAATAGGTGTTTCTTTTTTTTTTTTTTTAACTTTATAGTCTGCAGCAATTTGCTAGCTTTTCATTACTGAACAACTTTTTAAATTACAGCCCACAATATTGTCAGAGATATAAAAATAATTATATAAAAAAAAAATTAACACCAATCTGATTTGAGAATTCAGTAGCACAGTACCACCTGTGGCATGTTCACAATTTTAAAAATTTTGTCCATATTGTTCTTATCTGCCTTAAACCATGATACACATGAACCTGCCACCTAAGCAGTTGACGTATGTATGGAACGCTACCTTTCAATCTTTTCACTTTATCAATCACAAGAGGAAGCGTTTACTTTTTCATGACCAGGGCAAAATAAGTGATTAACTGTGCAAAATAGACCACCGACCACCACTTCTGCCATTACGTGACAGAAATTAGGCTTAAATTAGCTGGAAATATGCACCTCATGTCAACATCCTTGAGCTCTGAGCTAGTTTTGGAGTTAAACTCCAAAAAAAAAAAAAAAAACTAGAGCACCATGGCTGCTCGGGAATACTGCGCAACATCCGTCACACTGTGTGTCCTCATTAAGAAGGTTTAATGTGCCATGCTCTTCAGGTCTGTGTCTGTGGTTACATAATGGTGCCTGCAAAAAAAAGAGGAAAAACGAAAGACTATTAAAAGCACATACACACTTCTTCACAATGCATGTCAGCTAACAAACATATCAGCCAAGCATGCTATACAACTATTCAGTGGTCAATCATGAGCTTATCAGCTGTTGTTCCTGCACTCTGTGTTGAGTAAGGCAAAGACAAACACTCAAAGGCTGTAATAATAAAACAAATCAGTGTGAGAGTCTTTCACTTGAATTATTCTGGGCCTAATAGTTTACTGCTCATTATCAACACATACTGTATAGTGCCGGTAAATGAATGAATTTTTTTCTTCCATTCTGGCTTAGTATCATTACTGAAGGACCTGAAGCACGCCAACATTGTTACGCTTCATGACATCGTCCACACAGAAAAATCCCTCACACTTGTCTTTGAGTACCTGGTAAGAGAGCCACTTAACCCTCCTTTCTAGATCCTTCCAAGCATGTTGCCCTGTTGAGTTTTCCTTGTTATACAAATGCCATTATATTCCTCAGGATAAGGATCTTAAGCAGTACATGGATGACTGTGGGAACATCATGAGCATGCACAATGTTAAGGTACAAGCCCCTACACGCACACACACACACACACATTCTTCTTATCCTTTGTAATAAAAAGAAAATCTTTTGGCTGATACAGATGTACATATAAAAACTGCACTATTTGTTTCGAACATTGAAAACATTTCTTTAACGAGGCTAGCCACATATCATTACCTTCTAAGAATTGTGATATATTCTTAATATTATGGGGACATGATATTTTGTTTCTCGCAAAAAGCTAAAAAACCTGTCTATGCACCAGTAACTGTGTGGTTTCTAGAGTACTACAGGTTGCAACGAATGTTTTCACTCTACGAGGATTCGTATTACACCATATTACTGAATATGATTAAAATAAAGCCCTTTGCATACCTATCAAAATAAGTAGTGGATTTTTATTAAGAAGTCTGTGTTATGAGGTTTTATTGGGTTTTGTTTTTAAAGGTTATTTCTAATGGTTCAGAAACATGTAACCAAGCCTTGGTTTATGTTTTGGTTTTAGATTTTCCTGTTTCAGATCTTGCGAGGACTGGCATACTGCCACAGACGTAAGGTTCTGCACAGGGACCTGAAGCCACAGAACCTCCTCATCAATGAGAGAGGGGAGCTCAAGCTGGCAGACTTTGGTACGCTGTATTCTTGCACGCAGAGCTTTAGAGTTGTTTTCACATGGATACTGTGGACCATTTTTGAAAGCAGTGATTGTTGTATTTGGATTGCTTCATTTTTTTCTTCGGATTTGTGTATATTGCAGGTCTGGCCCGGGCCAAATCTGTCCCCACTAAGACCTACTCAAACGAAGTTGTAACTCTGTGGTACAGACCTCCTGATGTGCTGCTCGGCTCTTCTGAATACTCCACGCAGATCGACATGTGGTGAGTGTATCTGTATATGTCTATGCAGAAGCTTAGCATTATCATCTTATAATCCTTATATGCAGTCATACTGTATGCATGTACCTTGGGATGCTAAATTATAATTTTAAATTGCATGACAATAATCAAGCAAAGTTAGACCACACTGGTGTGGAATTTTCACTTGACTCGCCAGAAGCCAGTTTTTCTACAACATCCCTCTAAGAGTATTGCTGGCTACAAGGCAAATGACAGGATTACACTGATTAGCCATAACATTAAAACCACTGACAGGTGAAGTGAGTAACATTGATTATTACGTTACTATGACACCTGTCATGGGGTGGGATATATTAGGTAGCAGGTGAACAGTCAGTTCTCAAAGTTGATGTGTTGGAAGCAGGAAAAATGGGCAAGCGTAAGGATCAGAGCGACTTAGACAAGCGCCAAATTGTGATGGCTAGACGACTGGGTCAGAGCATCTCCAAAACGGCAGGTCTTGTGGGGTGTTCCCAGTATGCAGTGGTTAGTACCTACCAAAAGTGGTCCAAGGAAGGACAGCCGGTGAACCGGTGACAGGGTCATGGGCACCCAAGACTCATTGATGCGTGTGGGAAGCGAAGGCTTAGCCCATCTGGTCTGATCCCACAGAAGAGCTTCTGTAACACAAATTGCTGAAAAAGTTCATGCTGGCTCTGATAGAAAGGTGTCAGAACACACAGTGCATCGCAGCTTGCTGTGTTTGGGGCTGCGTAGCTGCAGACCGGTCAGAGTGCCTATGCTGAAACCCCTGTCCACCACCAAAAGCATCTACAATGGGCACATGAGCATCAGAACTGGACCATGGAGCAATGGAAGAAGATGGCCTGGTCTGATGAATCATCTTCAGGCAGTTAGATGCTACTTTGATATGTACCACCTACCTAAACATTGTTGCAGACCAAGTACACCTATTCATGGCAGCGGTATTCCCTAATAACAGTACATGATAAAGAGTTCAAGGTGTTGATTTGGCCTCCAAATTCCCCAGATCTCAATCTGATTGAGAATCTGTGGGATGTGCTGGACAAATAAGTCCGATACATAAAGGCCCCACCTCGCAACTTACAGGACTTAAAGGATCCTCTGCTAACGTCTTGGTGCCAGATACCACACCTTCACCTTCAGAGGTCTTGTGGAGTCCATGCCTCGATGGGTCAGAGCTGTTTTGGCAGCACAAGGGGGACCTGCATGATATTAGGCAGGTGGTTTTAATGTTATGGCTGATTGGTGTATATTAATGTAATTTTATTTTACTGATCCATTTCTACTGTAACAACAATTTCACAAGGACTTATGTAATATCTTTAATTGGCTGCACGAAATTACTAACCAAAAGGGACACGAGTGATTTCTTAAATTTTGTAATAATCCACATAATTTCAGCCAACTGTTAAGATGTAATGAAACTCAAATAACACAGCAAGGATGTTGTAAACACAATAGAAATCTTCCTGAGGTCAGCATCTGGTATGATCAGAAAAAATATTTCTGTTTGTTCCTGCTGCATTTGTGCTGTAAAAACAAAACTGGGACCTGTATTGTTGGAGCCATGACAAATAAAAAGGCATAGTTCAGAATTTCCATTAATTTGTGCAAAGGGAGAAAAATCCTTAAAGACTTTTAAGTAACTCTTGTGAGTGTGTGATGGATCTTGTCTGTCTGTATAGGGGTGTTGGATGTATATTCTATGAGATGGCTGCTGGTCGGCCACTCTTCCCAGGCTCCACAGTGGAGGATGAACTGCATCTTATTTTCAGGCTATTGGGTATGTACACAGTATGTACACACACACACATAAATATATATATTTATATATAACCACACACACACACACACCATGTCCCTGAAGTTAAATTGGGCAACCGGTAGCCTTCATGATGAAATGCATACTTTAAAATCGAGACATTACGATGGACACAGACATTTTTCTGCCAGACATTACGTGCTGGAGGTGGTGTTTACCTGCTCTAAAAACAAACAGCAACGTTATGAGGTTGGAAGGTAACCAAAAATTATGTTGACCTGGCAAACATAGACCAGACGTGCAGGTAGTAACCTCAGTGAACTTCAGTAATATAAATGGGTAGGAGCTCATTATCCGGGTCTACTCAACATTAACATTTTACTGAGGTTAGAAATTAGAGATTAGAAACCTTTAAAAAAAAAATACAACAAAAATAACACCTTGTTTATACAGGAAATAACTTAATGACTGCAAAACACAACAGCCAGTTATAACATTAACTTATAAGTGGTAGCCTATAGCCTATGGTGCAGTAATTTTACCAAATGCTGGCCAGCAACAGAGTTTATTTGTGAGTGTGCTTTATGGTGCTTTATTTTTGTCCTGTTTTGACCTAAATTGCTGTAGTTAGCAGTAGGCTGAGACACAGTGGCACATTCAAATAAGGTCTCTGTCAACCACACTCGAATTTTGTGGCATGTGTGCCTGCTCTTTTGGCTGCTAAAAGTGTAGCTGGCTGACACACTCAGGACTGAGTTATTTTCCTCAGCTTTTGCTCGCTGGGTGCTAGATTAAATCACACATCTCCATCAGTAATTAATTTGAGTGAAACTAATTTCTTTTGACTACATGATATATATTTGAAAATGCTAGGACATGCTAGTTATTCACATTGCTTTAACGTAATTCGAAAAATTACATTAAGTTGCTCAAAACTTTTTTTTGAAAGCAGAAGTGTTTTATAATGAAGAGTAAATGGTTTTGTTGAGGTGGTGTCACAAAAAAATCACAACCATGCAATTATAAGGTTCTCTGACAATTCTGAAGTAGATACACCTTTTTGCCTTGATCTTTTGAACACTTTTAAGCAATATTTTGGTGTAAAACCTGTAATCTATATGAAATGTAAATAAAATAACACAGTTCTCCTTAACACATATAAAATCTTCTAATTCCAGGGTCTCAAAATGTCTTTAGAAATTAGGAAATGCACACCTTCATAAAAATGATAGATTTTATTAATTTCCACATTAGAAATGCATCCAACCCAGTATGTGCTGGTAAATGTGCCTTTCCCTGGTAAATCAGTGCCAGATGAGGAGATGAGCAGTATCTTTCACAACCTGCGTCTGAAATGATGCAGTTATGATGCAGTAACACTTACCTGTTGCATGTTCAATAATAACAGGTTTTCAGCTCCACATTTCTTTAAAAAAAAATTAGCCAATGCAGTGAGTGGAGATGGAAGGTTTTAATCTTAAAAACAGGTCTGATAAAGATTAAAAGTAATTAAGTGTTGATAAGTGCTACATGGCTGGGTTTGTGCTGCAGGTACACCCACGGAGGACAACTGGCCAGGAATCTCATCTATCGAGGAATTCAAATCCTACAACTTTCCCAAATACAAACCACAGCCCTTCATCAACCATGCACCGAGGTACACTTGTGTGTCTGCGTGCGTGCGTAAAGGGGTGATCTCCTATACTCCTTTACATTTCCCATCTTTAAGGCTTATTATAGAGTAATTATATGAAAAATAAAACAAAATAAGTATAGGATGCTTAAAGTGTTTCTTGAGATGAATTAATAGATAAAAAATAGTCCTGGTATAAATAATGGATTGTGGCTATGGTGTATTTTTAAGCAACTTCTCATCTTCCTTGATGTCCATTATGTTCATTATGTTCTTACCCAAGTTCTCTATGATCATTAAGTTTATTGATGGGCTTTTCAATGTTTTGAATTTGACCAAATTACAGGATGGCAGTTTGGCGCTCGTGTTCTGAAATGACTGCTTGCCAGCGTGTATTAAAGTCTAAAGGGAACTTTAGATGAAATTATGGAACTTGAGTTAAGCTTTCCTGTGTTGTCACTGTCCTTGTTTATCTTACCACTTGCCGCTAGTGACCATGACCTGTATGCGTGTATGTGTATGTGCCAGTACGGCAGGATATCCTGTGGAATTTTTCGAGGCTGTTCTTTTCCTTCCTCTCATTTGCCACTCTAATTTGTCACTCCACTGGTGGTCACCACACTGAGCCTCACCCTTATCCTCCATTTCTCTCCCTCTCTCTTTCTCTCCCTTCTCACAGGCTAGACACTGAAGGAATTGAGTTGTTGTTGTCATTTCTTAAGGTAAGCACTTTAGGTGTGAACCACACACAGTTGTACACACACACGCACACACACACACACACTGTGTCTCTCACAACTCTGGGTGATGTCATATGGCTGAGATCTGCCTTACTCATTGCTTCTTTTTTTCTAGTACGAGTCCAAGAAACGAGTTTCTGCTGATGATTCAATGAAACACTCTTACTTCAAGAGTCTGGGCATGCGCGTGCACACACTGCCTGAGAGTGAGTTTAACTAAAAAAAACACCCTGCACACAACACATACACATACACACACATACACACAACCCATGCACAGAGTACACACAGTTTGTTTTGCAGGTGTGTGTGTACACACGGTCCCCTTTGAACGAATTGGAACAGCAAGGCCAATTCTTTTGTTTTTGCTATACAATGAAGACATTTGGGTTTCAGATCAAACGATGAGTGAGACAATGGATTAGAAATTCAGCTTTCATTGCCTCATATTTAAATCTAGATGTGTTAAACAACTTAGAACATGGGTGGGTTCAAACAAAAGGTGCCATGTTCTAAGCTGTTTAACACATCTAGATTTAAATATGAGGAAACTGATCAAAAATATTGGACCATGTGACTGAGGTGTTTTCTAGTTGCCCAGGTGTGTCCTGTTAGATTGATTGTTTAATTAGATTGGATTGTTTGGTTATTTATTTATTTACTTATTGTAAGCATTGTGCTCTGAACCTGCAGGTATCTCTATATTTACACTGAAAGAGGTGCAACTACAGCGAGACCCTGGCTACCGGAATGCCTCATACCCCGAGACAGGTGTGTGTGTTTGTGTGTGTGTTTGTGTGTCTGTAGTGTGTGTGTGTATATTTTATACACACACGGACACAAGGGAGTTTGTGCAAAATGCTTTTGCAGGAGATAGAAATGGCAATTTAAACTAATTATGAACTAATATTGTTTTTTTTATTGCTTTTTTTTTCTTTTCATTTTAACAGCTAAATTGTTTAGTGAATATGTTTTTGACAGAAAAAATACTGCACTTAGTGTCATGGACAATAAGTTTTGACTAAGTTTTTGGGGTTTTGATCATATGCATCTTTTAAAGCAAACTAAAAAAATTAGACTAGGAAGCAATGTAAGATGGCAGTCAGCCAGACTGAGGAGGGGACTAAAACCTTTTTTTTTTTTTTTTAAATACCTTGAACTCTATATTTGATGGAAAACATTAAAGATTCTTGTAGTTTTGAGATCCAGCTGCATCAGTTCTGCATCAGTTCTGCACTGTTCGGGTGTGATTAATTGTGGAGCCTGGCTGAGACAAAATAATTCTACAAACCAGCAAATAATAATCAGTCCTCGTATTTTTTTTATTTATTTATTTTTGTCGTCGTCTTTCTCTCACTTGCATTGTGTGCATGTAAAGAGAAACTTGGCTAATGATGATATTGACAGTCAGAGCTGATCTGGTGCAGTGTGTTTGTTTGTCCAGAAGGTGGAGCAGTGGCCCAGTTTTTAATTTCTGAATACTAAGAGCTACAGTATACGGGCTTTGAGGCAGCTTTTTTTTGTATTTTGGGATGGAAATTTGTATTGTTTAATGTGATTTTAAGATGCAGCAAGTCATTGACTCATCTCTCTGTCCCTACAGGAAACAGCAAGAACAGAAGACAGAGTATGCTGTTCTAAGCACTGGCTCTGACAAACACACTCGCACAAGCATACACACACACGCGCATGCACACACACAAGCACACACAGTGGATCAGGATGATGGCGTTTGCTCAGCAACTGTCTTGTACAGACTAACAGACTAGCCTCCCTACCCTCTTTAGTCAGTGTGTGTGTGAGGGTGAACGATGGGTGAGGGGGACTGACCAGTCCGGCTCTTTCCCATCCTCCTGTGTCCAGCATGCAGCCAGTCCCAGTGACAAAACACAACGACGCCCCTGCCCCATGTCCGCTTCCTCAAGGCAACACATTGGAGATTAGACTGTGAGAGGGGAGCGTGTATATATGTGTGTATGTGTGTATTTATTGAAAAGGTCGTTGGGCTTTTTTTTTGCTGCTAATCAACTACTGTCTCCTTGTAACCTTCCCTACTCTCGGGCAGCCTTCCTGGTTGCGGACACATCAGTACTGCCGTCAAGGATTTCTTTTTTTAAAAATAGTTATTATAATTCTGGATATAATTATGTTAATAATGTTCATATTGCAAATATCATGTTTGTTGTTGGCCACATTTTGAATTGCATCCTTTTTTTTTTTGGCATGGTTATTATGTAGAAATAATAGTTCCTACACACTTTGTAGAAGCTGTACAAAAACTCCTCACTCCCATTCCAATCTCCAAAGCTCACTTTGACATTTCAGATGACCCAGAGCCTGGAGAAGAGACCCTCCTCCTCTTTGTCAGTGAGGCGTGAATGCAGCAAGTGTGTAGCTCGTTCAGGGAGACGAACTCACTGGTGTTCAGCCTGGTGAGAGAGCGCTAAACAGCTTTTTTGAAACATTTGTGACTGTCGCCACGTTCAGTCAGCATTGTGGAGCAAGCCGTGATGTGGGGGTGGAGGACCAAGCTGTGAGAGGGGGATCAAAACCACTGGACCAGCAGTAATCACGTGATCTTTGCAGAAATGACTGAAGACCTTCCACACCTTCCTCTTTGAGCAAATGTTCTCCTTTAGTGTCATTCTACTTATCCTTTTCCTCAGTGAAAACTTCCTGCCTGGACTGAAGTGCTTGTATGATTTTTTTTTTTCCCTTTGAGAGCAACTTATTCTAATGCATCATCAGTGATTGTACAAAAATGATTCATCCCAGATCTCTGTAGCATTTGTTTGTGTGTGTGTGTGTCACAGTGTAAGAGTGTAAGAGAGTGAGTGAGTGAGCGTGTGTTTGTAAGAGATCAGGGAGATCAGACTGTACAGAACCTTGTTGCACCATGCTAGTAAATTTTCTGAAGATGCGTTAGTTTCATTAACAGTATTAAGAAAATTTTTTCTAAGTTACATTTTGATTTGTCTGTGAATAATAGTATAACAGTGTGGCATGTTGGAGTCCAACTGTCTCACATTCATTCTTGAAATTTCTTTATTTCGAAAAAAACGAGTGTGACAAATACAGGAACAAAAACTTGGCTACATCGGACCAACACTTTCCCCACCAAATATTTGTACACATGAAGAAAAGATTTCAGACAGAGATTTTAGATTAAACAGACTATATTGTTTTTGAACTGACATCTCTCTTGATTAATATTGTAATTTTGCAGTTGATTGTGATTGGAGAAGCGTGTGTATGTGTGTAGATGCATGGAACGCCTGGTGTCTTGTAAACCTCGCCTCTGTGGAACACTGACGCTCTCAGTTGAATGTCAGCTGAATTGACCATTTAACTCTTTCTACTGCAGATATTTATTTCTCTTGATCAGTGAAGTAAACATGGTCTGTTTCCTACGGAATCCTCTCTTCTGTCTCTTGTCTGTGCGTAGGTGATTGGAAGTTTGACTAATGACTGTGTCTAATGGGGTATTTTTTTTTGTTTAAAAAATTAGAACACAAGTTTCAGAACAGGCCATTGCACAGCATTCAATGCTTTCCTTTTATTGAAAACAGGCACATTTCTTTGACTCTTAGAAAGCAAAAATATAAAATTAATATGAGAATACATTTTGTTTTCAATTTCGTAATGAAAAAATAACAAAGCTATTACAATGCTTTTCTTTCCAATATGGTGATGGAATTCGTCTATTACAAAACATTTTGTTTGAATTTTTAAAAGCAGGAAAATAATACATATACACATTCTTACACAGAAAAAAGGCACAGCCGGTAGTTTAAAGCACAGTGCATACAATACAATAATATACAATATCAGACAAATTAAACAGAAAACCTGATTCACAGCCTCAGAAGGAGATTACAAAACCAAAAACAAACAATTGAAACTAAATGGAAAAAAAAAACTGTTAAGCAGATCTCTCTAACATGGGTTGTAATAAGTATGCTCTCTTAGCTTTGCAGTAGGAGCTTCACTGAACTGAGTGGGTATTAAAATGGAACTGAGAGACATGAACATTCTGATAAAAGCACCAACGCTGGAGGCACTAAATGTTATCATCTGATGATTGTGAATTTAAAACCCAATGATTCCACAGCCATCCGTGCCTGCGAGTGTGATTGGTTTTGCTCTTGGGCTGAGCAGGATGGCATGCCTCTTCCCCTGTCATTCAGAATGACACGGGCACCTCTTCGCTCATATATATATACAGGATTGGGCAGATGGTGCTCTCCTCCAAGTGCTTTCAGCTGCCCTGTGACATTGCATTAGCAGCAGTTCAAAATAATGATTTTAGGAGCCTTTGCCATATCACCCAGCAGAGAACGAGCTTGTGGGTGGGAATCTGCAATGACTACAATTGGGAGAAAAATGTATGACTCTGGTAGGAGTGTGTTGTCTGGAATTCAATGGTATCTTTGGTCCTTGCCAAATGTGGGGGGTAATACACAGAGGACTCTGTGTGGATATAAGATTGTGTGTATTATTACGGTCCAGCACTGCTTTACGTGTGTCTCATATGAAAATGTGACTTAAAAAAAGTTGAGATTTGGATGATACATTCTAAGGCTGAGTTTTTCCAACAGCTCACTGGTGCCATTTTGCTTTCTTTGGCATAATAATACTACCACGTGAGCAGATTGGTGTACAGCCCGAGTTTCGGTCTAGAAATGTTTTTAAATGAAATCTGTTTTCTTTAAAATGTTGTTGATGTGGTTATTTTTTGTGGTAACTATAACCACAAGGAGATGTAGTGCAACCTTGATTTTTTAGCAAGTATTAATGTATGTGTGTTTTTTAGACAAGGGTTTGAATCAGGATTTCGGAGTACTAGATGAAAGGAGAAGCGAGGAAGAGGAGGATGAAGAGTCCAGGTTGGGGAGAGGCACAGGGAGAGGTCCGTTCAGCAGAGTAGGGAACTGTGGAGAGACATGAACAATTACATCATCACCTCTGCAATACACAGCAGAAACTTGCCTATATGCCCACAGTGATGTCTATTACTTATATGAGCAAAGCAGGTAGGCAGATTATATCAGCATTTGTTAATGGGTTAAAAACTGTGTTTAAAAAAAAAAACATGCGTACAACTTCAACTTCAGATAGTCTCTTTGTGCCTTTAACTTTACTGTAACTACACAAACAGGACTGAATGCTTGCTCTGAATGAGAAGCTTTCTCAGTCTCTCACACACACACACAAACATGTTCATAGCCAGCCCCTCATGACCACTAATGCATCATGGTAATGCTAGGAGAGGAACTTCCTGTTATGAGAGAGCTGAGCATACACACAGTCAGTCTTTTTCAGTTATCACCCCCTCCCTATTTTAACAGGAAGCTGCCCCCCACCCCACCCCCCCGTATCCAGAGAGGAGAGGAAACATCTGTAGCTTATTTCCAAAATGCATACACATGCATACAGATACACAAGTAAATCCTTTTGCCAGAGTGACCATAGATAAGGAAATACTGTGGAAGAATCACTAAGAATAAAAGAAGAAACAAAGAAAAAGAAAAACACTCAAGCCAGGAGTTTCCAAAAACATCCAGTGACTGAACAGTAAAACAATCATACAACCAGCCCAAAAGCTCCTTATGCCATTGCCTGGGGAAGTGGGAGTGTGAACACTAATGTGTGTGTGTGCGTGTGTGGTATAGTGTGGCGGAAGTGCATATTTTTAACTGTCACAAGCATTGTCAAGAAGGTTGCCTCGGTTACCTGATCTGCTTCCTGTTGTGCTGTTTGCAGCAGAGCCACACCCTACCCCTAACAAAGCAACACGTCCATAAACGCACACACGCACACCTACACACACTGCGCAGACAGTCTCCCTTGAGCCAGAACAGGAAGTATCCACAGGATTTCCCCTCTCCCTCACATGAGCAGTGAAACACGACACCAAACAGAAACACACTCCCTGAGCAAAAGTACATGCAAGGCACCACACACACTGATCCTCACTCACACGTATAAACACTCAAATAAACACTCATCACATCACACACACTCATCTACTCATCCAGACATTCAGCCCAGTGCTCAGAATAGGAAACACAGATAACTATCTGTTCACAATAAATGTGTTCCCCTAATTTCAAATACAGAGCCACCAGCATGAATGCATACACACACACACACACTGTACCCAGCATTCTTTATCTTAAATGCTTAAGCCGTCCATGAGAGTGTTGCATGTGTGTGTACCTGGAAGAGGGATCCGTGTCCCTGTAGTCGTGCTGGGCTGAGAGGAGCGACAGGACTCAGACTGCTCCAGAAATGAATGGAGGAGAGGAGAGGGCTTGGAGCCAGCAGCAAACCCGAGGGAGTCTACAGGCAAGAAGTAGAAACACACATACGCACACACACAGGGTCAGTGAGGGAAGATTCAACTTCTGATTAGACATATGCAAAATGTCACACTGTGGGCTCAGAGTGTGTGGGCGTGCGTATGGTTCTTGTTTTTGGTGAGAGGGGAAGTGTTGCTCAGGATCAAAGTCCGCGTTTCACGCTTTCTCTACAAGCTGCGGCGATGTGATGTACAAAATGCAGATCTGATTACTACACTACAGCTATGAATAGTCAATAGTTAAATATATTCAAATACCATTTAGGAGCAGGGTCACTGTGTTACTGTGGACACTTCTGAGTCACCTACACGATTGAAGGTTTTAGCAGCTACTTTTATGATACAATGCAATTGTCAATTACAATGTGATATGCATTGCAATGCTACAGCACAAAGTTGTAACAAGAATGACAAAAATATTTTAGCTTGTTCACTGTGGCAGGAATAACTCCCATATGTCCACTTTCAGCCTTGAAGGTTCTGGGAGTAGTTTCTCTGACTTACATAAATAAATAACCCATTACAGGCTAAATGGTATTTTGGTGCAATTTTAAGGACAGTTAAAATTAATTACTGTATATCACTGCAATGATATTCTGAGCACAGGACTAGTTAACCATTTAAACACTGTCCTGTCTCCATGTCAAGACTTAAATTTCGCAGCTAGGTACCTATTTCTATTATTTTCACAGAAAATAGTTAATAAATCATAAGAGTTACTGAATAATACACCTTAAGATGAATAATTGAATAGTAAGTTCAGGAGTTGAAGGGGATAAGATATACTCATTATACTGTTTCGTGATTTCCTTTTAGGAAATAGGACTTTTTAAAACAACTGTCCCTTTTCTAACGAGAGAGACAGAGAGTATGAATGTGTTGCTCTTCAGAGGTCAGGGACCTTGGATTACCAGCTTCCGGCCATTGAGAGACATATGAAATCAATTTCAACACTCTCTCTCTCTGTCCTGTGTCACTGCACTGTAGTGGGCAGGATTACAGGCATATGGCTTCACTTATAGGTCTCGCTCCTCCCTCCCTCTCTCTCCCCTTTTCTCTCTTCCTGTCTCACTCTCTTTCAGTTAAAACTCTGCCTACTACTTACCTATTATCCTTTAAATACCTAAACTTGTGGTATGAGGGTAGAAAACCACACAGAGGAACTGTGTATGTATATGAGGTTGTGTGCGCGTGAGGGTGTGTGTTACCTGTGCAGTAAAGAAGGCTGGTGTGAGGGACCCTGAGGGCAATGCAGGGCTGTTAAGGGCAATGGAACCCAGGTCACTTCCTGAAAGCAGTATGGAAGGAGCTGAGATTTCCAGACCTTTGGGTTTCCGAGCTTTGGGAGGAAGTCCATTGGTGCTACTCCTCCTCTCGAGGGGCGAGGCTTGCACCTGGGCTCGCTCCCTGTGGCCGGATGATAAATTGAGAGGCTGAGCGTTCTGCTCTGATTCGTCCATCCGAGCCTCTGGGCTCAGCCTCCGTGAGAAGGATGGGCTATGAGATGGGGACGATGAACGAGAGGAATTAGGGGAGGCTTTTGAGCTGAAGAAAACCTCTGATGAGGTAGGGGCAGGAGAGGAGGGGAGGGGCACTGCTTTCTCTGACCGATTGGTGACAAACCTAATCACGGTTGGTCCTTCTTCCCCTCGTTCCACCCCTCTCCGTTTCTCCACTTTCACTGGATGCAGCAGTGGAGGCGGGCCTTGAAGGGAGCTAACAGTAAATGATGAGTACAGGCCAGAGTTAAGATATTCGTTCCTGCCGGCGGGGCTTCTCAGCGATGACAGAGAGAGTTTTGGAGATTCTTCCCCCTCCCCTCCATCAGACTCGGCCTCTTGTAACATAATGCTGCCCCCTTCTCGGCCAAGCTCCACCGCCTGGGGATCCATTTTCAGGATGTCAGGAAATGAGACAAACTTGTACACAAACTTCTGACCAATCACCTTCTTTATAATATTCTGCAAGAGAAAGGTAAAACAACAGTAAATAAACCATTAATTGTATTTTAATTGTATTTTATGATTTTAATCTCCCTTAATTATTTCAACAATTACCTGCAATATTGGTAAGTCAGCTGAAGTTCACTGTTTAGCTTAATGTTAAATATCATTTCATATTGGCTCGGATTCATTAACTAATTATTTAAATTCCTCTTAATTATTTCCTTTAATAACACCTCAAATATTCTGCCCATAAATTAATACAGGCTTATTATATACAATATAAAAGACAAGGCTCTTTTCTGTTTGGTTTATAAATTTGGCCATTTTAAATATATTAAAACAATTTTATTCCACTGAGCATGTATTTTCATAGCTTGCACACTTTATGGTTTCTTTATTGATTCATTCATCTTCAGTAACTTGGTGGATCCAAAGCCTGTGCGTAAGGTGGCAATACACATCACAGGGCATCATGCACACACATTCACACCTAGGGGGAATGTTTTTGGGAGTTGGGAGTTGGGAGAAACCTGGCAGGGTGGTGGCAGCTCAGTGGTTAAGACACTGGACTTCTGCTCAGAAGGTCAGGAGTTCAAATCCTAGCACTGCCAAGCTCCCACTGCTGGGCCCTTGAGCAAGGACCCTTAACCCTCAACTGCTCTGTTGTATAAATGAGATTAATTTAAGTCGCTCTTAAAAATTTTAGTCTGCCATAATGCTATAAAAATGGAGAACCTGCATTAAACCCACATTGACAATGTGTGAAATTCTGCACAGACAGTAACCTTAGCTCAGTATCAAACTGGGGACTGTGTAGCTGTGAGGCGGCAACACTACCCACTGCACTGCTGTGCTGCCCAGCATATTTACAGTACATGTTAATTTTAAAGATCAATATAAACACTCAATTATTGTGCCTAAAGAATACCTTCAAACATTATAATTATGTAATACTTATAATGTGCAATGGACAATGTAAAAAACGATCCAGATTAAAACTATTTTATTCTCTCCAGTGAGTGTATTACCTTGTCATAGTAGTAACGCAGAGCTCGGCTCAGTTTATCGTAATTCATATTAGTTTTGTTCTTCCGCAGACCCCAAAGTTTGGCCACTTCCTCAGACTTGAGCAGCTTGAACTCGCCATCATTAGACGTCCAGCAGATTAGGTGCTTATGGCTCTGGTCCAGCAGCAACTGCAACAGGAACTGCCACAACGTGATGGCACTCTCCATGTCTGCTACACACACAGCAGTCAGAAAGAGAAATTCATCGTGACTGCATCTTTAACTTCCGCATTTTCTTCTGGACTAAATATTGAATGATCTGAGAATAAGCTGTGATTTGAATGACAAAGCTTCAGCAGTGTAAAGCTTGACTTTCTATGTAAGGAGGTAAATGAACATTTCCAGTCAGCACACACCCATAATGTCATACAATTCCTGAACTTCCTTCTAGCATAATTTATCAGAAGTAAACTACACCTTGTGGATTTGTTAGGTAAGCATAGACACCATGAGTTTGTTGAAATTGCTGAGTTTACTGGGTTTACTCACTGTAGCACTGCTCTATGTGTGTGTGTGTGTGTTTTCCTTACATATCTGTTACACAATTTTCATCTATCAGGAATAACCAGAAAGTGGATTTACCCTTTGTGTCTGTGTGGATTTGTTGTTTACCCAAAGGTGCTGCTCAGTCAAACAATCCTAAATAGTTTAGTTGGGCTTTAACAGAGGCTGTGGCACTTCCAGGCCATATGTTATAGAATTATAGAGTGAATCTCTTTTCTAATACTCAAAGATTTTTAGTATTAGGGAAACCTCTCACAGAAGGTCTAGACATGAGTGAGCTTTGCCTCTTCTATTCTAACTTACTACATTTTTTTTTTTGCTCAGAAATTGTGTGACTAGTACATCAATCCCACAGAAACTACTGTAATTCTACAATCATTATGCACATTTACAACAACGAGGAGGAAAAAGCCTCCTCGTTTTCTGAACAAAATCACCAGGCTTTTCCCTCCCTCTAACTCAGCAAGCATTTCCTGTTCTGTTGCATATTAACAAACCGTCTAATAAACAACAACAGGAGAGCAACCAGGAGAGCTATGCTGATCTGGGGACAGCTATGACGTACTGGAAAGAAGCATGTGTGCTCAACCACTGATCTGAGATCAGATCAAGTATGTGAAGGATTCTCTGAGAAAGAAAGCGAGTGTAAAGAGCAAGAAAGCGCCACATAAAGGCCAAACGTTTACAGTCATGAAAGAAGGCCAAGGTAAACATAGCGTTTATCCGATTCAGGAGGGTGGCAAAGGGTGTGGTGTTGATGGGAAAAAGAAAAAGAGAAGGTGTAAAGGGAAAGTAGTAGGAGATACAAGAAGAGGAAGGTGGGAGGAAAAAAAGAAGTGGCAGACCAACAAGTTTTAAAGAGATAACACGAAATAAAGTGGGCTGTGTAGGGTGTAAGAAGATATCTCCATTAGATTAATTATTAATTATGTCTCAAAACCAACTGGAAGAAAACTAGCAGAAAAGGATGAACTCCAGAATCTGATACACACATTCACACACACTGAAATCACTGGCAGGCAGCACAACACAAAGATAAGAACAGTGAAGCACTTCATCTTTTCTGAATAATTTAGAAATCCTGAGACGACACACAGCACTGCTTTCCTTGCAGAGTCCAAGACAGGACAGAGACTGTAATCGCACTCCACAGGATGTCTACAGCTTCAAAACAGCTCAAATTCAAACCAGATTACAGCTCCCTGAATGCCTCATTGCCTCACACACCATATTATACAGAAAATAGAGCATATTTTCAGTGTCAACATAGCATCAATAACATTACAACTGATCCACGAACTCCATATCAGACACATTTGTAGGAGGATCTACAGAGAGTGTTGGCCAGACATGCAGTGTGTGAGTGAGACATATTCAGTGGCAGGAGAGACTCAGTGCTTCACTCTGATTTAGTGTCTCACCGGAGAGAACATTAGCTGCTTTGTTCAAGCTGCTCACTAACTCAGGGCACACAGCCTGACATAGACTACACCATCAGAAAGGAGAGGCCGAAGTATATCTAATCCTGCCGAATGCCTCTTATAACACTGCAGGCCTTAAATGAGCAGTTTGTCACTTTTAGACCCCTCTGCTGTCTGTGAGACAAAATGCAATTGCAGAGAATACACTGACAAGCTATTCCTTGTCCCTTCAACTGACCACATCTGCTCCTTTTACATTACAGTGTGCTTTCAAAGGCAGAGCTGAGCAATTCTGTTCCTGTTCAGGTGGGCCAGAAAAATATAAACACCAAAATGAAATATATAAACTAGACATTTGCATTGATATACTGAGTCCACATTTTTCTAAGGTGTCTTTAAAATTATACGATTATTACATGTCCATGAAGGGTTTCAGTCATCCAGAGCATGATGAATGTCTTGTAATAGTAGCACTCTGAAAGTCTTGGCAGCTGGACTTCCTAGATTTACCTCATGAACTGACTGATGAAGCCTCTCGGATGAGCTTTGAAACACACACAGTTCCTGAACTAAATGTCCACCTGCCAAGACTTATTACTAGAAGTAGTAGTATAATTACAATTTATAGTTATAATCAATATTATAGGTCTATTAACACTTTTAAAACTACATACTGCAGCTTTAAACCTCTGAAAGCCAAATTCAGGCCAAAGGCAACATTAGGATTTACTATAGGAACTGCCTCTAGTTCTAGGATGGGACAGAATATATGATGTACATTAGGATGCTGGATGGAGCAGGCTGAGATATGGTATGGGATGGAGGTATGATTGGAGTGGCTGTATAGACTAGAGGGCAGGTGGAAAGGGACTGAGATCGTAAAGGAGAGTGGGAGAAAGTGGACAAAAAAGGAAGGGCTTCTTATTAAGGTTGGGACCTGCCTGTGATTGACAGCTCTAATGGCAAGGGTCAGATTAATAACAATATTTAATACATAGAGCTACGTGCATGTAGTACCATTTTGTGCATGTGAGATCTTTGTGTAAACACAATACAATAAAAGTTGCAGGCTGATTAAGTTTGCACTTTAAAGTAAGTGTTTCTAGACCTGTAATAATTATTTAGTTTCAAGGATAGCTTAGAATGCAATGCAAGGTAAATGATTATTTTCTTCATTTAAGACTTCTGTTCACATTTTTCCAGACCATAAATTATCTCCACTCCTCAGGCCTCAGCCAAAACAGAGCTGTTCAGAGTTGCCTTTCTGCCTAAAACGTCATCCATAATGCACTTTTAATTCCAACAGAGTGATGGGGTTAGTCAGCAGGAAAGGAAATACTTGTTTTCAATGCAATTGCAATTGACCTCACTAGCAAGAGAGGGCTCTAAAAGTTACAAACTGCGCCTTTAACATATTTCTATCTTTCCTTTGTTAATATTCTTCTACCTGTCCCACCATGCAGTGCTTCATCTCAGGAGATTGCTGGCTCAGACAGGTGATCGTAAACTCCAACCCACCCTGTCTGACTGAGTTACAAGCACCAGAGGGCATGATGTAACTCTAGTTCAATCTACTGTCCTAGGACTGCAACTGCCACACACATGAATGAATGACGAGGCACATTGCAATGAGTAGAGAGAAGGGACTAATTATATGACAGGGAGACAGAGAGAGGGGAAAGAGAGAGAAAGTGAGCCGGGCATGAAAACAGGCTGTCTGACTCACTATCTCTGACAGTTTTATTGGCGAGGAGGGACTCCCTGATTGGCTTATTTTGGGAAAGTCTTGTTTCTGACATGTTTCTGTCTAACCCACACCAACTAACATTCCCACTGTCTCACCTCTAGCACACATTTGTTCAAACTGCCCCCAAAAAATTCAGCAGTAGGGAAGGATTTACAGGGATTCAGACTTGAGGTGGACTGGCTTTGCAAGCTGAACCTTCACCACATTGATTGGTTTGGATGGTCTCCTGTATTACTGCTATGTGAAAGTTTTTGTTAAATCCTAAACTTAGAGACCACAGAGAGAGTGAGTAATTGTGACACACACATACACCGATGTAGTCCAGGATGCTTGTACTGTGACAAAGGAGAATGTGGTCAGGAAGGGCTCATACTCTGCCAAGATATACTAGAGTTATTTGCCAGGAAGTTCAAGACACACATATACAAACATTCCCATTTGTTTGTACTCTATCATACATTTGCATACAATTAAAGTTTCACCTTTTCCATCTGCTGAGTTTTTGCAGTCCCTTGTGACGCTAAAGCGTCAATCCAAATTAGACAGTTTTCTCTCCCACACCCGGCTGCCCTGTTTTAAACCTCAAATGAAGCAAAATAAAACCATTTCCTGCTCTAGCATCCTCCGAGTCGAGCATTTGCGTTGAGCAACCGTAAAACTGTCCGAATCAGGACTTCCTCCAATTCTCCTTTGAAAGGCGTCTTCCTGGGAATGCCGCTCCCAAACTGAAAGGTAGGAATTCCTGCTGCAGGGAGCCAGCCGGAAACGTGGGGACAGTGGGACTGCACAGACATACGGCACAAATGGAAGATTTCCTCTTCCCTTCTGGGCAGCAGCTAAACCTATTGTGGGGCCAAGCAAATGACTCATCCACACATGCAGGTTCACAACAAACACTACAAAGAAATTATTACTGTACCATTATTCATTCATCACGTTTTTGCTTGGCTAGGGATACATGATGATGCATCACAGAACAGATCAAATTGGCACCACTGAATCCTTCATTTAAAGCAGTAACATTAATTATCCTCAGCAAGGGTGAAAAGATAATGAACATGAATTTGGATAGGTAAAAACATGGAATTGCACTTTTTCTTTTTAAACCAATGTTGGGACTTGAGGTTATGTGGAGGAGAAGTTTTGTCTAGAAGTAAGCAACTCCCAAGTTCAAATGCTTCACCCCACTCCCTTTCCTATGCTCAGCAGAGTCCAAGTAGTAAATGGGGAATGCTAGTTAAGAAAGAAAACACAAGCAACAGACAAAATCAGTAGAAAATACAGTGTGCACATTCACAACATTTCCCCAGGTTAAACCTGGGATGAGTGCACACACCGGGTGGTGCACTCCAGGATGTGGACAGTGCATGCTCAAGTGGACCAAAACCCCCACTGATTGGAAAAAGGTTTATACAGCTTTTACATATGTATATAGGCGATGAAAACTCTACAAGCCCCAGTGGTTGGCTTTAATGTCTGTGCGCACACAACAGTTTATAGGAGCCAAACTCTATGCCTGTCCCTCAGCCACAGCGCAAACGGAAACCCGTAATGAGATTAGTTGCTGTGTGCAGACATGACTGAGCCATGACTAAACGCGCGCCTCTTCCTGCTCACAGTGGAAAAATTCAGCAGGCTGCACCAAGAGAGAGCCATTCAGAACACGTCTTTACCCAGTACTCTTCAAGAACACTGATCTCAGAGCTGGTGTGGACCAATGCAGTCCAGCACACCTACTACACCTTCTATCAGGTGTGTGAGCAGGGAGATCAGACCACAGTTGGTCATCCCTGATCTGACCTGAAACCATCCAATCAGATGGGCCACTTTATCTGAGTGAAATTAAACTGACCAGTGACCAAGTGTGCACGAGGAGTGACCCAGACAGTCAGATGAAGCAGGGGAAAAGGCAGATCAGCCCTACTGCGCACTGAAGTTTCTTTGTTGGTCCCGGTGACTCATTTTCAAGACGCTGTGCTGCTGCCAGTTTCTATCCGGAAGCGCATGGCAATTAGTCTGCCGCTGCTGCTGCTGTTTCCAGACAAACCAGAAACTCCGCTGGTGCTTTTAAAGAGCCAGACGTACATTTTTTGGCTTCTTATTTCCTTCAGTGGCTTACAGACTTGCACAAAAAAAAAAAAAAAAAAAACAAGCACAGAAACTCGGGAATAAGGCGCGTGCGTTCAATGTTTTCATGCGTAAAAACAGTTAAGGTCCGACACCGAGCGCTCACTGTCAAAGTACACACACACACACACACACACACACACAAGCTCGTCATGTAGCCAGCAAACTTATACACACTGCTAAATAATTCATATTCACGCAACACACATCACACAACACAGTAGAGAACATTTCTTCCAGCTATCCAGAAGTATCCAGCACTCCCTGTCTGTTTTTCATACTTCTGTTTCTCTCTCTTTCTGTATGCTCTACAAACATATAATACATAGCAGTATCTGCTGTTTAATTACATTGATCAAGGTGAAGATGTGTTACAGAAGCTGTATGTTACATACCCGCGCGAGATGCCTGCTATTTTCCCGTCCTTTTAATGTGTTAAAAAGAATTCCGTAAAATGCCCTGTTTTTCCATGCTGTCGGCCGTCTCGGCAGCACAGTCCGACTGTAATGGGATCCTGAGTGTTTCTCTCTCTCTCTCTCTCTCTCTCTCTCTGAGCAGGAAGTTGGGGCAGGCAGACAGAGAGCCGGCTCACTTCCTCTCCTGCTCTGTTCCCCAGGCGCTCGGCCGTCTGTGTAAACACGCTTTTCCTCCTCTCTCCTCGCGCCCGGCCCACCGAGGGCCAACACACACACACGCACACACGCACACACACACACACAGTAATAGTGTAACCCGAATCTGTGCCCATAGCCGCTTCTCCGAATGACGTCACCACCTTCCTGCCAGGACCGCTGGGAGGAGCGCGTGTTCCTTCCTACGTGTATGCTTGTGTGTGTGTGTGAGTGTGTGTCTATGCGTGTGTGTGCGTGCATGTGTGTATGTGTGTGTATATGTGTGTATTTGTGTGTATGCGTGTGTGTATGCGTGTGTGTGTGTGTGTGAGTGTGTGTCTATGCGTGTGTATGCGTGTGTGTGCGTGCATGTGTGTATGTGTGTGTATATGTGTGTATTTGTGTGTATGCGTGTGTGTATGCGTTTGTGTGTGTGTATGCGTGTGTGTATGCGTGTGTGTATGCGTGTGTGTGTATATGTGTGTGTGTATTTGTGTGTATGCGTGTGTGTGTGTATATGTGTGTGTGTGTGTATGCGCGTGTATGTGTGTATGTGTGTGTGTGTGTGTATGTGTGTGCGTGTGTATGCGTGTGTGTGTGTATGCGCGTGTATGTGTGTATGTGTATGTGTGTGTGTGTGTGTTCTTTATCTGTTTTTGACAGTAGCACACTGAAGCTGCCTGATGCGCGAAACTAATATGATTTTATTCCTTTCGGATTTGAAAACGTTTCGTGTTAAAAGAAAATTGATCAATATGTCGCACTGGTATAATCTGTCCTAATATTTTGATTATTACTGACATATTGTCTCATAACCTTTAATCAATTTAATTTATTAATTTGATTAATTAAATACATGTAGTGGGCTAACCACAGTGCATAACACATACATGTAGCTTATTTATTCAGTGTGGATGATTAGAGAGATTTATCTTCACTCACAAACTTGTATCGTGTAAACTTGTATCTGTATCTAAATTTAAACCCTGAAAACACACACACACACACACACACTCTCTCTCTCTCATTCACTCTGTGTGTGTGTCTCTCTCTCTCCCTCACTCTCTCTCTCTCTCTCTCTCTCTCTCTCATTCACTCTGTGTGTGTGTCTCTCTCTCTCTCTCTCTCTCTCTCTCTCTCTCTCTCTCTCTCTCTTTCTCTCTGTGTGTGTGTCTCTCTCTCTCTCTCTCTCTCTCTCTCTCTCTCTCTCTCATTCACTCTGTGTGTGTGTGTGTGTGTGTCTCTCTCTCTCCCTCACTCACTCTCTCTCTCTCTCTCATTCACTCTGTGTGTATCTCTCTCTCTTAGTTTCTCTCTCTCGGTCACTCACTCTCTCTCTCTCACTTTCTCAACCTCTCTCTCTCTCTTTCTATGTCTTTCTCTCTCTCTCTCAGTCTGTGTGTGTGTGTGTGTGTGTGTTGTACAGTTTGCTGCTTGTCAGGCTGAGAAATGAACGATCCACAGGGGAGTGGGACTATCTTCTAGTTTCCTGGAGGGATATCCTCTAAGTGACGGGAAACTATATCCCACCAACACACGCACATGCGACCAGCTTCGTGCTTCTCTCCTTATTTATCACTGTCTCTTTGTGTCTCTCATGTAGTCCATGTCTGCTGCAGTGGCCTCAGAGAGGCTGTAAGAAAGCGCCGTGGATGGTAATGAGTCTCTCCGCCCATGAGGACGTGTTTGTGGGGAAATGTCTAGGACACATGCAAGCAATTAAAACCCGACCAATTATGAGCTCACATTCATTTCCACTCAAAGTGCGACATCTAGTGGAGGATCTGGGAAGAGCAAGCCAAAATATCCCAACTGAAATATTACCAGTGTGTGTGGAGTGTGGAGTGTGGAGAGTGTGACAAACCAAACTCCAGCATATGTTTGTCTCTTGTCCTGCCATATTATTTAGATTAGGATAACCATTTTCTCGTTATTGTAATATTTAATGTCTTTGTTTTATTTAGATACATTTCTGTGGCTTGTTTTTTTATGGTACCACCACAGAGAAGATAGACCTGGAGGTGACTTGAAGGATATGCACATAAAGAAAAAAAAAAAAAAAAGAGTTTTGCTTTAGGCGTGCATAATAACGGAAGCTCGTTGTCTAACCAGCTCAGTGTGTACAATATTACTGTCCACAGTTAAACCTGCTCTGCAACAACTTCTTCTCCAAAGCTGCTCCACATCACATTTCTTTATTTTGCACTAAGTAAGCTGGATTCTCTTGTACTGTTTCAGGGGATCCGCTCTGAGAATGAAAATCTTGCTTGCTTAACAATAATAATAATAATATTAATAATAATAATAATAATAATAATAATAATCTGAGACATGACTCACCTCAAAAACTGACTTAGCCTTAAGCCTTTTTCTTATGTTGGCTCACTTTGATGAAATACTACTGAGAACATCTTTGCTGGATTTTACAGGGTTCTTTGCAAGCACAAAATGGGAAACAACAGCTACCGGCAGCCGGGATTATCCAGGACTCTACCAGCACCTGTGTGTTTTCTAGCAAGAGGAAAGAGGACAGAGAAACTTAAATATTGGCTAAAAACGTTCACCAATAAGGGTCTATAAAGGAAATAAACTGAAAGAAGAGGTTTTTGTGAAAGCTGGATGTGAAATGCTTGGACACTCATCTGCTCAGTCAGTTGCATATATACAGTACTTGAAGCTGGATATGTGTGTGTGTGTGTATATATATATATATCTCCAATAACATAACAAGCCATCCAATAACATAATAATCTCAGAGGTTAACTATTTTTATACATCATCTAATATGGGCATTGCATATTGAAATGAAATATTTAACCATTACTTTATAATTTAACAATTATTTTGTACTTTAGCAAGTGTCTGTACCCTAAAAGGTACAATCTGCTACCTTTTTTTCTGAGAGTGAAGTGCTTTAGTGATAAACTTTTGTCCATGTGAGTTATTACAAAGTGAAAACCAAATTGCAACTTATAAACACAAGAAAAAAAGAATGAAAGTGTTTTATTTCTAGTTTTATTTCTAGTTTTATTCATCTAAGCCATTAAGCAAGGACATGGTACTGTGACTATCAAAACATTATCAAAACATGATTTTATAAAAACCAGTAGTAACTATTCCTGTCTTTCCATTAATAACATACACCGATCAGCAATAACATTAAAACCACCTGCCAAAACAGCTCTGACTCATTGAGGCATGGACCCCACAAGACCTCTGAAGGTGAAGGTGTGGTATCTGGCACCAAGACATTAGCAGCAGATCCTTTAAGTCCTGTAAGTTGCGAGGTGGGGCCTCCATGGATTGGACTTATTTGTCCAGCACGTTCCAAAGACGCTCGATTGGATTGAGATCTGTGGAATTTGGAGGCCAAGTCAACACCTTGAACTCTTTGTCATGTTCCTCAAACCATTCCTGAACAATTTTTGCAGTATGGCAGGGCACATTATCCTACTGAAAGAGGCCACTGCCATTAGGGAATACCGTTGCCATGAAGGGGTGTATTTGGTCTGCAACAATGTTTAGGTAGGTGGTATGTGTCAAAGTAACATCCACATGAATGCCAGGACCCAAGGTTTCCCATCAGAACATTGCCCAGAGCATCACACTGCCTCCACCAGCTTGCCTTCTTCCCATAGTGCATCCTGGTGCCATCTCTTCCCCAAGTAAGCGAGGCATACACAGCAAGCTGTGATGCACTGTGTGTTCTGACACCTTTCTATCATAGCCAGCATTAACTTTTTCGTTTTCAAGCATTTTTCAATTTGTGTTACAGTAACTTTTCTGTGGGATCGGACCAGACGGGCTAGCCTTCGTTCCCCACACGCATCAATGAGCCTTGGGTGCCCATGACCCTGTCGCCGGTTCACCGGTTGTCCTTCCTTGGACCACTTTTGGTAGGTGCTAACCACTGCATACCGGGAACACCCCACAAGACCTGCCGTTTTGGAGACGCTCTGACCCAGTTGTCAAGCTATCACAATATGGCCCTTGTCAAAGTCGCTTGCCCATTTTTCCTGCTTCCAACACATCAACTTCGAGAACTGACTGTTCACTTGCTGCCTAATATATCCCACCCCTTGACAGGTGCCACTGTAATGAGATAATCAACGTTATTCACTTCACCTGTCGGTGGTTTTAATGTTATGGCTGATTGGTGTATACTACTTGGACAAAAAAAAAACCCTGTTCCTACGATATCAGCAACAATGTACAAGTAGAAGATTTATTTGGGTATTTAAGATGATGCATCATCTTTATTACAGCGTGCATGAGCAGTATATTGGTTCTACTGATTCTCTAATGCCATAATTTAATGTTCATTCAAAATATCCTCTCCTGTATAGAAAAAAAATCTACTAATATAACCTTTCTGAAGATAAATTTTAACTGGCATTAAGAAGAGGCACAAGAGTGAGAGCTTGAATGATCAAGGCCCTCTGATTGGTCAGATTTTTTTTTTTACTAGACCCAAGCTAAATTGATTTATAAATAATAATATTATAAATAATTCACGAGTTCATGATTGGCTAGACTGTATGAGTTCATTGTCTTTTGTCGCTAAATTAGTGTTTTAGTGACCAGTGAGGGGGATTCTGGCTCTTTTCAGTGAGTCAGATCATTTGGCACAGCTCACCAATAAGAACAGACTCTGTGTCTGTCTGTCGGCTCCCAAACGACTCCATTCTTTCCTAAAATGGATAAAGTTTTGCAATATTTTGGCCGGTGACTGTTTTTTTCTTAGCCTGAATTTGTTCAATGAACTGTTACTCTGCCTTTAAAATAATCTTACTTCAGGGTCATTCACAGTCCATTTACTGTTTGGCTATTCTATATTCGTGTCAGTAACAGAAATTAAAAAAAAAAGAAAAGACATAAAGAAATAAAGCATAAACAAATTAAAACTGTGAAGGGGTCCATTTTTCTGAAACCTGTAGTTGTCGTTGATAGGGCTGTAAATCATTAGGTCATGTCCTGCCGTCAAGCCTACACTCCTGGGCGAAAAAAAATGGGCCAAGCCCAAAATGGCAAAATATTAAGCTTAACAACAAATCACTGGTCAGAAAATGAGCAAGAATTAAACAAATAGATAAAGGAAGTTAGTATGGGAAGCTTTTCCCTTTGATTTCTTTAAATGTTTAAGTCTTGTGGCCCTCAATGGGCTGCATCAGGTGTGGCAGATAATAAATAATGACTAATCTTTTAAGAAAAAAAAAAAGCCCAGAAGGTATTTTTGGAAAATTTTGTACACCCAGACATGTGTTAATTTGAATTTTACATCAAACATTTTAATCATTATCATGATTTTACCTTTGTGTACAAGAAGAGTATATAAATGAATTTCCCTGTTTCTAGCTTTTCCCCAAACAGTTCACTGTTGCAAAAGTAAATGAGCAAATAGAGGCACAGGAGCTCTCAGGAGAGCATTTGTTTCATTCTTCCTCATTTTCTGACCAATGATTTGTTGTAAAGACCATTAAAAGTTTAATATTTGTCTTTTTTTTGCCCAGGAGTATATATAATTCTTAGCTATAGTTTTAGGCAAGGTAATTTTTTACGCCAGATGCTGGCCGACTTTTACGACTTTTACGCCAGATGCTGGCCTTGCGAATAGTGGCTATTTAAAATAAAAAGAAGTTTATTTTTAAATGGCACAGTCATGGTTTACAAGATTTATGCTATGTTTTGCAGTGTGTCCATAATGTAAACAGCACATGGGTAATATTTCAGCCTACTGTAACAGCACTCATTCTGGCCTCGATTAAAATCCAAATTGTGTGACAGAGCATAAATCTCATTAGATTAATGAACTTTATGTGATATACAGTATAATACATGTTTATAATAAACTGGTGGCCATTACAGATGAAAAAAGAGGACGATGAGAAATGGGACAAAGTTAAAGGTATGCTATGTACACTCATAGCATACAAGGCCAACTCATACAATCCCAAAATGGCATACTAAGTTCCTTTATCTATTTGTTTAATTCTTGGTAATTTCCTGACCAATGATTTGTTGTTAAGACCATTAAAAGCTTAATATTTTGCCATTGTGGGCTTGGACTTGTTGTTAAGACCTTGGCCCATTTTTTTGCCCAGGAATGTATGTCATCTCATATGACGTTTTGCAGTAACTTTATTAATGTGTAATATTGCAGTACTAGTTATGCTGATGCCATAATAGTCAGCAATAGGCATAAGACCAAATTACATGAAAGTAATGTCAATAACATGAAAGTTTTTGTCCACATCATTTGCACTGCAGTGGCATTCTGTCATTATATCTCAGTATTATTGGTAGTATCATACCTCATATATGATCTTGCCTTTTTTGCACATTTCTGACTCTTCTATTTATAACATGTTATTTGCACTGTAATTAGTCACGTGCCACACATGGAGGACAAGCTGACATAGATGGAAGAGAACTTGCACAGGAGTTAAAGAACATGCCCTCTAGTATGGCATGGACAGCACTTGAGCTACTGGAATTCATTCATGATAAGGAACTCTCAGAAATGTATCCAAATTTATGGACTGCCTTTAGAGTTGCTGTCACACTTCCAGCAACTGTAGCTGGAGCAGAGAGGAGCTTTTCTAAGCTTAAGCTCATCAAGACGTACCTGAAGTCCACAAATGATACAGGATCAGCTCAGTGGTCTTGCAATCATTAGTATCAACCATGTAGTTGCTGGACAGGTATCATATGATGAAGTCATTGATGATTTTTGCATCAATGAAGACCAGGAGGGCTAAATTTTAGATTCAGGATTCGAGTGTAATACCACTGAGTAGAAGCAAGCTGATTTTATTCAGCCATTTCTCTATTTATTTATTTTTTATTTAATTGTTATTTGAGTTATGTTGAACTGATTATTGTAAATTGTTATTTATTCAATTATTGTATTTACTGTATCTGTATTTTCATTTAATCAGTTTCAGTAATGCGTGTTTACTCACCCTTAGTGTACTTATGAGTGTCTGTCGATCATATAAGTAAAATGCAGTGGATAGCAACACAAATGTCATTTAAGGCAAGAGTTTGTCAGTTATACCTGTTTATACCTGGAGAACCCGACTCACCCTATCCCTAACCTGCATGTTGCAGGTTGGCCGGCCTGCCTATAGACTGAAGTATTGACAACCAACACCCAGTGGGCCAGGTTCTGCTTATATGCGATTACCTAATCACCACCTTCCAGTCCCAGGCAGATCCTTTGTGTTCAAACAGCCCAGCACCCAGTTGTGTTATAGAAAAAGAAGAATTTGAGGGCTAGGTAGACTTCCCTCAGCTCCTCACACCAGGGCTCTACATGTCCCCTTGTACCCCTGTGATACCATGGAGTAGTCCATGGAGGCTAAATACCTCTGCTGGGGCACTGCTCCTAGGCTACCTCTTTTGGAGAAAACATGGCAAAGGACACACATGTGAAATGTGCACAATTTAATTTAATGTTTTAACGTCTGCTTCATCTCTTCACACTCGGACAGGAGGACTCTGTGATCCTGCCGCTGTCACTCACACTCCTAAAACACAGACATGGAGAAAGAGAGGTTCAAAATCAAGTGCTTAATGATCGTATCTGCAATAGTTCACTTCCATTCAATTAAGAAAAATTTCAGTCTGGTTAAGTATATATAGCCTGTATTTCAAGTCATCATGTAGCGTGAACATTATTTCTTAAGGAATTGCTTAATGCAAGGCTTTTCTCACTTACGTGAGACTGACTGAGCAGTTCCTCCATCTCCTGCAATGATGTATGCAGTCTTTGCACTTGGTACATCAGGTGAGACTTCTCTCTCTCCAGCTGAGTGATGGACTGCTGAGCCTTTTGATGTTTCTGCTCAGCATCAGCCAGGGATACCTGGAAGTTCAACAAACAAGGCTCGTTGGCTTTAAATACTTCTACACACACTAGATACTGTTTTGGGGGAAAGAGAACAAGATTTTCCCCAAAATCTGACTATACAAGAATACACACACGCACACAGATAGTTCACAGTAGCAGTCATGGTTTCACAAGAAGAAACATTTACCTTCAGTAACTCCTTTTTGTGTGTCAGCACCTTCTTCATCTCATCAAATTCCAACAGCAGGACTCTGTGATCCTCCTGCTTTTGCTCACATTTCTACAACACAGCCATGTAGCAAAAGAGGTTCAAACCTGATTGCTTCATGTTTACATATGCAAAGACCACTTCCATTCCTCTTTTTTGAAAATGTGTATTAAACTGATCTTGTGATGTAATTAAATCTGCACAAGACTTTTGCCTCACTGTTTTCCTTTTACTGTTGCCTATGTCACATCTAAAAAATAGCTTTCTCATTCATTGATGTACGCTAGGGATTTTATAGTATACTATTTGTTCTTTCTGCCTGCTAGGACTTTCTTCAGGGCACCTCTGCATCAGCTAGTTATCATGAGCTGGGTCAGATGTGGAAAAAGTCAAAATGTTGTTTGAGGAGCATCATTTCCAGTATGCAGGTATTTCCTTTTTATGATTTTTTAAAAGCATTTGTTTGATCATGTGCACCTACTAGCTTGTTATTATAGTCTTGAAAGGAGGGGAAACACAAAAATATCACCGGGACTATTATTGGAAATTAATAGTTCAGCTTGTGCTGCAAGTCATCATGCAGCATGAACATGACAAGTTCTCACATTAATCCTAAAGAAACTGCTTAGTGCAAAGCTTTTCTCGCTTACGTTTGTTAGCTTGTCACACTCCCTGTGAGTCTGAACGAGCAGTTCCCCCATCTCCTGCACTGATGCACGCAGTGTTTTCACTTGGTGCATCAGGTCAGACTTCTCTCCCTCCAGCTGATTGATGGACTCCAGAGCCTTCTGATGTTTCTGCTCAGCATCAGCCAGGGATACCTGGATGTTCAACAGACAAGGCTTGTTGGCCTTATTTACATACACACATCCACACTTTTGAAAACCTACTCATCACTCGTGAGAATAGCGTAAAATGTTTTAGGACCAAAGGACAAGATTTTTAATAACAATTAAACAAGAATCAACACAAATCCAAATTCATGATCTTACTAGCTACCTCACGTCATGCTAAACAAGAAAGGCCATTCAATATCAAAAGGAAAATTCACGGATTGGAAAAAACACATCTATAGTCTGAGTTCATGTGAGTGTACATATCTATTTGGGTGTGTTTCAGGTTTGCTGTTGAGGTTATCAGTGAATCATGTTCGCCATAGTTACATGCATTACTATATTAGACATTAAACTTATTTGAACTGTGAACACTAGCTGAGGGATGGCACAGTGGTGCAGTGGGTAGCGTTGCTGCCTCATAACTCAGATTCCCTGGTTTGGTCCTGAGCTCAGGTTATTGTCTGTGCAGAGTTTCTGTGCACGTTTCCTCCCACCTCCAAAAACATGACAATATGTGTATTGGCAATATGTTATATTGCCCCTAGGTGTGAGTGAGTCTGTAAAGTGTGTGCCTGGTGCCTTGTGATGAACTGGCATCACATAAGGGCTGAATTCCCACCTCAAGCCCAGCATTCCTGGGATACGCTTCAGGTATTATCATTACACTGTTAGTACTAAATATCCATGTCTTTGAAATGTCCAGAAATACTGTGGTTACTTTTCTGCCTCACAATACATATTTTTTCCACACACAATTCACAAAAGCAGCCATTGGCTTCTTAAGAGAGCTTACCTTTAGAAATTCCTCATTCTGATGGGATAACTCTTTCATTTCATTGTACTGTGATTGCAGGATGCTATGAGACTGCCTCTGTTGCTCACACTCCTAAAACACAGCCATAGGGGAAAATAGGTTTAAACTTGAATGCTTAATGGGCCACTTCGTTTCGGTTAATATATATCATTTCAAAATCTACTGAATTTTGGTCAAGTACAGTTAAGGACATGGGGACCACAAAGACTTAAGTGTTTTTTTTTTTTAATAAAAATATAATAAAAGTTAATGATCCAGTGTCTAAATGAGCTCTAGTACTAAAGTAAATGTATATGTTCTGTCAGTGATGAAATGATGAAAACCTGAAACACTTAACACTGTGTGGCCAAAGTTTGTTTTGTACTTTGTCTTTTGTACTTCACATACCATGGTTTTTGCCTCATACTCTCTGTGTGCCTCATAAAGCAGTCCCTCCAGCTCCCTCACTCTGTCTTCCAGCTGAGCATTGGATGCTACAAGCTTCTGAAATTTCTCCTCAGCCTCAGACAGAGATTCCTGAAATTTACATATTTGCATGACAGGTGCACTTCTGAGCACTACCATTCAGTCTAAACATCATGCTTAGTTGCAGCTCTCTCTGATCTATGTAAAGGGCCTTATAGCCTACAGTTCTACCCTTGTGTTAACCAGACTTGTGGCTTTCATATATATATATATATATATATATATATATATATATATATATATATATATATATATATATATATATATACTTTCCTGACAAAAAAAACCTGCAAGATCAGATTGCTGTTCTTAGCCTAGTGCTGGAAAACGAAATTAAAATACTTTATTATAATATATACCTCCACCACAGGTGCCAAGCCCTTCAATCTAGACTTAGATGGAAAACTTGATTTTTGAATTTTCCCAAAATCAATAGAAAATTTGATCAAAATGTGCAATAATGTATTCATTAGTCACTGTTTCTAAAAAGGTCAGGCTGTTATGTTACAAAAATAACTGCAATGGTCTCAAATGATGTAATGACAAATTATAATGTTAAGGAAACATTTGTTTTTGCAATGTTGGCAGATCATTTTCTTAGAAGACTCAGAAAAACTTTTCCAGGAACTAAAATTTCCTGAAGCATACTGTTCAGAAAACATTTTATAGCTAACCTAAAACTGTTAACTAATTATTGCTTTTTTTAAATGAAACAAGTTTAATGTACTGTTGGGAGGCTAATTTCATGGACATTGTAAATAATTTAAGGATGTAAAGCAAATTCACTTATCATTTCAAGCTGTTTAACTAGAAATGGATATGGCCCATATATTTATTAAATCAGTAACATTGCTGGTACTACACTATAATAACAACACAAAACATATAATATCATTAACTTTACTGTAAAACCAGGCCCCCAAGGCATTGAAGCAGCAACTCTTCAAAATTTCTTTTGACAAAACAACAGAACTTCAATACTATCAGCAAACCAGAGTATATGAGCGATTTTAAACCAGGAGAAAAGCTATGCTGTTAGCCTTTATTTAGCGACCTGACTGCCTACTAGTTTATATAGCTGGCAGTAACTACACAAATTTAAATTTTAAATACAAATTAAAAACAACTTTCAATTAAAAACTGGATGCTCTGATGGATAATGAAACTCTTATTACATACTGGACCTAAACTCTAATCCAGGGTTAACAGGTGATATACTGTCAATGTAGCTAGCTAATAGCTAGCCCCAGCTGACAACATTTTAGTATTTAGCTACCAAGGTTATCTAGCTGGCTACTCAAAATATCCACTGATAAAATGAAAGAGTTAATGCAGCAATGACTTTTTACAGTAATATACTTTTACCAATATGTAATCCCATAACAATACAGATTTGCCCTCTCTTCAAAAATACAGTACAATACAGTACAAGTAAGTACAGTAAGTGCCATTACTGTAAAGGAACAATACACTACGAATGCTGCAAATATTAATTACAGTAACAACCTGCAACTCTGCTGACATTAATAGACTTTTTTTTTTTTTTAATAATTTAAGGTTAGAGTTAGGAGTATAAGAAATGTATTTAGTTTTACCCCAGAAGCGCTGGAGCAAGCACAAGGACGTGCTGTGGATGGAGACGCAGGACGTTCTGTGGCCTGGTCCTGAGGAACCACCATGGATTGGACCTGAGCCGGTTCTGTGGCCTGGTCCTGAGGACCCTCCGTGTCTAGTTCTTTGAGAAGTTCCATGGCTTTATCCTGAAGAAATTCTGTGGCTTGATCCTGAAGAAGATTTGTGGCCTGGTCCAGAACAGGTTCCATGGCTTGGTCCTGCACTGGGTCTAAATACAAAAAGCCATGACATAACATCATCACACAATCACCATAATTTGAATAAAATAAGCTCCTTTGAATTTTACACACAGCAGTCTCCAGAGTTTACACAGAATGGTGCGAAAAACAAAAAACATCCTGTTTGCGGTGGGTCTGCAGGCTGAAACACCTTGTTAATGAGAGAGATCAGAGGAGACTAGATTGGTTCGAGCTGCCAGGAAGGATATAGTAACTCTTTTGTGATTTCCAGTTTGGGTGAGTCTGTGCTCATGATAGCCTCAGATTCTTGTTCTTGGCTAACAGGAGTGTTACCTTATGTGGTTTTTCTGCTGCTGTAGCCCATCCACCTCAAGGTTTGATGTGTTGTGCTGAGATGCGTTTCTGTTCACCACAGTTGTAAAGACTGATTATATGAGTTATTATATCCTTCCTGGCAGCTCAAACGAATCTGGCCATTTTCCTCTCTTATCAAAAAGGCGTTTCCACGCACAGAACTGTCCCTCAGTCAGTGTTTATTGTTTTTCGCACATGTTTCAAGTATGAAAATATTACTAATGTGAGATGGGTAAGGGAAGGGCTTCCAGAGAGTTAAAACCACCTGTCACCTGTCACTCATTCTGCCTTAATATGTCAATTGGTTCATCTGCTGCTTTGGTTATGAAACATGAAGACAGATCTTTTGGTGTATTTTTGAGTGATTATTTGTGTCAGCGTCCTCCGATGTTTAAATGCAAAATGCTTAAATGTTGTCAGGGCTAATCCAGACTTTTACATATTTATTTTTGGGTATTTTCCATTTTACTTGCAATTAAACTTTTAATACCTCTGCTCTACAGAATAATTAAATCCTGATTGGTCAAAGGCACTTAGTTTATGCAGGGCTGAAAAAATCTACTAAACTGAAATGTGTTTTTTCCCCTCTAAAAATAAAGAAAAATAAACTTAGCAATATATTATTACACCAGGACTGAGAAACAAGATAAAGAAATAAGCCTACCTTGGGTCACAGTTGTTCGCTTCTCCCTATCACCACGCATGTTAAAGGAACAATAAATGGCCGGTTGTATAAATGGTGGCTGCAGCTCCAGCCGCACACAGCAGGGGGCGCAATGGATGACCTGGTGCTCGAGAGCGAAATAAACCAAACAAATGTACTGTTCAGAGTGCGTTCAAAACACAGACAACAGCAGAAAGTTCAGTGGTCTTCTGAAAGCTCAGCGTTCTTTCTAAATGTTTTTTGGGGCGGAATGAGAGTTCTTCTGTGATATCACAGTGTCAGGAGATATTCCAGAAACATGCACAATCAGGACGCAGTCAACAATTCTTTTATTCCAAGGCCCTAAAATGGTCTTATGCTGAATCATGGGTTATGGCAATGAATAAAGCAAATTGCTGAGATGTTTAGGAGTGTGTTTAGCAATGTCATGTGGTCAGTTTGGTAGGCTTTGGACATAAATAATTCTTTTTGCTGAATTTGTTAATGTATATACATAATAAATATAATGTGTGCACAAACATATTTCTAATGCATAGATTGCAAACAATCAGGGTCACAACTGTCTTACACAAAAGTTAATACAAGCTGCATGAAGCCAAAATGAAATGACTCATAACTTTATCATATTTATCCTGCATTAACTTTTTTATATTATCTGTAGATGATTTAAGTTGGAAAAGAATATATTTCAAGGGTGAATGAATTGTAGGTATTGTAGTCTGTTATCATATTTACAGGACATTTGATCAATTTAATACTTTTTTAATTTACCATGTTCTTTACTGATTTTTGCAATATAATTTGCACATGTTTAATTGAAAATAGAAAAAGTTTATTTAAAAGTTGAAAAAAAAAAAAACTTCATTAATTAAGTTACACTAAGAATAGTGTATATACTATATAACATATAATATATCAATTTATTCACTGAGCTGAACACCTAAACGCTATGGGTGAATTGGGTGTTTTTTTTAAACAACAGACATCACAATCAATCTTTCCCAGTTGATTGCTGATTTTTTTTTTTTTTTTTAACAAATATTTTTTGTATTGAAACATTATAAAACTAAAAATCTAGTCTTTGGATGACATTAAAATTAAAATGCACCGTTAGACATACACCGTTGATTCATGTTTTTGTAAACAAAGTGGTTCCAACCTGCTTCATGTGTGCTTTATAGCTAAATATTTCTATCCACACATAGCCATGTCCGTAGGTCATCTCACAAATAGAAACTAAGCGAAAAAAATACTCTAATGTCTGGCAGTGGGGTCATGTGGTCCAAGGACAAAGTAAACAGCAGCACAGCAATTATGCTTCTGATAATAAAATAATAATAATAATAATAATAATAATAATAATAATAATAATACCAGCCAACATGTCCATGTAGAAATTGAGACCCATGTGCTCAGTTCATCTGGGACTAACTTGTTCATGCCCATGTGAGGTAATCATGGGGCAGAGATGGGCCATGCGCAGGGTCTGTGTAGGAAAGCAGTGTTGGCCCACATGGGGTAAATGTGAGTTATTATGGAACAGCAACATGGCTGTTGTTTGTCTGTGCCAGTATGCGTTAAATCTTGTCTTTGTTAATGCCCACCATTTTAATTTTGATACATATAATAATATAGTTAAAACACACACACACACACAAGTGCAATTAATCTCTCCAGGTGAACTTTCAACAAATAGACCTATTAGTCATATAGGGTGCCAATAATTTTGTGACCGATATTTTTCAGAAAAAAAAAATTAAACAATATTGTGTTAATATAAAAGTATCTTATGTTCACTTATGTATATTTAAGCAGAACATATCAATGATATTGATCTAGCCATTTTTACTTATTTTTTAAGAATAAAAATGTGTCCTTAATGGACACACAGCATAAAAAAGATGGATTTGCATATGGATGACACAGTAAAACCTGACTGGCCTTTTGTGATGCAAAATGTGCACTGAGCCTTTATTCATAACTTTGACCACAAGAGGGCGACTATCATGCACTTCTTCTAAAGTCCATACAAATGACTGGCTTTTACTTTATTCAAATCTAGAGTACAAGACCTTAAAAAATTTATCCCATTTATTTCACAGTACAATAAACACTGTACAATATGAAATGTTCATTTATTTTTGTTGTCATCTAACCATTTTGTACATGAATTATTTAAGTTATTATTTAAATTATTTAAAAAAAAACACACCCAGATTCTTTAGATGCTTTATTCTTTAGATGTCATATATATATATATATATATATATATATATATATATATATATATATATATATATATATATATATATATAGAGAGAGAGAGAGAGAGAGAGAGCAACAAATCAGGATAACGGTTTATTAGCAACGAAGGTAAGTGTTGATATTTCATGGCTGGTTCAAGTTTAATATTAATCAACTGCTTGTCACTGAAACTGTTAGGGCAGAGCAATGCATTATATGACAAGCTCTCATTGATGGCATAATAACAATGGTGTGGGGCAAATTATCACACACACACACACACACACACACACGCACACACCACATCTGGTGTTTAAATGTTTTAAGTCTGTAATACTCTACTAGATAATTTAAACAGAAAAGTTATAATCCTGTCATTCAAAATAAATAAAACTCCGAGAACTATTGTGGGTCCACCTTGTTTATGTTCATTACACTCATGACTGTATTTCACACTCACCTTCTCAAGTGAAACACTCAGTGTGGGCTAGAAAGAAATCAGCCTCACTTTCTTCATATCACTCTGGGTGTTTTTCTTATGACCATCAGTGGTGCTGTTGTGCTCAGGTTCACAGATAGCTCACCAAATTTGTAAGGAAAGAAACAAGTTGTTACTCCTTACATTTTCATTTTGTCCCTTGAAGTCAAATGCCACGAGATGTTCACTGTTTTTCTCTTGCCCAGTTGCTATGCTAATCAATTGTGTTTTTATTTTTTTTTAAATACTTAACTAACTACATTAATGGAATTTAGCAGACACCCTTACATAGGCAACTTACATTTATCTCATTTATACTACTGAGCAGTTGAAGGTTAAAAGCCTTGCTCAAGGGGCCAGCAGTGGCAGCTTGGCAGGGCTGGGACTTAAACTCATGACCTTCTGATCAGAAGTGCAATTTCTTAACCACTGAGTGACCTCCATACAGCTGTGTATGTATAAATGCAGACTTTATATGTCTGAGTATTTACAAATGGAGATAAATTTTGACTTTCACTCAAGTACATTTTTGTCATTTCAACCATATACAGCTAGTTAGTACGCAGTGGAACGAAACAATGTTCCTCCAGGACCATGATGAACTACAAGAGACTACACATTACTACATAAAGTGCACATGCAAACGTGTGTAAACAGCACAAGACAGTACAATAACTACCAAAACAGGACAATAGGCACAGTAAGAGACAGTGCAGTGCCGACCAGTACACAGTTCTAGTAAGAAAGTGAATCAGATATGACAATAGTGCAAAAGAGTAACAATATAATAAGTTGCTGTAAATGTAAACATAACATACTATGACATAGTATTCAGCAGATAAGCTTATACCATATATGGACATAGCAGTTATTGGGGTAGCAGCCAGGTAGAGAGTATAAGTAGTGACAAAAAATTATTTTATATTTATATAAAACACAGTATTTATATAAATCTCATAAATGATATAAATATAATATTAATATCATAGTAATAATAAATTAATATAAATATAAATAATATAAATACAGCTATGGTATTTATATTATTTTATAAATACTGTAGCAGCAAAAAAAAAAAAAAAAAATGAAGGTAGTAAATACATACAAAAATTGCAAAGAGAGTGGGATGGTGTTCAGTTGAGTGTGTGTATGTGTGTGTGTGTGCGTGTGTGTGTGTGTGTGTGTGTGTGTTGTCAGTCCAGTCTCTTGAGTATTAAGGAGTCTGATGGCTTGGGGGAAGAAACTATTGCACAGTCTGGTCGTGAGGCCCGAATGCTTCAGTACCGTTTGGCAGACGGCAGGAGGGTGAAGAGTGTGTGAGGGGTGTGTGGGGTCGTCCACAATGCTGGTGGCTTTGCAGATGCAGCGTGTGGTGTAAATGTCTGCGATGGAGGGAAGAGAAACTCCGATGATCTTCTCAGCTGTCCTCACTATCCGCTGAAGGGTCTTGCAATTCCCAAACCAGGCAGTGATGCAGCTGCTCAGGATGCTCTCGATAGTCCCTCTGTAGAACATGGTGAGGATCGGGGGTGGGAGCTGGGCTTTCCTCAGCCTTTGCAGAAAGTAGAGACACTGCTGGACTTTCTTGGTTATGGAGCTGGTGTTGAGGAACCAGGTGAGGTTCTCCGCCAGGTGACCACCAAGAAATCTGGTGCTCCTGACGATCTCCACAGAGAAGCCGCCGATGTTCAGCGGATCGGGGCGGACTTAGCACTAGGCAAAGTAAGGAAACCGCTTTGGGCCCCCAGAAGCCAAGGGCCCCCTAAAAATGCTAATTATATATATTTTTAATTATTAATGCTAAATAATTTGTGCTGAAATTTTAAATATTGATGTCAAAACACTGAATAGGGCCCCATTCCTTTATATTGCCTAGGACCCTAAATCACTAAATCCACCTCTGCAGTGGATAATGAAAGGTAATGAAAGGTAATTATGATAAATAATTCAATCAGGGATAAATTCACATATTTACAATATATTTTTTGTCAATCCGTTTATTTCTCTAAAGCTGCTTTGTGACAATGTCCATTGTTAAAAGCGCTATACAACTAAAATTGAATTGAAATTGAATTGAATAAATATCAGTGATAGGAAATGAAACACTGAAAGAGAGAGAGAGACGTTGTATGCATTCATGCATTTTTAATTTTTTTTTATTTACTTATTTTTTAACAGCAGAGCAGTTTCCTTACAATAAGGTCAAACCGGAAGCTTATGAAAATACATTTCCCATGGTGCAACAGCCCGACTTCCGTCACATGGGCTGAAGTGAGCTGGTTAAAATGCAGCATCCGAGCTGAGTGTGTGTGTGTGTGTTCAGTGGCTAGTGTGTGATCATGGCTCCTGTGTCAGACCCCTGCTCTTTCTCTTCTTTCTCTAAGTGTGTGACTCGCCATGTGAACGTGTCCTATCATGTGGACTTCGACAGTCATGTGCTGAAAGGGAAGGTGTCTCTCACAGTGGAGGTGCTGCAGGACAAATTCTCTGATCTGGTAAAAAAAAAAAAAAAAAAAATCTCTGTTATATTATCATGGCTTTTTTCCCTCCAGGTCATGCTAGTTAGCTGTGAAGGCTAGGAAGCTGTAGATCTGTCTTATTAAAGCATGCAGCTGTGTGTGTGTGTGAAGTGTGAAGTGTGTGTGTGTGTGTGTGTGTGTGAAGTGTGTGTTGTTAGAAACACACACCGTTACACACTGTCTCACACTCACTGTGCTAACAGAGGAGTTTGTATGATTTCTGTTTTTGTGCACTTGTACTTCTCTGCTTGTATACCCAGTGCAAGAGTGCAAGATTTCTGAAGTGTGTGTGTCTGAAGTGTGTGTTTTTCTTATAAAACTGTAAATTGAATCTGATTTACAGAAGCCAGCTTTCTGTGTGCATTTCCATTATAAACCTCATGAGCACTCATAAATAAAATGCATGTAGATTAATATAGATTAATATTGCATGCCTGGTTTTGTGTCCTGTTTCTGTACTTGAATCAGTTCTCTGCACTACTTTACCTATCTCACATCAGATCTCCACATACCGACAGAAGTCACGCAAACCTTATTTGCCTAAAGCGGTATTTATTCCATACCTGTTTTCCGACAAACCCCGCCTCCTGAGCGTGTATTGGCTAGTCGACCACAGTATCCCGTGCTGTGATTGGCTACTCGTTTACGTATGAAAGGACACGAACGCCGATTTGAACGAACAGCCAATCCGGTTGCAGGGGGCGGGGTTTCACGGAGTGTGGCTGGGAAAAATAACGCCTGTATAATTCACCAGGTCTGTGATGAACTTTGGCTCGGGTGTGGAGTGATAAAAGTCTGATTTATCCACTTTGATGGAGAGTAAATATGAATGACAGAAACGTTTCACATTTAAATTAACTATATATAAATGTTCAGTACCCCAGAGGGCAGATTTGATTATGCTCTTCTTAATTAATATAATTTATTTACAGTATTTCCTCCAAATACAAACTACCATGCAGTCTGTGCAAGGGAGGCCTTTCATTAAAACTATTATTTTATTACATTATTGTTTTATGTTAAGTTATTAATAAGTATAAACTTTGTTAATATTCTACTACTGGTAGTAATTAAATAATATTATATCATTGTATTCTTACTTCTCTGTTGTGTTATAAAAATATGTATAGGATAAATTACATATTATTAGATAAAATAAGGTTTCCGTACTGGAGTGTTTGTGTCTTGGTGGAAATCTTTGTATAAACTGTCTCTGTCTCCAATAAAATAAAATTTAAAAAGTTTCCTAAATACAAAGTTGTCGTTAGGAATAATGCATTGTAACTGTATCATTATTTATTTAAAGAAACTATCTCAGTAGCATGTTATTAAAATACGAATTTTTTTGCCTCTTTTCAAAGCCCTTTTGTCTTTGACCTGTATACTATTAACAATATAATCTATCTGAAACCATTGTTTCATAATCTTAAAATATATATATATATATATATATATATATATATATATATATATATATATATATATATATATATATATATATATATATATATATATATATATATATATATATATATATATATATATATATATATATATATATATATAAGGATAATGTAATGTATATGTGTGTATATACACTCCTGGGCAAAAAAAGGGCCAAGCCCAAAATGGCAAAATATTAAGCTTTTAATGGTCTTAACAACAAATCACTGGTCAGGAAATGAGCAAGAATTAAACAAATAGATAAAGGAAGTTAGTATGGGAAGCTTTTCCCTTTGATTTCTTTAAATGTTTAAGCCTTGTGGCCCTCGATGGGATGCATCAGGTGTAGCAGATAACCAAATAATGACTAATCTTTTATGAAAAAAAGATATTTTTGGAAGATTTTGTACACCCAGACATGTGTTAGTTTGAATTTTGCATCAAACATTTTAATCATGATTTTACCTTTGCGTACAAGAAGATTATATAAGTGAATTTCCCTGTTTCTAGCTTTTCCCCAAACAGGAAAAGCAAAATTAAACGAGTAAATAGAGGCACAGGAGCTCTCAGGAGTGCATTTGTTTTATTCTTGCTCATTTTCTGACCAATGATTTGTTGTTAAGACCATTAAAAGCTTAATATTTGCCATTTTGGGCTTTTTTTCTTGCCCAGGAGTGTGAGTATAGGTCTAAAAAAAAAAAAAAAAAACAGGCCAGACTTGTGCGCTGTTTTTTGATATGATAATGATATCATGCCTGTGAGTGTCACTGCTACTGAATACTGATCTGATCCTGATTTCCCTACAGTAGGCAAACCTGTTCTGTTTCTAAGTTATGTGAAACTTTAGAGACTCGATGATGCTGTGCTTTGAGATAAATAGTGTCAGTTGACATAACATGGATTGAAATGGAAAATACATTACATCCAGTCCAGTGTTTCAGGCTAATATGAGCCCTGATAACGATATTCAGTATGGGATCGGTGCTTTCATGCAAGTAAACTCGCCTGTATTCAGAACTCAGTAGTTAATTAAACTGCTTGGTACTTTGTCCAGAGTTATTAAAGTTACTCCACTGATAAATCGCTGGTATTACATCCTTCATAAATCACCTTCTGTCTTCTAGACTCTTGACACGAATGACCTAAAGATCTTCAAGGTATCAGCCAATGGCCAGGCTGCCAAGTTTACCCTGGGAGAGAAGCAGGGTTATAAAGGCAGCCCTCTGGAGATCAGCCTGCCCTTTGAGCTCTCACGGTATCACCACACTCTTCATCTCTGTGGTTTAGTATGCTCAGATAAGGCTGTAGTTTGGGGAGTTCAATAGTGGGACTGTGATTGTGGGTGTTATTTTATTTTTTGAAATAAAATAATTGAATTATTGAAATAAATTATTTTTTGCAGAGGCAAAAGAGCCCATAGAAACATAGCGTGCACACATTGTGTCTCAGGTTTCTGTGAATTAAGATGTTGGTAGTATTCAGCAGCATGTAAATTGCATATTTATAACATTTCTAACTAAATTTCCAAGAAAGTCAAAACCACTGTTTGTCATTACAAGATCCTGAAATGTTGATTTACCTTTGGGGTGAACATGAGATTGCCACTTTAATGTATATGAGTACTGAAGTTATGATGTGAACAGTGTGATGTACAGCAGATGTGTGATGTTGTGTGTTCAGCGGGCAGCATGTGATTGTGGAGATCGAGTTTGAGACGTCTCCAAAGGCCTCGGCTCTGCAGTGGCTCACTCCTGCACAAACCGCTGGGAAAAAGCACCCCTACCTTTTCAGCCAGTGCCAGGTACGTCCTCTCATCCTGTAAGGTCAGGATGTCCGGAATTAAACACAACCGGGCATGCTCTTTTAGGAAAATAATGAACGACAGTGTGGTGTGTTGCAGCCTGAAGCAAGTTAGTTCTCATTATCACTTACGTTATAGCAGCTATAAATAGTTGTCACCTCATCAGCCTCTCTTTCTCTCTCTTAAAGTTAATTGGGCAAAACCAAAACACAGCTTGTCATGTTATTTAGAAACTGCAAAGTTAATAAGACAAGAAAAAAATCAGCTTGTCACGTTACAGCGAAAGCGCAAAACCTCCATTCAGAAGACTTTCATATTTCAAAAATCTTAAAGTTACAGCTTTACCGCTGACTGTTACAAAGAGCTGACTCTGGAGACTGCTTCCATAAATGCTAAATCATTTTTTTAAAGTTTTCTCACGGAAATCTTTAACATATCAACAACTGCGAACAGTTTTAAAATCCGTTTATGTGGAGTGTACGCCATACAAGTTCCTGTATATATTGTTACTATAGAAATGATCATGTCTTAGTACACGTGCATTTATGTAGAAATTAACCAACACTTTCTGACCAATCGGATTTGAGAATTCAAGAACACTGTGGAATAAATAAGTGTTGTTGAAACAACGTGGTTGCGTGACACTTCTGCAAATGCATTGCTAAGCTCAGCAAAAGCATGTCTTTCAACAAGGCTTTCTCTGTTATCTCATCTTTATGTCAGCTTCATCTGTTTTATGATTATTATCATTGAACTGTGTCCTGGGTGACACGTGACGAGAGCACATTGTGATGTTTTGTTAACCTCTTTAAGTGATTATTGTAATTAGATTCATAAGATAATCATATAATCAAACTTGAAAGATTCCTGTAAAAGTGCATCTATACTGTTACTCTAGCGATAGGGTTCTTGAAAGACCTCTTATGGTTTGCCATCTTAATGAAAACAACAAAAAAAACATTAATTCTCTAACAAAATCTTTAAAGGTGCAGTTTGAAATTTTTATGTCCAAAATGTATCATGTCCAAAAAAAAAAAAAAAAAAAACCTTATAAAATATTTTCACGATACTGCCGTTCTACACAGTGGGATAGTTTCTTTCTTTTAAAGCTTCGTTTTATATTTTTTCAGCCTGGAAACGGAGCTGCTCAGTCCTAATACTTTTCTTTAAAGATGCAAACATAGTTTCAGGGTAGGGGCTCAGTTCGATGCAGATAGATGGACTGAAATTGCAGCTCACCTCACAGACAACTTGACAAATTACAAACCGCTCCTTTAACTTTACATGTGCAGGTTTTCTATGCACATTCTATGATTCACGTTTCATATCTTTAAAATGAGTTTGAATGGAAGATTAATGCACCCACACACACTGTTCTGTGTTCACAAGTAACCAAGCTCTGTAATCTTTTCTTTAATCCAACAGGCTACTCACTGCAGGTCTATGCTGCCCTGCCAGGACACTCCATCAGTGAAACACACCTACTATTCCCAGGTACCACACTCAAACTCGTACCACACACACCTACTATTCCCAGGTACCACTCTCAAACAGCTGCGGAAAACTACCAAGTCTTAAAGTACTTCCATATCCACTTCCATTGCCATATTGTCCAACCCTAGACCTAAAGTATGGTTATGAATTAAATGTCTTTATGATTATTTAGCTTAATTTAACCCCAAAGTATAAGAGAACTCTAACATTTAATTCAAATAAATGTATTTAAATATATATTTTAACAGAAACAGGTCACAATTGTTGTCACTCCTGCATTTAGTACTTTGTGAAACCCCCTTTTGGTAAAAAAACAGCACAGAGTCTTCTCGCATAGTAATGAATGAGTTTAATACAGACTCAGTACAGAATCTCTTACTTGTGAACTCTTCAGCTCACCCCGCGGGTTTTTTGATTCTGTATTCATTGAACCATTTTTGGAATATCGTCCTGCTGGAAGATCCAACCACGACTTACTTTTAACTTCTTGGCAGAGGCAACCACATTTTCATTCGAAATCTCCTTGTATTTCTTGGAGTCCATGATGCCATGTGTCTGAAGGGCCTTTAGAGGACAAACAGCCCCACAGCATCACAGATCCTCCACTGACTGGTTCTGGGATGAACATTCACATAGACAAAGAGGGAATTTTTAGTTTAGTCAGTATGTTGTATGTTTGTGTGTGTTGTTGTTTGTGTGTCTTAGGTGTCAGTGCCCAAAGAGCTGATAGCACTTATGAGCGCAGTGCGTGATGGACAGGAACCAGATCCGAGTGACAGCAACCGAATCATTTACCGCTTCCGACAACCGGTTAGCCAACATGCCTGTCTCTCTCTCTCTCTCTCTCTCTCTCTCTCTCTCTCTCTCTCTCTCTCTCTCTCTCTCTGTCTGTGTGTACCCCCCTCTACACAGAAACACACACACACACACACACACACTCAGTTTCTCTTCCTCATTCTCCTCATGTTGTGACACTTGTTGTCTACAAATCAGTAAAGCTTTAAGATTTGAATTTATGAAAAAGTTGAGAATTTATGAAAAAGGACTGAATTTGTGAAAAAGGAGTGAATTTATGAAAAAGTTGACCATGAAATTATATATTTATGAAAAAACAGTCATGAGCAAATTATTTATGGTTCCCACACTATAGCGTTAGTTGGTTGGGAAATGTTAGTGCGATTGTTCGAGTTATTTAGTGGATTTTACTGAACTTTACAAAGTCACACAAAATGTGCAGGTACTAAAATCAAAAACTGTTGAAATTCGCTCCAAAAAGCATCTGTTTTTCATGTCTCATTCATTGAAATAATTACTTCCTCTCTTGTATCTTAATCAGTTGAATGTGGCTCTTATCAGACAAACCACTTTCTTATTTTTCTTCAGCTGATTGGAAGTCACTGTATTGCAGACCATTTTTAAGGCTACTGATAAAACTGTGGTAAAACCTGTGGGGAAAATGTGGATGCGTGGTAGTATGTGCATTATTACCCATGAATGTGTGTGTGTGTGTGTGTGTGTGTGTGTGTGTACGTGTACGTGTACGTGTGCTTGCATATGGTTCTTTCTCAGGTGCCCATGCCTTCTTACCTTATTGCGATTGTGGTGGGAGCCCTAGAGAGCAGGTAGTTTCTCTCATCTTCCCTTTTTGGCTTCTGTCTGAATTTCTGTTCATGTTAGAGATTCTGATACAGAAAGGAATACTCAGAATAAAATCTCCATTACTGCTGGATCAGACTTCATCTGTGTATGAACAGCTGGTCTTATATAATACTAAGATTCCTACATGCACATTATCTGACTGCTGGCCCTTAAAAAGTTGAAAATGACATTTTATAAATGAAAGACTTTAGTCAATATAAAAATGTCTTAAATTTGAATGGACGTGTTCTTAGATCAACACCACAAACTGCAGTTGTTTGACATTACTCCCTTATGTTGAATTTAAAATGAAAATATCGGTTGTAAAAACACGTACACAGTTTCAGTCATTCAGGTAAGTGAATTGTGTAGTATTAGAGCGTCCGGGTGATGTGTATCTTAAAAATACTTTGTCACTTAGTGACAAAGTTCATCAGAGTGAGTGGAATTTAAACCTCTGTAGCACATTAATAGCCATGATGAGTGAAAATAAACTCAGGTCTCATTGGTGTTTGCAGGTCTAAATTGGTGTTACAGATTAAACCACATTTGATTAGGCAGCTGGATAGATTATACATCAAGAGCAATATATTTGACTTAGTAGTGCTAGATGGTTATGGAAATGTGTCTTCTGTGTTGTGCAGGGAGATCGGGCCCAGGTCCAGAGTTTGGTCAGAGAAGGAATATGTGGACCAGGCTGCATTTGAGTTCTCTGAAGTAAGTGTGACACGATTTTGTGTGCCACGTCTAACCCATGTGAGACCGATGGTTTGATGAGTCTTTTCTTTGTTTGTGTGCTTGTATGTGTGTGTGTTAGACTGAGAGGATGCTGAAGATTGCTGAGAGTCTTGCAGGACCGTATGTATGGGGACACTATGATATGCTGGTGCTTCCTCCGTCTTTCCCCTACGGTGGCATGGAGAACCCCTGCCTCACCTTTGCGACACCTACTCTACTGGTTAGAGCACACACCAACACTATTTCCATCACACAGCTGCTTTTGCAGACCTAAGTATGTTTTGCAATCTGCAAGTCAGCTTCTCCTTTTCTACAGTTTTTAGCACACACATTTATGTCTGTTTGCAACCTTGTGCAAATACACTCAAGCCTATCTTTAATTTTTTAAAAGTATGACTTTGAAATAATGAGTCACAGTAACTGGGATATTTGTAGAAACTGTGATTTCACACCTTCTTCCTGAGCTTACTTGCTAGTCCTCTGTACTGTATGTCTGTGTAGTTTACGCTGCATCCTATCTAACAGTCTGTTCTTGTCTTTATTACCAGGCTGGAGACCGGTCCCTTGCTTCTGTAAGTCACCGTTTTTGTGTGGTGGCCTATTAAACTTTGCAAATGAATGAGTAATGAATTTGCACCAAGCTGTTATTGAATATCAATTACATATTGTATGTGGGGAATGTATTCTTGTGTATTTTTGTGTCTTTTGTGTATTGTCAATATCTCATCTGTCTGACTGTAGGTCATTGCTCATGAGATTTCTCACAGCTGGACTGGAAACCTGGTGACTAATAAAACCTGGGAGCATTTCTGGTCAGTCATCATACAAATACTGTGAATTTATCTTGTATGTACAGTACGGTGCAAAAGTCTTAGGCACCCTGCATTTTTGTTTTAGTGCAAACTTTGTTATAGATTTTTACTTTATGACATCTACATTATTGATTCAGTACAAAAACATTTTAGATTCCAAACATTAGTTTTCCAGCACAAAATTAAATGTTACAGAAAAATGTGTGTATGTCAGTAAGAAAGCAGCAGATTACATAAGAGACACTTTTCAGACAAAAAACATAATAAGACGCAAGTGTGACAGTCAAAGTCTCCAGAAGAACTGTGGCTGCTTCTGCAAGATGCTCAGTAGCACTTACAGCTCATTTCCTTATAAAACTGCACACATTGTACTTGAAGCTGCAATTTTTTTTAAAGCAAAATGTCATCACCAAATATTGACTTTGTTTCATTTATTACTGTTTACTGCTCTTTATAGTATTTTTTTTAAATGTAGAAACATTTAATTTCATTATTTTTGAAGGCATCTTTGCTCTACAGCATGTGACTTTTCTTGAAAAAGTGACTTTTGCGCAGTACTGTAGATATAGTATGAAACCTGATCAGTCATCATGACTCCTTTCTTGCTTGAGCGTAATTTTTGGTTTGTAAATGACATTTTACTTCATCCATATATCAGTGCGTAATACAGCACACATGTAGGGGCTTAAAGTTTTAAAATTTACTTCAATATTTATGCTGGAAAAGTTCTTTGATTTCAGAGTTGTGCTATGCCGCTGCTTATGTTGTTTTCAGTTGATTAAAAATGACTTGAACACACTTCACGCATCTTGTGCAGCATTATCTTCCCAATAACGTTTGTGATATACAAATGAGAAACATTCAAATACACATCTAAAATTAACCAAGTAAACATTGGTGAAAGGTAGCCACAGATGACATGCTTCTGCATGCAAATGAAAAAAAAAAAAACTGACCATCTGTAGGTCTTCATAGATTATTTATTTAATAAAGTCTTATTTTTATGTATATTTAGTATTACCCTTAAATGGCATTTCATATTATTGAGTATATTCAAGGTGCCCAAAACATGCATGTTATGATAAAATATTGTAGTTATGATGACATAATTGTAGTTGACTGACAAACTGTCAGTCAGTGCTGCTGGACTTAATACAGCTCTTTGTTTGAGTTGATACCTCACAAGGCAAATAGCACAGCTGAGCAGTGCTAAAATATCTAATAAATTCTGAGGTCTAAATAGAGATGTGCATCATTTTGTTATTGTCTCCTCACTATCTGTGCTTATTATTCAGTAATATCAACTGGTTTCACTTCCTACAGCTAAATAAACACTTTGCTTGCACAGCTGATTTAAGAAACATCCTTTTTGTCTGGAAAAAGTGCTGCAGTTTTTACCACTGAAGTGCACTGAAGTTGTATATCATCATTCCATTCTTGCTTTTCTGTCTTCTCATAAAAGCCTTTACATGGCAAAATCATATCCAAGGAAAATTTAGGATCTAAAATGCAAAACTATCAAATTAAAGGACATTCCTAACATTAAATGTAAAATTTAACATTTAATAAAATCACAAAAGTACAGAAATGAATGTGTGTGGGTTTTTTTTTTTGCTGTTGTAAGAAACTCCTTCATCTTTAACCCATGTATATCTTTGACTTTTTGTAGGTTGAATGAAGGACACACTGTATATCTGGAGAGAATGATTGGCAGGGTGATGGAAGGAGAGCAGTTCAGGCAGTTTAAAGCGATGGGAGGTTGGAAAGAGCTACAGGAGTCTGTAAGACACACACAAACCAACATACCTGCTTGTGTCCTTCAACACTAATACATATACACAACTACATCAAATGAACATTAGCTTGTGAGTAATGGATTTGTTGGGCATCCATGATCCTTTCTTAGATAGTGTAACAAATCTGAAAAAAGCTTTGTGATCTGTGAACTCTAATCTGACACACACACACACTATCCAGCTAACTGACTCTGGTGTTGTTTTTGCAGGTGAACCATTTCGGAGCAAATAATGTCAATACTAACCTGGTGCCAAACCTGGAAGGTGTTGACCCTGATGAATGCTTCTCCTCTGTGCCTTATGAGAAAGGTTTCGCTCTCCTTTACCACCTGGAAGAGCTGATGGGAGGCCCAGGTAGACACACACAGACACACACAGACACACACACACATGTAATAGTATTATTTACAATATATTGGGCAAAAGTACTCGGACACCTGACCATCACACCCATATATGCTTGATGAACATCCCATTCCAAAACCATGGACTTCAATATGGAGGTGGTCCCCTCATTGCTGTTATAACAGCATCCACTTTTCTAGGAAGGCTTTCCACTAGATTTTGGAGCGGCTGTAGGGATTTGTATTCATTCAGCCACAAGAGCATTAGTTAGATCAGGCACAGATGAGGGGTGTCGGGTGAGGAGACCTGGCGCACAGTTGGCATTCCAGTTCAATCCAAAGATGTCCAGGGGGTTTGAGGTCAGGGCTCTGTGCAGGACACTCGTTTTCTTCCACATCAGCCTTGGCAAACCATGCCTTCATGGACCTCACTTTGTGCACAGGGGCATTGTTATGCTAAAACATCCGTAGGCCCTTTATTTCCAGTGAAATTTTTATGCTACATCATACAAAGACATTCTAAACAATTGCATGCTTACAGCTTTGTGGCAATGGTTTGGGGAAGGTCCACATATGGGTGCAATGGTCAGATGCCCACATATAGTGTAGTTGCAGTATTTATTTGATGATTGTTTCAATACAAGATGTAAAGTCCTCAGTGAATTTACTAACCTATGCAAAGAACATCTTTGTGTCTCGTATGCCATGTACAGAGGTGTTTATGGGCTTTGTGAAGTCCTACATCCAGATGTTTGCCTACAGCAGCGTGACCACAGATGACTGGAAAAACTACCTGTACACCTACTTCAAAGACAAGGTAAGAAGTACTTGTCTGTCCAAGACTGAGGGTGTGTTTCCTACAGGAGCCTGGATCAGTTTCAGTTTTTGTGGCATAGTTTCAGGAGTAGAGTTGCAGAGTAGGTACTTCTCTGCAGACCGGGAACTATGGGGATGAATCCGGTGCACTGATCATCACTGATTGGTCAAACTCAAGCTTCACGAATGGGTGACCATATTTAGCTATCAAGACATGTGCTGAAAAATCTTTGCAGGAGTATGTTTTGCACATACGTCAAATGACAGAATACGTTACTCAAAATGCATAACTGCGCTTCCTGTTCACGGAGTGTTATTATTTTTGGGCAAAAATAATAAAGAACAACAAAACATCAGTCAAGGCCTTCTCCATGTGTTGCTGTAATTTTGCTGCAGGCCACAGTGTTGTAATCACCATATAGTTTGTGTAACTTACTGGGCAGGAACTGTGTGCCGCTCGGTTAGGAACTTTCTGGAAGTCTTTAGTTCCTCAGATGATTCTGAAAACTTGTCTCAGATGCTTTTTTTTTTTTTTTTAAAATGAGAGGTCTAACTTAACTTTGTCTTGTTTCTGTGTGTTCTGTGTTGCTCCATGTCAGGTGGACATCTTAAATAAAGTGGACTGGAATGCATGGATGCACACTCCAGGAATGGCCCCTGTCAAGCCAGAGTAAGCAACGCTGTGTGTTTGTGTGTGTGTGTGTGTGTGTGTGTGTGTGTGTACGTGCGTGCGTGCGTGTGTGCGTGTGTGCGTGCATGCATGTACTTAGTGTGTCTATATACTTGACATCTAAACAGTGTCCTTGCTCAGGTATGACACCACTCTGGCAGATGCGTGCACTGCACTGGCCCAGCGATGGGTGAAGGTAAACTACTTTTATATTTATTTTTATTTATTTATTTATTTTTCCATAGAACAATACAGTACTGTGCAAAGTCTTATGCACATGCAAATAAATGCTGTAAAGCAAAGATGCCTTAATGAAATGAAATTATATGTTGTTTAAAATGTGTATTTGTGTATATGTTTGTGTGTGTGTGTATGTGTGTGTATATATGTGTGTGTGTGTGTGTGTGTGTGTGTGTGTGTGTGTGTGTGTATATAAAATACACAATTAAAGTCAATATTTGGTGTGATGACCTTGCATTTTTTATTTTTTTTATTTTTTTTATTTTAAAGAATTACTAGTCTCAGGTACAATTTATGCAGTTTTATGAGGATTTTTTTTTACAGCAAATCCCATGTTTCAGTCTGAAAAAAGATCTGTTACATAATATGTTGCTTTCTTTACTGACATACAAACATTTTTGTGTACCATTTAATTTTTTTGTTGGGAAATATACGTTACATTATATTATATGGAAATAAGATTTTCCTCGTGTGTGCGCGCGCGAATCGGCAGGCTAAAGACGCTGATCTGTCAGGCTTCAGTGAGGCTGATATAAAGCAGTTCTCCTCTCATCAGCTGATTGAGTTCGTGGCTGTGCTGCTACAAGAGGTACTGAGACCTACACTAACACTATTACTACATTTTAACAGTCTAAAAAAATCCTTAAACCACATTCACACGAACTACACGTTGAACACCAGCGCTGAATTTATTTACAGTATCCTGCCCTGTATGTCTGTGGTCTCCTTGCATACTCTCTCTCTGTTTTCTTCAGGACCCTCTCCCTGTGTCTCATGTTAAGAGAATGCAGGAGGTGTATAACTTCAACAGTGTCCGGAATGCTGAGATCCGTTTCAGGTAAACAGAGCAGATTGTGACTACTGGTGTACTTGAGTGGGGTCTGGGCTGCTTTCTGAAGAGGCTGTACCTTGAGTGTTGAGATCAAATATTCAGATGGAAAGTACAGCCGTTTTACGCAGAAGAGTGATTTGTTTATACCTAGGCCTCAAGCTCTTATTCCCAAACAGTGTATTCATATAATATTTTTTTCAGATCCACTCTATTAAGAAAAGAATTTACGTTGATATAGTACATGTTTTTTAATCTATTAAATGTGTTTTCATCTTTGGTCCTTACTCTGAGGCTCGGTTATTCTGTACTCAGAATCATAAGAGTTTTTTTCCTTACAAAAACATGTACAGTATTACATATAATGTTTTATGCAAGGACCAATATACACATTTTATAAACAAAATTACCCCAAAAAACCTCCAGTAGTAAGTCACTGATATAGTAAATAATTATAGATGACCTATACTCGGTACAGTTATATACCTGTCAGACTGATGCTACCATAATGCACATTTTTGTTGGTTGCAATATATATATATATACGGTGTGTGTGTGTGTGTGTGTGTGTGTGCGCGCGTGCACATGTACTTGTAGGTGGCTGCGTTTGTGTGTCAGAGCTCAGTGGGAAGAGGCCGTTCCTCTGGCTCTGAAGATGGCCACAGAGCAAGGCAGGATGAAGTTCACACGTCCGCTCTTCAGGTAACCTATTGCAATGGAAAGCATCATTACGTGAAGCAGGGTCAAAGATGAAAAGAGTCTGTACTGTTATAAAGTATAACAGCAGTATTTAATATTAAAATAAAACAACACTTGGATTGACCTAAAAGTTTAAACAATGAGATATGATAAACGAATAAAGTAGAAATTGTTTTAAAATCTCCCGTGGTTGAGAAATTTCCTCCAGTTTCTCATTTATACCTGTATACCACCCACAACTCCAAGAAGTTTTACCTGGTAGTTTGAGAGGTTTATTGTTCCAGAACAACAGTACTTAGTGCCAAAAGCTTTAAAAATCAAGTGCATCAAATCTATGAAGTGTAGTGAAGTGGTTAAGTGGTCAAACTATCTTCTTTTTTTAAACTGTGGGAGATGTTTTGAAAAATTAAATCAACCCCTACCACTAAATTTAAAATTGTGCAATTTGAATATTTATACAACATACACTTTGCTTAAACAATTACCTGTTTGTTGCAGGGCAATAAAAAAACTACCAAAAAAAAAACCAGTATCTGTATAAATGTCCAGTGTTCGGGAAACATTCAAATTTGATCAAAGGCCATCACAAAGTCTCTGTGTGTGATAATTCTCTGCCCATTGGAGCTGTCACCTGTTTCACTGGCTACGTTTACATGCACATCAAATTCCGTTTAAGGTCTATATTTGGGTTGTAGCCATATTCCGAATACGGTGTTTATATGCGTTCAGGCATTGGAATATTCTTGTATACATGGTTGTTGTAAGTAAGCATGAGTTGCTATTCCTAAATACCTAGCCTACAGCTAAGCTACTGTTAGCACCCACAATTCCTTGCGGACTGAGCACGCGCATATATCTCCTTTCAGTGGATTTTCTGAATAAGGTGTTTACATGCAACAAATTTCCGAATAAAACAGTCATATTCCAGGGACGGGAATCGGAATTGGGGAATCAGAATATTGTCATAATCTGAATCAGGCAATCAGATTGCGGCGTTTACATGACAAATTCAGATTAATATCAGAATATTAATGTGCATGTAAATGTAGCCAATGTTGTGTCCCTTGGGCACAGACTCGTCCATTACAAGTACAAGGTCATCAATAGTGAATCAAGGTATTTCATGTGTTTTACTTTATCTGGTGCAGTTGACTTTCTCAATCTACCTCCTGTTCTTAAAACTTCATCTACAGCTACTACATCAAGTTTGTACAGAGCTAGATCTCTTTACAGTGCCATTCTGCAATGTAGCGATTTCTCTTAGCCGTGGTGATCTTTGTACAAACTAAACAATGGCCTTTTCTGCTTTAGCTAAATCTTTAACTGAAAGTCTTTGGATGATCTGTCTGTTTTTTTTTTTTTTGGTGCAAGTCTGTTGAGCCAGGAGAGTGATTCCTGCTTTCATTATTTCTTGTGTTTGTTGCTGAAGTGCTTCTTTAACCTCTAGACTCCAAGGCCACTGCTCTTTTAAGATCTGTCCACTTAGAAAAGTAGTTCATAAGCTTACTTGTATGTTTGGTTTAAGACTGACCTCAGTCTTTACTTCTGGTCAGCATCAGGGATCACAAGTAGTTCACCTATTCCTGGCCAGTGGCACTGATGTTTGGAGAGACTTTGGAACTTGAGGAAAAGTATTGTGGACATGCCACATTATGCTGCATCTTCAGGATTTGGCTTGTTGCCTCCACTGTGACACTTGTGACAATGTTTGAATAATGGAAAATTCCCATTGCCATTTTTATTGATTCTCTAGCTAGTACTACCATTTAGTCACACAGATAGCTAGATACTTTTGGCCATATAGTGTATTCAGTTGACTTGGCCTGAACGAGGATTATACACATCACTATCCACACTAGGATTTGAGATCACCATTGCTGAACCAACCAAGGAGTGGTTTCATGGTATATGGCTCACCACCTTTGCTGTTGATTACTTTCCAAGGCTCCAGTGTTTTTGGAGCATTTATACCATTAAACCCAATGCCACCAATGATTGGCCTCAAATCCAGATCCCTTAAGTCAGACCCTCCTCTTATGTCTTCCTCTTTTAGGAATGTGATTTCCAGTGACTGGGATATTTCTTTGTGTGTACACATGTGTTACATTTTAGAGGAGCCACATCCAATCTAGAGATTACGGCTCACAATCTTTCCTTTTCCCAATCCATGGTTTTCAAGCCAAGTCAAGTGGGTTTTTGCCATTCCTCTATATAGTTTATATACACTGGAATGAAATGTTGTTTCTCCAGGACCATGGTGCAACACAGAACAGTACGCAAGACTACATAAAGTGCAATACACAACAGTGTGAGAGGAGAGCAGGCCAATAAATACACAGAACAGAACAATAGATACACAGGACAATGAATACACAGAACTATAAACTATTTTGTAGTGTAGCAGCAATATTGGCAGCAAAAACATGTTCCATAATAAAAGTGTCTGATGCAGCTGTTTTTGAGTCATACAGGGTTAGGTGTTTGACTAGCCCAGGTGAATGTTGGGAGGAAACAGGATGTTGAGTAATCTGACTGCCTCTGGGAAGAAACTGTTGCGGAGTATGCTGGTGGTGGCACGTATGCTCCTGTACTTTCTGCCAAATGGTATGAGGGTGAAGAGTCTGTGAGAGGGGTTGTCCGCAATACTGGTGGCTTTGCGGATGCAGCGGTTGCTGTATAAGGTGTTGATGGAGGGTAGAGAGACTCCGATGATCTTTTTGCTGTGCAGTTCCTGTACCACATGGTGAAACAGCTGGTCAGGATGCTTTCTATTGTCCGTCTGTAGAAGATGGTGAGGATGGGAGGGGGGAGTTTGGCTTCGTTCAGCCTCTGTAGGAAATGGAGGCCCTGCCAGGCCTTCTTGGCTAGGCAGGTGGTGTTGAGAGACCTCAAGAGTCATGAGAGTTGTGAGTCATTTTCATACCAAGAAACTTGGAGCTTTTGACTCTCTCCACAGTTGTTCCATTGATGTGCGGTGGTGAATGGTCTACTCAGGTCCTCCTAAAGTCAGTAATCATCTCTTTAGTCTTATCAACAATAAGAGATAGATTGTTGTCTCTACACCAGTCTGCAAGCTGGTTCACCTCCTCTTTGTACGCTGACTCATTATTGTTGCCAAAGAGGCCCAGAACTGTAGTGTCATCAGCAAACTTGTACTTTGCAGTGTGAACAGCAGTGGACTGAGCACACAGCCCTGGGGAGCACCACTGTTCAGTGTGGTGGTGCTGGAGGTGGTGTTGCCGATCCTGACAGACTGGGGTCTCCCAGTCAAAATGTCCAGAATCCAGTTGCAGAGGGAGGTGGTCAGACCCAGCAGGCTCTGCTTTGTTATCAGTTTCTGTGGGATGATTGTGTTAAATGCTGAACTGAAGTCTATGAACAGCAGCCTTACATAGTTGTCCTTTTTTCCAGATGGGTCATAGAAAGAGAAAGTTTTCAAAAGTATTGTATGATTTCATGCTTCTTTGCAAAAATGTTGCAGCGCTACCTGCATTAAGAAAAGTACACAGACTTGGTTCTTTCATTCCGCCCTGCATTCATAGACATGAAGGAATTGGACAAGGATGACACGTTAGATTCCAGATTAACAGGCTGTGATTTAATTTGCTTTTTTGTGATTGTATGTGTAGAAAAGTTGGTGGTTTCCGTAACAGATTCGACATGACCTTCATTTTTGATAATTCTTTTCTAATCCTAATCTAATCTAATCTAATTTGATAATCCTTTTTCTAAGCAGCCAGTTGTTATGAATTCCAATTTCTCTTTATTGAGTTTGTGCTTAAATGTTTCATAAATCCTCATTGCATGATCCTTTCCACAAAACGAACATCTTTTGTGAGGAGTCAGAAGTATAATTGTTTGAATGTTGGTTGTTCTGTTTAAGTTTACTTTTGGTTTGATCCACAGTGACTGCAGTAGTGAAACTGCCGTCTCTTTTGGTGGATTTGCGGCCTGTTTGCTTTTGAAATACCTTTGTCAGTTTAGATTTCACCAAAGACAGGATGCATTGCAATTGCTGTTTGCTTCTTGTATGGTGTTGCAACAGCTTTGCAGGAAAAGTGAACATGATCTCAAAGCTGGACAATCTTCTGCTAATTTAATGCACATGTTATCTTAAATTTGTGTCTACAGTTCCATTCATGTACATCTACTTACCTCATTGCACTGTGCACAAGAGTTGTGAGTTGTCTTGTTGTGAACAGATAATAAAGCCTGTTTTGCATGTTCTCTCGATGCTTTGCTCAAAGGCCTTGAAGAAAGATCTGAATTGATGAGGATCATTGTTTAAAAACAAGTCGTGCCCCCCCCCCCTTTTTTTTTTTTTTTTTTTTTTTTTGTTGTTGTTGTTGGGTTAATCAGCAATTTTGTTATCTCATTTTACCTTCTCTGGAAATCTGCAGTAACATTTTGAGCAGGATACATTTCTACACTTCCTATTTTGTTTTGCATCGAGTCTTTACAGCGTTCTGCATTTTGTCTGATGGAGGTATTTTATGTTGAACAGAAGGCATCCTTTTTGTCGGTGTGTTTGACTTTTACAAGGGCTTTGTGAATTTATGTACTCAGTGGAAATTACACTGTACTCAGTGGAATATGGATGTGTAAGAACAACCTGATTGTGACATTTCTTATAATGAATTAGGTTGTTTGAAAACCAGCTTAACTTCCAAAAGGAAGATTTTTCTTTCTTAGCTTTTTGTTGTCTTCCTCCATATTTGGTGCATGTTTTCATTCAACTGTATTGTATTTTAAATAAGCAACAGTTGCACTTGAGATTTTATTAGTGACCTTAGCATATGAAATTTGAGCCACACTATCACCAAGCACAATGCCTCATTCTGAAGCTTCTGTGGCTCTGACACCATTTTGCTCAGCATTAGTAGCAGCAATATTAGCAGTAACAGCATCAGCAATAGCATCATGCATGTAATGAATAAAACATGGCAGGGCATGCAGTTACAGCAAAATAATCAACAACTCTATGGTGTGATGCAGCACAATGAGAGCAAAACTGATTAATTACCAATAACCAGTTTCTCAGTGGTGAAAAAATTGAACAGCTTTACTTCTGAATGTTACAAAGTGTTGACACTGGAGACTCCTTCCACTTTATTATTAAGCTTGGATTATGTTATGTCCATCATACAAGTTCCTGTGAATGAGCTGTTTCTTTAAAAACAACAACATATTAGAATGAGCTCATTAATACAAACCTGTGACTTGCCTTGCAGCTGGAACTACTGTCAGAGCTGCTTTTTTTAAAAAAAAAAAAAAAAGAACTAACACCTTATGATCAGATTTGAGAATTTAGCATCTGCCATACAAGTTCAAATTTCTGAATAAATTTCAATATTTTAGTGTAAAGCCAAGAAATTAATTTGTATTGATTTGTCATTTTTGTCAGTTTCTTGACCTAGTAGTATTAGAATAAACCTCTAGGTACAACAGAAGTGGAAGACAGTGTGTGGTTTTTGCTGTGTGGGGAAAATGATATTTGCTACATTTCCTTCTAGATTAGAGCAATATTAGTAGGTGTGTCCAGTGTACCAACTTTGGATGGGTTATTTCAGTAAAACCTATACAGCCACTCGACACTGTACACATATCCCAGGCCTGTGGTATCAGACTACATTCATTTTCTCTAATTAATAATGAATATGATGAGTGTTAATGATTGCAGAAAGATGAAGTGCTGGTATTAATGTGTGTGTCGATGACTCTCTCTCTTATTCTTTTTCTCTCAGGGAGGTGTACAATTTTCCCAAGTTCAGTGATGAGGCTGTAAAGACCTTCAAGGAGCATAGTGCCGCAATGCACCCCGTCACTGCCACCCTGGTGTCTAAGGACCTGAAAATTGACCAGACTAGTAGCACAGGCTTCTAACCCTGCTGCCCCGATTAAGCCTGTGCTGCGTGACCTAGGCCTGAGAGTTGTAGTTCTTCTGTGCAGCAGACAGATTTGTGTGGCTTGACCAGTTCAATTATTTTATGTCTTAATAGAGATCTTTATCTCAGGGCAAGAGGGGAAAATAAAGCTCCTCCAAATTTCACCATCACATTTGCCTGCTCTAATCAGCTTGTCTTAAAGGAAAGGTTTTCTCATAGAGCATCACGCTGAGCAATAAACTCTTCAGCCAACTTCTTAAGTGTGTTTGTTCTACTAATTTTACACTTTCAGGACACTGTAGCATGAAGCACTGACAAAGAACTGATTGAACTGATGAACTGATTGTGCTTGATAAATGTTGTTATTGTTATTATTATTATTATCTATTAATGTTGTGGAACATCCGGAAAACGAGTTAGCTCCTGTTATGAGGACGTTTCAGCAGCAATAAACAGTCGCTGACTCACAAGTTAAAATGCAAAATTGCAGCTTGTCATGAAAAATGCAAACTGTCCTCCCTCCTGAAGCCAATGTCAGAAAATATAAAGTTATAGCTTTACCTCTGACAACTTCAAAAATGTTACAGAAATGGCTCCAAGATTCATCAAATCGTCAATATTAATAATAATAGAATTTAACAATAATAGAATTTAACAGTGATGTGGTATAAACTGTTATTAAAGATTGGGTAGAACAAAATAAGAACAATGTAACAAGATACCTTTTTACATTTAAGTATCACTTAAAAAGATGGCATTGTCTAAACACACTTGATTTCAACTCATTTAGTGAATCAAGCCTCTACCTGTACAAGCCAAACCCTCCAGTAAGTGTAGGATCTGTAGCTCAGTGGTTAAAATCTTGCCTCTTGGTGTTGATATGCTGAAACTGATGTAGTAGGTGAAGCTGAGTGCTTTTTAATTGGGAAGTTCTGGAGAAAAAAGCACAACAAGTGCTTAGTAAAAGAGTCATGTAGGGACATGCTAAAATTTATCATTTTCATAAAATTTTACATTTCTGTCCTGATGAGAGCCATATCTTCCATTTTAAGACTAGCCACCATTACCAAAAGTGTGTGTGCTCAATTAAACACTGGAGTAAGCCATAAAAAATAGCAAGAATCTTATTGGCTCTTCAATTTGCATGAGATCCACTTGTGGATTTTATTCTAAGGAAGTTATTTCTTTAGACTCAGATTTTAAGGATTGTTATTACCGAAGTACAAATTCCTGATGTGTGAAGATAAATAGAACATATAGTGAGATGTGAAAATTGTTTTGTACAATTTCTAATACTAGCAAGACTAAAATAAAATAAAAAAAAATTATTTAAAAAGGGGCCAACAGGGGGAGACAATACATCACACTGATATTTGGACGCTCCTAGAGTATCAAGTGCAACTCCATGCCAATGTTTTATTGAATTTTTACATCATTTATTCATAGAACTAGAGTTCTACTGTTTTTAAATAACCACAATAATAATCATAATAAAATAATTATCTTAGAGTTTATGATTCTTTAAATGCAGGCTAGAACATGTACATGTGACAAGTACACTATATGGCCAAAAGTATGTGGACACCTGACATCCATATGTGCTTGTTGAACATCCCATTCCAGATTTAGTTCCCATATCTTCCACTCTTCTGGGAAGCTTTCCACTAGATTTTGGAGCGTGGCTGTGGGGATTTGTGTTCATTCAGCTACAAGAGCATTAGTGAGGTCAGGCACTGATGTTGTGTGAGGAGGTCTGGGGCGTAGCCGGCTTTCAAATTCATCCCAAAGGTGTTCAGTGGGGTTGAGCTCAGGGCTCTGTGCAGGACACTCGAGTTCTTCCACAACAACCTTAACACACCTTGTCTTCATGGAGCTCGCTTTGTGCACAGGGGCATTGTCATGCTGGAAAATGCTTGGGCCCCTTAGTTCCAGTGAAGGGAAATCTTAATGCTACAGCATACAAAGACATTCAAGACAGTGGTGTGCTTCCAACTTTGTGGCAACAGTTTGGGGAAAAACCACGTATGGGTGTGATGGTCAGGTGTCCACATACTTTTGGCTATTCATTTCTTGTTTGTCTTCTAAACTCATGGCCCAGTCAGTGAGGGGTCCTCTGTAGTAAAATATAACATCAATGCCAAAGTTTAGTTCTTCTCATATCTGCCTTCCATTCTGATATAACTACAATTACCAGCTTTGTAGATAGTTTGTGCTTTAATTCATTGCAGATGCCACTAGAGGGAGACATTAACTCACACAAGGCTTTAGCAGAAGAACCATCCATTCCTTCATCTCAAGTAACCACTTTATCCTGCTCAGGGTTGTCGTGGATCCAGAGCCTATCCCGAGAACCCTGGGCATTCGGGGGAATACACACTGGATGTATACTGTTGTATATGTCAGTGGTTCCCATCGCTGGTCCTGGAGTAACCCTACATATTTTGTTTTCCGTGCTCTAACACACCTGATCGCACTAATGTAAGTAGCTAATTAATATGCTGTTAATCAGGCCTCTCACATTAACCACAGTGAAAATGAATGAAATGAAAATTAATAGCTGCATAGGGGACAGTACGAGTAAAAAGAAATATAGGAAATAATTACTTCATGACAAGTTTAATCACTAAAGGCCACAATATTAAGAATATTAATCAATTTCATGTACTTTTTTAAAATACCTATGTGAAAAGTATAGATAATTGAAGACAGCGCAGACATAACTTGACATTTCGCCAGAGTTAAACAAGTCTGGTGTTACATCACACCAAACACACTGAAAAATATTTCAGTAACCACATGTCCCATGGCACATTTCTATCCATTCAGACTGAAAATTATGCAAGTGAATTAAAGATCCCAGCAGCTTAGTATGAAGGCCATGAGAGTGGGAGTGTTTTTAATGTGGGGATGGTATTTTCTTGTTTCTATGCCATAACTAACAGCAAATTGAAACAGATTATAATATCACATGTTTTTCCTGAAAAGGGAAATACGTCACAATGATGGAGACTTCACATTTCACAATTTCTTGACTGGTAAATGTAATGACAAGTCATGTGGACCGGCAGGGAAATGCACTACCGAATATTATGTCTCCATTAACCCTTTCTTTCCAAATCAGAAAAATCTACTCGACTTGAACTTTTAGACAAACATGAGTGACCAACATCACCAAACTTTAATCTAAATCCTCAATTTTGGTATTTTAGTTACCCTGTCTGTGGAGCATTGTACACTTCACAGTACTCAAGTGAATTACAGTGATTTCAGAGTGCTAGAAGATAAGTATATGAGGATCAACAGTTGACATTTCCAATACAGCAAGAAATTCTACACTGTGAAGCAAAGCCTTCTGAGCCCTCCATACAAAAAAAGAAGCATATCTTTTTGTCAAAGTTAGACAAAACCTCTCAGCCCATAAACTGTGCCATTCAATATTCTGAGAGCGAAGATATTTTTTTTCAAACAAGAGGGAAAAAAGTTATCTGAGTGATTTGCGCTCTCACACAATGGCTATGGTTGAAGTTGCGCCTCCTCTGATCTTCTCGCAGCTGGACTCCTGCCTTCCACCCCGTCTCCTCTGATCTTCTCACAGTCATCCGAGAGGCTTTTGCCAGCCTGCGAGCTGTCAAAGTATCCATGGAATCAAACGCCACCCCATGCTCTCTTATGATCAAAGACACACAGGTAAGAAGACACAGAGCCACATACAATTGCCATCTCAAAGAATGAGCCATTTCCCCCCCTTCTCTCACAACTGCTCCGCCACGGTGCCAGGAAATGGAGCACATCGATCAGAATAAAGCAAAGCGATCAGGTTTTGAAGATGTGACGGGAAGTTTGTCCTCTCAGAAACTTTTGGACAAAGAGAGAGCTGAGACAGAGGTGAAGGTGATGTTTAAACCCTGGTGATACTTTTCATTTCTTCTGATTATTAGTGTATCATTGTGAGACATTAACCGCCATGTATTTTTTGGTGTCTGAGACCTGTTTTGACTCACTCATATGGTCTTGCTTACTGGAAATGTAATATGTTCACGAAGATTTCAAAATTGATGAATTGAGAAACATCTTCATGAACTCCTTAAAAGTCTAGGCCACCTACTAGTACGATACATTTATCATAGCCTGGATGACTGGAACTCCTCAGACCTGTAATCTGTGTTGGCCATGATACACTTCCTTCTATGGGCTGAACCAAAAGCAATGGTGCAATCATTTAAGCTCTATCTTCTTTTGTTCTTCTCCTTCCTTCAGCTTTCACGTTCCGTAAAAATTACGAAAGACATGAAAAATATTAACAGTGCTTGGAAGAGCAATGGGAAAACACCGATAATATCATTGCACAGCAGGAGTTCAAATGCCTCATGGAAAATAAAACAAGAAGAACCGATCAAAAACAAAATTTCAGTGGTTTACTCATTGATCTAAACATATCAGAACAGCTCACAGGAAGCTGGCACAAAGTCTGATTTATGATGACCTTTTAAATATGTCTGACGTCCTTCATGCACTGAATACACTGATTTTACAGTCATTATTTAAAATAGGTATAGCCCTTTAAACTTCGATGACTCATACAAACACATGCTCAAGTAAAAGGAAGTTCTGCTGTGGCCTCTATCACAACTACATGCAACACTGCCATGATACGTAAGGAATAACACAAGTCGAGGCATGTTAATAGGTTGTTATAGGAAAATTAATAAATTATTTTAATTTATTATATATACATGCCGATGAGAACTGGAATTACTTTTAGTAGTGTAGGTGCCATAAGTTGGTTATTCTCCACTAACAGCACATCATGAAGTGTTTTATTCATTCCTTGTGTTGAGGAATGGTCACGAAACAAGGTAGTTCCTTTTGTCACTTATGTTATAACAGCTATCAACAGGAGTTTCCTCAGCAGCCTCTTTTTTTTAGTTTATCATGAAGCACAATATGACAAGAAAAATTCAGCTTGTCATGTTACAGGGAAATCACAAAACCTCCATCCTGAAGATGTTCCTATTTTGGAAAACTTAAAGTTGCGGTTTTACCTGTGACTGTTACAAAGCGTTGGCACCTGAGACTCCTCCAAAAACACTAAAGAAACATGTCCATAAAGAAAACTTCACTGTACCAAGAGTTACACTTTTACACAGTTACAGTCCCTAAGTTGTAAGTTGTTACTATGGAAACGATAATGTATTAGAACAAGCACTTTAATATAAACATGTGACTTTTCTTGCAGCTGGAACTATTGCTCTTGTTCTCCAAACTTCTTTCCACCTCTCCTTTCTCTCATCTGTTTATCTCTCCACATGTCTACTCCACTCACTTTATCTTTATCTCATCTTTTTCTCTCCTCTATTTATCTCCCCTTCCATCTCCTCTTATCTTCTCATGTTTTCTTCCTTTCTTTATCCCTCTTTTTCTATGCTCTCTTTAACTCTCCTCATCTCTCCTTCCTTTTCACCTTTTTCTCTCCTCACCTCTCTTCATCTCCCCTTCCCTCTGTTTATCTCTCCTCTTATCTCCTGACTTTTCCCTCCTCTCTTTATCATTTCACTTCTGCACTCTCCTGATCTCGCATCTATTCATTCTTTCTTTATCTCTCCTTCCCCTCCTCTCTTCATCTCTTCATTTTTCTACTCTCCTCTCATTATCTCTCTGCTTATCTCATCTTTTCCTCACCCTTCTTCTTCTGCACTCTCTTTAACTCTCTCTTCTTAACCCTCTCATTTCTTCTCATCTTTTTTATTTCTCCTCCCAATATCTAACCTTTTCTCTGTATTTTACTTTTCCACTCTTTGTCTCTCCCATCTCTCCCTTTCTTTCCTCTTCGTTCCTCTCATATCATCCCCTCCCCTCAGCATTCCTCTCCTCTTTTTGTCTCTTCTCCTCTCCTCTCCTCTTCCTCTCCTCTCTCATTAGAAGGCTTGAGTTATGATTACTTTCTCAGCACAGCCTCTCCACGAGCAGATTGCAGAGTGAAGAGATTAATGAAGTGCTTTTGAATCTCCATATGTGAGGGCCGCAGTGGAGATGAGCTTGATTTTTAGGGTGTCTGTTTGTTTCTCTGTCGATTCCTGATTATCTGTTAGCGCCAAGTGGCTATCCAGCCTTCTCTATACGTCTATGATAACACAGCATTGTGAATAAACACATCCATTTGGCACTGAATAAAAAATCAAATGCTGATGTTTTCCTGCTCACACCGGAGGAATGGCTCATTATCGTCATTATGCAGATGAAGCTAAGAGCTCAGTAGCCTGCAGACCTCAGCGTTTCAGTCTAAACCTTGTGTCCTGAAGAATTCTCCAGTGAGACGTGCTCTAGAAGTCCTCACTGACATATTCTCTTGTTGTTGTTTTCATCTGAAGGAGTCTATATTAAACACACACTTCTTATCTCGTTGCCTAAATAATTTATTTGTTTATGCTGTATTTCCATTAGATACCTATTTACATTAGAGAAATTTGCAATGGCTGCTGTTAACAAGTCAGATGTAGAAAAGGATGTAAAAAAAACCTAAAGAACATGCTTATTTATCAGTTCTCAATTTCTTTGAATTCTGGAAATACTACTATATTTGTAATCAAGTCATTTATTTTTGTTTTGTAATACAAAAACAATGATAAGTCACTCTTTTTGGTTTAAATTTGGATCGGCCCATGTAGGAGATGAGAAACTTCCCTTTGCACTCAGTTCCATAAGCCAGAAAAGAGGAAACAGATAAAGCTTTATATCCGACTATGTCTTAGTGGCTAATACTAAAACATCTGGAAAGGCCAGTGTCTCACTGAAAGGAGAAGACTCTGTTGTTCAGACCTACTGTCACGAACAGGTAAGAACATTTTCATCACTCAAATCAGGCAAACTACAGAGGAACTGCATCACGAATTTCCTCTCGACTTTAGCAACACCAGGATATCACAGCCAAATCCATCACCATTATTATGAGCTGGTTATGCAACACAGGTCAAGGAACTGGACAGTGCTATGTGACTGCTATTCAATCAAACGATTTATTTATTACTGTGAACATCAAGTTTCCCATTTAAGTAGAATAACTGAATCATCCATTTCAGGACATTATAAACCTATACATGAGCTAACTTTGTTTGTAAAATGGGTCTGAATAATACAAGTTATTTGTATATTTTGAATAATTTGATTCTTGAATGTAATGTAATATTAGGCATGCTGTCCTGATAACGTGACAGTGACATAACTGAAAATGACTGATATAATAACCCTATCCAATTACTATTCCTATGTCCTATTCATAACACATTAAAAATTATTCAGCATGAGCATTTAAATAACTAATTACATTTTATCTCTCAGAAGGATTATAAAACACTTGGGTAGCAAATTTAGTATAAATAAAGAAAGAGAAAATAGGAATAAATATTAATACCAAGGAAAAAAAAAAACCTTTATTTTCATGACATTCACAAACACAATAAAATATTAAGTAATATCACTGTCACATCAGCCTGCTGTATAAAATATACAACTTATGATCCAAGTGTCACAGCCATTTGTTACTGCAATTATGTGAACATATCAGAGTATTAGCTATATTTGTGGGTTTTAATATAGATAATATTAGATAGATAAGATAATATAAATTGAATTTTTGAATAATATTTTATGGTAACACTTTATATTAAGGTTCCTTTAACTGACATTATTTCAGCTTCAGAATTAATATTAGTATGTAACATTAACAAAGTAACTAATACTTGTATTAATTGATTTTAAAAAATGAACAAATTAACCTGCATTATGCATTAATATTCACCCCATCAATGAGTAAAATCAAACTCACAAAACGTTTTAATTAACACGTTTGTGGTTGTTAATTGGAAAAATTCAGAAATGAGGCTGAAATGCAAGTTCTGATATTTACACCAACTCTGGAGAAGAAGGTTCAGAAAGTTATTAAGTTATCCATAGTTATTTCTGTGGATGTATTTTTAGTCATGGATTGATTAAACAGTCAATACAGGTGTATTTAAGAGTTAAACAAACTTCAATTAATATGAATTTACTTTCTTTGTCAATATTACTTACTGTGTATTAATGCTGAAGTTCATTTTCTCTAATACAGTAAATAAAGTTAGTTAATGGAACCTAATGTTTTACATGTATTAATTGGCAAACACTTTATCCATTTTAATCATGATACATTTACCAATCATGTGTGATAAAAAGCTATAATACAATATAGAACATTAAACTGTAAGACACACACATGCATTTATAATAACTGTAAATAATGACACCTGAAGAATTTAATACTCTATATTGTTGAGTGAAACCTGGTATGGATTATAGCATATTTTACAGTTAGTGTGTCTACATGCATTTCTGGTCCTGAGATTGTTTTTGTGTGTGTGTGGAACCACAGAATGACACAGCAAAGAAAAGTTTCCAATAAAGGATGCTTCCTCTTTTAAGTGTCATCCGATATTTGGCTTGAAAACCATATGTTTAGGAAACCCATCGTGCTAATCATGTGGTTTTGCATCTATGGAGGTCTGTTAGGAGGTCACTGCGTGTGGAGGTGTGCAAATATTGGAACTGTGTGGCATTTAGGCTGAGTGCATAAATAAGTGTTACAATCACATGCACATGTTGGTCATGACTTTGCAACAAAAAAAAAATCCGGCAACAACAAAATTCCAACCCCAAACAGTCTGGTTATAGAACGTGAATATAAAATTACAGAGCTATAGTGATATAATGGACAGCACTGGGCACTTGGGTTAAGATACGCAACTCAAAGGAAACCAAGTCACAGAGTTAAAATAAACATTTAATAAAAGCAGAAGTTATGGCAAAGTGAACAAATGTTTTCTTGCCATGCGAATCGAGTTGGAAAGCTGCTGAGTTTTGTTGGAAACCACAGCCACGTGAGGAACAGCGACTGACTAACAAATACACCATATTCATTTGCAATATAAACAAATTAGAAAATCAGGGGGAATGATGCTATGGAAATAAGTAGGAACGATATAAGGAGTGAGTGAACAATTTAAAGATGCTCTGTGGATGCAAAAGATGATCACTCTTCAGTTTAAAGATGATGCTGAACATTTTATCAGAGGCAGCAGTCTGCAACCAGAATATGAGCTGAGCCCTGCCTTATGTGAACACCAAACGGAGCTGAGTTACGGGAAATCATTTGATGAAATTATAAATAGTAGAAAAATAATCATAATACCAATGGTGATATAATGCATGTTTTCACTGCTTTATAGAGAAATGTTTTCATTTCAAAAATATTTTCCCTTTAGTCAAACTGCTGTATTTGATTGGTAAAAAATGTGTACACATTGCTAGTCTAAAGGCTTTCCTGTATCATGTACCATTACCAGAAAAGCATCAGAAGGTAGTTTTATACTGTAGTTATTATAGTTAGGTAAATGAAACCCTTAGGACAGAAAAATGTATCCGAAATTTATCTTAATCACATTTACACAAAACAATACTGTTTTCATATTGTTAGCATTGTTGGCTCTCCCACCTCCTAAAGCTCCCAACTTTTGGCCATATAGTGTATACAATATATAGTTGTCCTACTATGATTATAAAGAGGGGACAAATATATATTATATACACTATATGGCCAAAAGTATGTGGACACCTGATCATCAGACCCATGTGCTATGTCCTATGTCCTATGTGCTTGTTGAACATCCCATTCCAGATTTATTCCCTCTTTGCTGTTATAATAAGCTCCACTCTTCTGGGAAGGCTTTCCACTAGATGTTGGAGCGTGGCTGTGAGGATTTGTGATCATTCAGCTACAAGAGCATTAGTGAGATCAGGCACTGATGTTGGTGAGGAGGTCTGGGGTGCAGTCGGTGTTCCAGTTCATCCCAAAGGTGTTCAGTGGGGTTGAGGTCAGGGCTCTGTGCAGGACACTCGAGTTCTTCCTCATCAACCTTAACACACCATGTCTTCATGGAGCTCGCTTTGTGCACAGGGGCGTTGTCATGCTGGAACAGATTTGGGCCTCTTAGTTCCAGTGAAGGGAAACTGTAATGCTACAGCATACAAAAACATTCTAGACTTCCTTCCCCTTGATCATGCTCAATGCCTGGTGGAAACTTTGACACTGATATAGCTTTGTTAGTAAATGTAAGTAAAAATGATCATCTGAGAAACAGCCAAATAAGGAATATGCTAACCGTACATGGCACTGAGAAACTGGTGAATGCTATTGTAAAGTGTTGCTGGCTGGTTGCCCTGCTGCCTCTTTAAACTAAAGCTTCAGTGCATTCAGAATGCAGCAGCCTGCATTTTTACAAGGAAAAGAAAATCAGTCAAGCAGGCAAGTAGGTTTTACTGCCTACTTAAGTAGGCTTTATTCTTTCCCTCTCAGTCAGATGTAATGTGTGTAATGTATGAATGTTAAATTGTTAGGGTCCAGATGGAAAATGTCTATAATAATAATAATAATAATAATAATAATAATAATAGTTCATGCTGCCTTATTTGCAGATTATTATTATTATTATTATTATTATTATTATTATTATTTGTAGTAGTCATATTGGAGGAGAATGAGTTATATACTGACAGGGAGATTTTTAGATCAAGAATACTTGACCACACTGCAGCTTGGTGTTACTGGTGTCCGCGGTGTAGTGTGCAGTACAGAAGGGTTGAGTGGAGAGCTGAAGCACGAGTTGCGTGCACTGGTGGAGAAGTGTGCTTGCTGTAGTTTGTGTAGGAGGACGTGTTGCATGTGGGGCTGTGTGGCATTACAGAAAATCGGCATTGATTCAGACTTTGTTGGCTGTGTCATTGCAGAATTTCCTCAAATCCTCCCTTTCCTACCGAAATGTCACACTAAAATACAGAACACCTCTTCTCAGTGCTATTATGGCAGCCTACATTGCTGGCATCTTGCTCAACACAACTGAATCAGATCTTAAAGTGTTTGGTAATTAGCTGATGAGTTAAAGCAGACTATGCTGCCAGAGTTTCTGTGCTCTGGCTTTGTCACTCAGGGGATAGTAATCATTTAAGGTCATTATAATCCAGACAATAGACCTCACAGTAACGTCTGAGAAGCAGAACACCGTTTAAAATAAGTGTTTAGAATTCGGTGACCTCTTGTGGTAGGATGAGGTACAGCACTTAAACTTCTACAAGGCCAGCATTAAGTCAGAGAACATGCACTTCATCCAGCCCAGCTAAGTTCACAAAGGGCATGGGCTGGAAATCTCGGCAATTGCACTCAGACTTCCTATTGCTTAATAACAGGGAGGGATGTGTGAATTGCCTCATTGACAGTGGCCGGCTCTGGCGTATTGGTGTACTTGTGTGGAGTGCTATCCCAGTGACGTGCTGATGAAGGAGCTCTTCATGCGCTCCATCCCCGAGTGATGGCTTAAGAGTGGCTCAGTGGACGTGTCCCGCTCTCTGGGCCACCTTGCCACACACAGAGTTCAGCCACAAGTGAGGTTCGGTTCACTTCGTCCAATCAGTGGCAGCGACAGGGTTCAGCACAAGGTGAGGCGCCGCTCACCCTTGACCAATCAGAAATGACACTGAAAGGATTGTCTGTTTGCTATTCGCCGCTCTCAGCAGCAGGAAAGTGGCCATGCTCTGTCCTATTTTCTGCCGATGAGATGGGCTCAAGAGGGGCCCTGGCCTGACTCACACACACACACACACACACCGCTATATCCATGCCCATCTAAATGAGCCTGTCAACAATCCTGAGCTTTTTCAACACTGGTTGCAACATGGGCAGCATCACCAAAAAGAATAAAACCAATTATTCATTGAGTTGTTCTTCTGTAAATATAATAATAATAATAATAATAATAATAATAATAATAATAATAATAATGAACAGCACTTTCACCTTTTTTGATAGTTGGTTTTGATAGTTTTAAAGCATTTTCTATCTGCTATCATGTTGTAGCAATATAGTATCCTTCTGATGTGCAATCTATCCTGCATTAGGAGTATTCCCGATTAGCTGAATAGACCACAGATCAGGAGGATGACAGCAGATAGAAAATGCAAATCAGAAAAGAATCAGATTATTTTATAGTACAAATCACTAAGTGTGTGCATTCACCTGGGCTTTCGGGACTGTGTCGGAAGTTTTACTGTCGGAAATAATATTTGCATATATATATAAAAACAAAAAACAGGCCATGTTTTACTTTTGTTTGTGTAACCAACGTGTACTTGCGAAACAATCTGGCTAAATGACAATTGATGTAGGACTAAGGGTCTGCATGATACTGTATGTCACTTCTGGCATACTTTCTACGGAATTAAAAGTATTTATTAATTTTATAACATTTTTAAAAATAATTTTGTAACTAAATCAAACCAAAATGCAAATAGTTAACAATTTCCAACAGGCATATATTGGAGTCACTTCAACTGAATCTCAAATCTTCGACTGGGTGTGTACTGCAGTGAATGAACAGGAAGGCATTTGGGATTCAGCCTAACTGTGTCTTTTAGGTTTCTTAAAAATACTTCTTATTCCAATAGACACACGATGAGTAGAAGATGATGAATTTATTCGTCATGATTTTATAATTACATCATAGGAACATAAATATTGCTGTTGGATAGCGTGAGAAATGTAAGAAACAACTGTGGGCAAGTTTCTGGGCAAGTTTATGATAAACCTATGACATTACCTTTGGGATTTTCTTTGAGAAAATCAATATTCACTCTCTGGGAAGTATAACATTAAAGGCAATATCTGAATACTTTCTACAACTAAATATTTTAATTAATCAATATTTGAACAAGAACAACACTACTAAGAATATTAATATTAATGATGATGATGATAATGATGATGATGTGCAATCACTCATAAAAAAGACAATAAAAAAGACTGAAAAAAAGTATAATTAACATATATATTAACACAATATAAAAGTTTTTAAATTGGATTTAAAATAGTTAACAAGCTGGCTTTCATACTGTTCTCTGGAACGTTATACTGGAGCTCAGGCACGTTTTAAGAAAAACATCTTCCACCTGCTGAGCTGTAAGTGATTCTCTGGATTAACAGTAGACCTGCCTCAGCTAAGTAAAATGCTCAGAGTGGGTTCAGGAGATCAGCAATATATTTCAGAGCTAAACCGTTCAAAACTTCGATTAACAGGAAGCCAGTGCAGCTTGAATAAATCTGTGTTAATGTGCTCTGTAAGCAGGTGGATTGCTGCATTTTGAACTAGCTGTTGCTTTGTAAGGAGGCGGTCAGCAAGGTTATCAGATGACATTAACCAGTAACATGTTACTTACATGGGAATCAAATCATAAACCAGCATCTATGGTTACATCTGGTTACTTATAAGAACAGGACCTCGATGTGTATTCCTTTGGCTCGGTGACTGAAGGGTCAGACAAAAGCAGCCAGTGCAGCTCTGTTCAGAGCTCTGAGGGGTAAAAAGCAAAGAAGTACTGGTGAAAAGAGCAAATAAATGAGTGCTTCTATTTAAAAGGGCTACAACAAAGCGCTGTGAGTGCCTGACAGACAGGTGAGAGCCAGAGCGAAGCAGAGAGAATGAGTGTGAGGACATGAGTGTGGTGTGTTTTGGCCAGGCCTGATGAGAGGAAAGAGCTAAGCTGAAAGGCCGGTGGGGAAGGACTGCGGCATCACACAGAGCTGTTCCTGACGAAAGCCTTTTAATGAGGCCCTCGGGGAAAGAAGAGCTCATCAGACTATAACTCATCCTGAGAGACCACACTCTCGCTCTCTCTCTCGCTCTCTCTCTCTCTCACACACACACACACACACACAAAAACACTCTGCGTCTCTGTTCTAACTCCAGTGTCAACCACACATGCACACACGCACACACACCCGCACACAAACATGCACACACACACACCCACCCACCCACACACACACACCCGCACACACACACACACACAGCCAGCCAGCCCGCTTGCTACAGCCTTGTGATGTGTTCCAATGGTGGTACTCAAAGCATCCTGAGGCTATTGCTCACGTCATTGTTTCCTTTATACAATCAATTACCTCTAGGCAGGTTTTTCAGGCATCTGGAGAGGTTTACTGCTCACAGTAAATCATTACTAGGCACAAATTTCCTCATTTTGGCCCCTGCTTGACTCTAAGATCACTAAGTGATGGAATGTCCATAACAATGATGAGTACACAAAAACTGTTACTAAGCATAAAAAAATATAGTGGAATACATTGTCAAGCACACTGTTCTCACACAATGAAGGGAAAGGGTTTTTTTGCACTTGCACAAGCCTTTTGTTAAAATGAAGTCCAAATATAAGCTTTCACAGTTTCATCTCATTATAAATAGCTTAAATTTTTGACCTCTGCATCAGCCAACAAGTGCTGAATAAGAGAGAATAGGTGGTAGTGACAAAATCTATGTTTAGTGTTGTTATCTTGTCAAGAGAGAGGCCTTGTCAGTTGATTACTCATACAAAATGGCTCCATTGTTTATGAGGAATACAGAGCCTCTGGTTTATAAAAAAAGCTTCCACAGAAATAGTGGCCAACACTGGCTCAAGTCAAGTGCAGACAGGGACAATTGTCTCAAACTGCACTGGCTAAAGCAGACACTGTTCCCAGGAATGTAGAAGGACTCCTCCAAGCCATCATCAAATTTGACCAGAGTCTAGAATCAGCAATTATACACCGGCAATCAGCAATGCTGGCGACAGAGAAAAAAAAAGAGAGGAAGGACAAGACAAAACTTAACAGTGATTGCACTGATGAAGCAAGGTGAGGAGAGAATATGCGAAACTGCCAATTATCTCATGCATGAGGTAGAGGCAGATGTGAACGTCCCTCATCTTTGGACAGCTTCTTGTCAGCCTATTAAGGAGCTCTTTCCTCTCTCTTTACTCCTCTCTGATCTTTCTGCGAGCACTGGAGCCCAGGGTCTAGCTCCTCAGATTGGATGAAACTGTCTCGCTTTCATATTGCTCTTATAATAGAGAGACATTATAATGATGAAGAAAGGGCAGCTGAAGCTCAGAGTTACAGAGCTCCATATCAACAGAATTGCTTGTCTGTTAATGGTTATACGTCCATATATGAAAGGACGGACGCTACATGAACCCGAGTATAGCATCTGTTGTTCAAACAAGTACTGTATAATTAGCAGATCATAAAACAGTCAGTGAGTTATGGCAAGACCATTGCATTACCTCACACATTCAGTTATCAAGACCAGTGGGATTTGGAGAGGGTGTGATGTTCTGGTTCACTGTGGTCTGGCTTTTCCATTAGAAGAGAGCTCTGGCACGCTGTCTAATCGCCTAGGTTTTCTATGTCTCTCCATTGTCCCTCTTATATTCGTTAGCCCTTCCCCATTTTGGACAAGTGATCTGGATCATACAAATGCTATAAAGACACATTACGGTTAAGCCAATTATGAGGCAAGGCCACATAGTCCCAGTCACACAACTCTCACATAAAGAGGCCTGGAATGCCATCATACTCTACCATTTTCTGTCAATAAAATACTGTACATCCTGACAAGATACTGCAGTTATCAGTGTTGAACTGACTGGCACAGAAAAGGGTACGAAACCAACTAGAGGTGTGTATGGCACTGTTTTTAAATCCCATTCCAGCCTGCTCCTGCCCTCTGACTCTCGCAGAAAGTTTGACCAATTCTGCTCGCTCCCACTCTTGACCAATCCTGCTTGCTCCCACAGAAAGTTTAACCAATCCTGTATGCTCCTGCAGACACTCTTAAAAAATCCTGCCTGCTCTTGCAGACACTCTTAACCAATCTTCCTGCTCTAGCAGACACTCTTGACCAATCCTGTATGCTTCTGCACACACTGTTGACCAATCCCTTCTGTTCCCCAGAAGCTCTTGACCAATCCTGTGTGCTCCTGCAGACACTCTTGACCAATCCTGCCTGCTCTCACATACACTCTTGACCAATCCTGCATGCTCCTGCAGACACTCTTGATCAATCCTGCCTGCTCTCACATACACTCTTGACCAATCCCTCCTGTTCTGCAGACACTCTTGACCAATCTCGCCTGCTCTCTCTGACACTTTTGACCAATACTGTATGCTCCTGAAGACACTCGACCAATCCCATCCACTCTCCCTGACACTCTTTATCAATCCCACTAACTCCTGTAGAAAGTTTGACCCAACCCATATGCGCCCGTATATATCTTTGACCAATTCTGCGTGCTTCCAGACACTCATGACCAATCCTATCTGCTCCTGCTGAAAGTTTGTGAAATCCTGCACACTCCCACCGTTGTGATTATTATTATTATTATTATTATTATTATTATTATTATTATTAATATTGCCCACCGTATTTTCTGATAAACTTAGATGGTCAAATTCTACACAAATAAATAATTTAAACCACAGTGACCCTGAACATAATAAAGTAGTTACTGATGATAAATGAATGAAAGCAGTAAATGCATCACACAGTGCCTTGTGAACATGCTCTTATGTTAATGCACATGTCCTTATGTTTTCCTGCAAGCTTTATATCTGACAGTCCACAAGAAAGTAAACATTGTCTGCTCCCATCAGGGTCTACTGGAATCCCGTGGGATCCTAGTCCTGGGGCACACCGCTAGCACAGTTCTCAGAGTAAATATTACATATTACGGAATTACTGAATGTCATGCATACTTTTTTTCCCACTAAGTAAACTTCCCGGTCACTCTGAGCTGAAAGGCTGAAATTATTAAATGGGAGGTAACACAGGACAGGGAGTGTTAGCCTGGTGCTAAAATTATCCTCTGATTGGGTTTACATATCAAGTGATTCTGTGTGACAGTCTAAAAAGAGAGTTTATTCGTAGCATGCTGTCTCTTATTTACTTTGCAACAAACTCAAATAAAAGCAAAATAAATACACATTTCTAATCAAATCTGAGATTTAAATGATAAATGGATACTTCTCCTCAACAGACAATTCACAGCAACTGTGCAATTTAATTTAATCAGTTTTGGATTTACAGACATGTATCCAAGTTTAGTCATGTGCAAGTCACTCTTTTCCAAGTAGGACTAATTCCTGCCTGAGTTTACTTAGTAGCACACAACATTTTGGTCTTCGTTTTTTTCATCTTTCAGAAAACCAGACTTCCAGAATGTTCCAGGGCCACTCCAGTGTGCCTGTTTCTCTTATGAGGAGTGGCGTAAATGAGCAGTGGGATTCTGGCCCATGGTATTCGTCCTATAGCTACCCCTCCACCTCCCAGCAAGGCACCTACCACCGTGCCCAACCTCCATCCTGGAACCCGTCCTACTCCAACTGGAAGGTATGGCCTTCATGTTCCTGCTGTTAGATATATTCAGCCAAACACACAAAATCCAAACTTAATTTGGCATCAGTTTATAGCTAGTATTCAGAGATCATATAACATAACTCCTGTACAAACCCTTCATAACAGCTGACATATACTTACATAACCATATATAAGAGCTTATTCTAACAGGTATAAAGACTGCTTCCATCAATGCGGATATCAGCATTAACATCTGAGTCAAGTGACAGATTTTTGTTGAACTTTCTGGATAATTGACATTAAAATAAACACTAACATGTAATGGAATTTTTATCACTGTTATTATCACTGCAGTGTCCCGGCATCAGTATTCATACAAATCTTATAAACAGTAATTATAGGAGAATTTTATAACTGTTATATCTTTTATTTTGTTGTCTTGACATTAGTATTTATTAAAAAAAACTTGAAATTTTGCGATTTTTATAAGTGATATTATAAATGGTTCATTGCAGTGTCTTGACATTAGTATTCAAAAAAATCTTATAAATAGTAAAATTATGAGACTAATAACACTGTTGTTATAACTTTCATTACAGCGTCATGACACATTCCTTAAAAAAAATCTTATAAATAGTTAAATTACAAGTTTTTTTTTATAACTGATATTTTTATTATGATATTAACATCTTATATCTATGAAAAAGCAGTAAAAAGACTTTACTATAACTCTGTTATAACACTTTCATGATTGTCACAGTTAAAAAAAATCACTATATGACAGTGTTAAACAGCAGGTTTTTATGTAGATGTTTCCAAGTGTCAAGTTCAGGAGATACTGCAGAGTTCACCATTGTGCAGTTTTTTCCAGTTACAGGAGTGGCCTTACTTGGCAAGTGATGTCACATTATCACTGTCATGTAACTCTGACATACCAGAACTACAATCAGCTTCTGAGAAAGCACTATGTTCTAATATAATTAATGTAAAATTGACGGAAGATTTTTTTTGTCAGGTTATGACTACCGGAATAAGAAGGTGCTTACGTAAGCGCAGCATTAAATACAGACATTAATTCTATACATGGTTATGGTAATAAAGGTAAAGAAAATGAGCAGAGAAGAGAAATGATGAGTAAATGGGAAAATGAGTGCATAATTTCAAGTGGGGGATATGCACTTGTCAAATACGGTTGCGAATGTGTGCGAAAGTGTGAAGGTATGGTTGCAACTGTGTGTGAAAGTGAGTTTGTGAGTGAGTAAAAGTGTGAAATAAAAATTGTGCATGTAAGCGAGGGAAAGAAACCATCTTTACTTCGGGGGAGCCAAGGGTCTGTGTAAGCATGACCGACAGATTTCGGTTTAAAAACTTTTAAGTCTTACACTTCCTCTAGCTACTTCCTCTCTGGAAAATCCATTTTATACTATTACAGTGCTCATTCAATGTTTCCAAATAATTTTTCCAGATAGATAAAAATAATTTTTTTTTAACATTTGCAATGTATGTCTTCCCCTAAATAAATAAATGAATAACAGTAGATTCACAAAAAATATACAAGGACAAATGAACGATGCTACACATGAACTGGAATTATCTCTTCATATTTATATCTAGATTGTTAAAAAACAAGTTTATTGTTATGTAACTTCATATTCTCATAAATGGCATATTTACTGGCATTAAAAGTTACATACTTAAGGGTGGGCAGCAGTTTCAGAAATGCAAAAATGGATGTGTGTGGGTATATTTGTGACCTTTCACATAGGCACAAGTGAGAGAATGTGAAAGCTGAACCTTTTCTCTTGCCTGTTACTCTGGTATTTAAGCCCATAATGTGATTACAGATTATTGCAGATATCTGCAAACTGATGCAGAAACCACCCAAATGGCTCTTTGTGTTGCAGGAGACATTTTTCAGGAATTCTTACTCAGAGGATTTTGTGGCAGCATTGTTTCAGCTATAAGTCCCTGCTAAGCACTGACAGATTGGGTCAGTGTAATCATGCTATTTGGTTATTATGTGTATGTGTGTGGGCATTTCCAACTATAGTGCACATGTAGATCTAGAGCAAATGAACATGGTGGTTTTTTTTTTTTTTTTTTTTTTT
>CM040471.1:19203496-19222940 GCA_022758105.1 Pangasianodon gigas | reverse complement strand
GAGAGGTGTTGAGGTGGGTTGACTTGGACACATCAAAGTAGGCCTGAGTTTGGTCTGTTCCACAGGAAGCCTTTCATGTTTAAAGTCTGTATGAGAGAGAGAACGAGTGTGTGTGTGTGTGTTTGTGTGTGTACATGCGGATGAGAGCGCAGCACAACCTAGGAATCTAGGAAGAGAAACTTGTCTTTCAAGAAGAGGTTATCCCCTGAGGCAGTTGTGCGCACAAGTTTGTGCACACAGACACATGGAAACAGACAAAGACAGATCCATAGCCATGTATGTACAAGTGGGCCCTGCTGTGAGGCTGATGTTGGGTCGGGGCAGGTGGAAGGATGTGTAGTGGAAGGGGGGAAAGGAAAAGGGGCACAGAACTTCATCAGGGGGAGCAGGAGGAGGAGGACTGTCTCCTGGCTGCCTGAGACCCTCGGGTTGAGCTGTGATTGGAGACCACCCATCCCTCCTGGCAAAGGGCCAACTGTGACTAGCCATGTCATGCTGGGGCATACTGAGCTGCTGGTTAGGAGAGCAGAACAAATAAGGAATAAACCATTTGGGGATGTGCTTTTGTGGGAAAATAATCCATGACAGGCTGGTGTGATCCCATTTACCACCCCAGAGTTGAATATTTTCCTCTAACAGCATGTCCTGAAGTGTGTTATTCCTCTTATACCACAGCAGTTTGCCAACAATGGCAATTTTTAATTTATGAATGAACGAGACATGCTTTTAAACTGCTTACAGTTACATTTAATGTTGTGAAACATCTGCGAGACACTTTAGTTCCTGTTATCACTTACGTTATATCAACCTCATCAACCTCACGTTTTTATCTCTGTTGAAGTTAATAAGACAAACAGTTACAGCGAAACCAGAAACCGTTACAAAGCACTGGCACAGAAGACTCCTTCCATAAATGTTAAATGATTACATTTGATTCAAATGATTTTTCTTTGTCAAATTATACCACTTTTTAAAAATGGTTCATTATTCTAAGATAGCCTTAGACTATGTAGGTAATCTGCCATACGACTCCCAGTGAATGAGCTATTACTACAGAAAGATAACATATTAGAACAGGTGAACTAATACAAACCTATCACTTGAATTACAGCCAGAACTACTGCCCAAGCTACTGTTACAGAAAATTAATAAACGCTTTCTGAGTCCCAATCAGAGTCAAGAATTCAACAGCGCTCTTGTATAAGTAGTGCAAATGCACATCGAATCCAATCATGCACTAAAGATCACAACACAGTGGGGAAACACAGTTATACTAGCATTATGGTGATGGTATATGAAGTCATACACCCACAGGGATTGGTGGTAATTTTAAAAAATCTTCCAGTACCAGGAAGACAAAAGTACAAATGTAAATGAGTCCTGTTGTGTTTCTATGACAGGGTTGGTTGGAGAGAGATCAAACTGAATGTGACAAATATGAAAGGAATGAATACTGCGTAAATGTAGAAAAATAACCTGCAAATTAAAATCCACTTTCAAAATATATATAAATTAACGAGGGAGCAAGCAGAAAGGGGAAATACAATATTAGTGAAACTGATTATGAGAAAAGGCCACATATTCATGCAGAAATCAGAGTTTCTCAACAGTGTGACACATATATTGTATTGTTGGTTCAAATAAGCTTCTACATCTTTTATCAGACACCACCTAGACTTGAGTGTTTCATCAAGTATTTCGACAAGATGACTGAAGGACATGACAGATTGGGATGTTCCTATTGCTTTATTAGTGTGGCAATACCCTACTGTTTAGTGCTTGTTGTCTCAAACTTTGATCTATGAGGGTTACTTCCCTCTAATAGGATTAAGGCTGAGTCCCTTTATGTGCTCTGTACTTAAGCACTGTGTGCACTGTGGATCAGGGCCTGACCTGCCCTGCATCACCCTGTCTTTCCACAGCTGAGCCAAAACAAGGAGGAATTTAAGACAAAACTTCAAATAATCCTATCATATGGCCATAGGAGGTTAGCACCATGTCCAGAGAAGACAGAGAAGCTCATTCTGAAGTGCTGGACACAGATGTGTGTCAGAAAAGAGTCAGATGATAAAGAGAAGGACCACCAACTAGTGACTGTCAGCTGAATGAAACTAACACAACACTGACCTTTATTATTTCACCGTGCTTCATATAGAGATAGTTTGGCATGTAAAGATCCCAAGAGTACAAAACTATAGACTACAGAATATCATAAGAGTTTATAAGTATATGTACTGTATATGTAAAGAAATTCTGTAAAGCAAAAATGCTTTAAAAACAGTTTAAAAAGTCTCTAAATATCAAATTAAAAGCAGTGTAAAAGCAGTAAACAGAAATCTTTTTGCTAAACTAAACATCTAGATGAAATTAATACATTAAAAAAAAACAGTGCCTCACCCTTCGTTCACACTTGCAAGCAACAAGTTGCTCATATTAGTTGTAGTTTACCTCTTGTTGGGGTTTTGTGACTATTGTCCCTGTCAAACAGTAGTAGCTATGTATATCTTCAAAAATAACGAGTTAAACACAAACTGAATAACGCACCAATTGGCTGTTTGATGTACATGTTATATGCTAGGCTTTGTACTAGCTTTATTGCCAGATTAGCAAAGCAAGCTAACTGTACTATCTATGTACACTCACCAGAAGCACCAATAATCTCTGCTATTTCCTTCCAAGCTTTATTTTTCTCAGGTTTTGATACATATTTAACGAAAGGTGGTATATAACAGGACATGAAGAAACAATGGTTGTAAGTTTTTCTTCCATTTTTTTGTGTGTAAATGGGAACTAATTGCAGATACTAAAGTTCTGAGTGGGGAACTGAAGAATTGTTGGACCACATACGTCATAGGATTGGCCTGAGAAATCCTTTGAGCCAGTCGTTTGAATTTGTTGCTTCACTAAATCACACCAAATTTGCATTTGCTGAAATCATGGCTCCATGTTGGGCATATAGAAAAGGTGACAAAAATTGCTTATCACTTTGTCACTTGCTCGTGGTAATGTAGGGTAAGACTTTTGCACAGTGCTCTCACATCAACTGAAACATAAATACTTGCTTTTAGGTTGAAGTTGAGTGCAGGCAGGCAGAAGAACAGTGTGGCTAGCTGGGGATTAACACCTATTTAATAGAAACAAAATGGACTGTGATTGGCACTGTGCCATATGGGGAGTAAGATGTTTTACCACATCCTGCACCCAGAGGACCTCACAGCATCAGCAGCTTTACCCTGGTGTAACCGCAGCAAGCTCCCGCTCTACTCTCTCCACCCTGGCATTGGTGGGTCCCGCTAATGAGCCTACATACTCTCCTTTATGAGATTAATGCAGTACATGTAGCAGGTGTCTGCCAAAATTCCAGGCCTATTTAAACCTCCCGGCCCATACCAGCCCTGTAATCCTATTAGCTCTAATTGAGTGAAGTCGGCAGTCTTTTTCAGTTTAACCAAGTTCAGCCACTAATAGGATTCAAAAAAGAAAAAGGCTCAATGCATGGAATATGTGGAGTTTTTTAGTACGGAGACAAGGGCATCTCTATGTCCGAGGGTTCCTGAGGGGGTAAACTAGCCGAAGATTCCACTCTCTCTTTCTCACATAAACACATACTATGATAAACTACAGCACAGCAGTATAACAGCATTGGACACAGTCTCATGTGTCCAATACTTATTTAGTGTTTCTGACAGTGTGACACAGTTCTGACAGTTAATGATCATATACATAACATGTTTCTAATACAGATTCGAGAAACCAAAGAGATAATTTTGCCAAACGTAGATGATACTTATACCAACCTTTTAAAATAAACCCACTTTGTCTCTTGTATCTTTTGCATCTTCGTATCTTTCCGTGTGACATCCTCCTGTTTAACCTTTGGCCCCTGATCAGTGTGATAGGGTGTGTGTCTAGTCAGGAATAAAGCCTGCTTCAACGCATCACTAAAGACTTTCCATCCCCATCAGCTAGCATCTCTCCACAGCGATTAGGCCCAGGCAGTGCGCTGACACGCTTCCTGAAACAGCTGTTCTTTGCAGAAAAGAGCCCTTTTAGGGTGAAGGATGTTCTTGTGAATATAATTATCCAGAAAGATTCATTCTGATATGTCTGTTTTGTCTAACAAATAACATGCCCTGCTTGTAATAAGACAGGGAGAGGGATGATTCCTTAGCCTGGGAGCCTCCTTGATTGCTGCTATGGAGAAAATAAGTATTCATATGGGTACAAGATCATTTATTTAGCAACTTATAATGTTTGATATTCTTTAAACTAGCTGACTGCTTCTAAAAGTGTCTAAAATCATACAGTTGTAAAGAGCTAATAATAATAATCCTTAAATCCTTATCCAGAAAAGAACCACTATGCATTATGCACTATGTAAACATGTAATTTTAGCTGTACAGTGACTATAGTTTTGCAAAATCATGCATCCCTTAACACCAGGTTCTCAAAGTAGGGTCTGTGAAGCATAGCCAGGTGGTCCATGATTTTCTAATTTTGTTAGAGTTGTGGAAACCACAACCATTATCAAAGTTATTATGCCTATAAAGAATCTCAGCTGGAATCTAATGAAAGTTGTAATAGAAATGGGTTCTATGGGATCCTTAACATTCATATAACTGAATACATATACATTACTTAGAATGAACAGATAATGTATTTTCCACACATTCAAATACAGAAAAAAAACAGAAGGCAAACTTGTTATTTTATTTTCATAGAAAGCTTGTCAGATAGGTTCACAGGGTATCTGTTTGAGGCTAAAGGTGTGCATCAGGACTGAGATCCCACAAACGCAACAAAACAGTCACACGAGTGTGAGGTTTTTAATATACGCAGGCATGATTGAGCAGGACAAAGAAAGATCATGTTCATTACCATGAACATACAGCATTCACTCATTCATCCTAAATAACTGCCTGGTCGCAGTGGTTAAATTAGGCTACTAGCTTGTTTATATTTTAGAAATGGAACCAAGGAAATTTGTTAGAAAATATCATGGCCAGGTACAAACAATAATAACTGCATGAAATGCACTATGAACTCGGGTGTACCTCTGGGATTTTTCCTGGGTGTTTCCAGAAAAGAAAACTTCTACAGATATTTGGAGCACTACACAGATACAGATACAGATAGTGGCAAGCAACATTATACTTTATAACATTACAACATTATACAAGCAAATATTATTGTGTAGTATGGCATTAAAATAATTTCTGGGACAATATTTTGTTTGTATCCAGTAGAGATCCTCTGTGTCTGAACCAGCAGCTACGTTTGCTAGATATACTCACGTTCTTTACCATATATTCTGATCTCTTCAGTGCCACTGTTCACTGTATAGAGCATAGGGTCATCTCCATTATCTATAGTTGAGTGCAAAAGTTTGCATCCCTTATGTTTCTGGGGGGGGGTCAGTTGTATAGCAATTTTAAATCAATACATAAATACAAAATACAAAAAACAAAGAGTTGGGTCTAAAAAGATCATTATAAAACTCTCAGTGAATATTTACTGTATATCACATTCAGAAAAGAAGACAATTTAGATTTTTCACTGCTGATATCTTAACATACATTTTTGACCGTTTGTAATAACACAGGAACATCTGTGAACCCTAACACACTGAACGTGTTGTTGGTATAAATTAAATTTCTTTGTCTTGTTCATTTTGTCTGAAGGCTATACAAACCTTTGCATTTGAATATATGCTGGTCTGTAATTGGAGCACACACACACACACATATATACACACACACACACATTAGCACCAACACATATCAAGGGAAGTATCCCAGTGTGAAGGAATTGGGTTTTACAGCTATAATTAGTGTGATGTGTTACTAATTGCACACATATTACTGGCTCACACTGTGAAAATGCCCTGTGGTGCTGAGTCGTGTGTCCTGGGAAAAAGGTGTCAGGGACAGAAACAAGGCCAGATACTGAAAAAGGACAATTGCTAAGTAACACTTCAATGAGGTTAAATACATGCTATTCATTGATTTCTTTGTGCAATGACTACAAAGTAATAAAGGTAGAACCATCCCTGGATTAGCTTGAAACTGCTGAAAACCTTTTATAGTAATTGGCAAAATCCCTTTAACCCCTTAAACTCCCTGATTATTATTCATTTATTCACCTTAAATAATATTATTCAGTAACTACTACACATTATTGAGTGAAACAAACACTAAATGGTATGTAATTAAGAGAGAGAGCAATGTAAATCTAGGTCTTGGGAGGTTAACGGGTTAAAGGGAGGCTTGAAACCCACAAAAGAGCAACTTTCTAAAGTTGCTAATAACCAGAAGGTTATCAGTTCAAATCACTAGATTTGAAATTCCTCAATTTTAAGCTCTCAAAAACTTCCATAACCTTATCCATCTTCTCTACAAACGTTAAAATTTCTGTATTATATGACTTTCCATGCCCTGTGATAGACTGGCATCCCAACTACATTGTAGTCCTGCTTCATTCCCTGTCTTCCCAGGATAGTCTCCAGATCCACCCTGAACCAGACCAGGATAAAGTGGTTACTGAAGATGAATGAATGAATCACTTGGTTGACATATCTCAATCATAGCTACAAGGGAAGGAATACTAGAGCTTCTTCTAGAAAGGAATTTAACCAATAACCTTATGGCTGTCATGTACCACTGTTCCTCTGCTAAGAATATTATCAGTATGTTGTCATCGCTAGTATCTCAATTTCCTTAGGGATCAATAACGTCCATCTGTCCATCATTAAAACGAGGCCATCCAGACCTCTACATCTCATTTGAGAACTCTTTAAGAATTCTCCTGTTTCTTAAAGTTTGGTACCTGATCAATTGATGTGGTCCTCTGGGACACTAAGAAATGACACAGCCAACATCTTATTACTGCTCGTCATGTCAGCTCCTCTCTGATACACATCAACCCCCTCAATCAGTTCAGGACCCCCAGCATTACTCTCCACTGGGGAGATTATGAAGTATAAAGGAAGAGCAAAATAAGCAGAATGAACATGAGCGAGAAATGGAGGGAAATCAAAGAGTTGGATTAATTGGCATAACGCAAGGTGGCTGAGCACAGCAAGAGAGAGCGCTAGTACTGGGAGAATCCGAGCTATCCTCAAAGTTAGACCATTTGCACAATTAGGCAACTCACCTCTGACCCCAAGCAGAATAATTAATGAATAACAGAGAGGATAAAGACAAAAGGCGAGGAGTAGTTGAGGTGAGCGAAAGCGAGTTACACATCAAAGAATGCCAGTAATTGGCCCTGCGGTTTTCATTCCTCGCCCTATTTCTTTCAATTCATTGACTCAAAATAATGGGTTCAGGTTCATTATCAACAGATCGTAAGCTGAGCAGTGCAGAACCTCAACCAGGCTGTGCATGTGTGTGAGGATGTGTGTAGTGTGTGTGTAGTCCTGATGGTTGACTGATGCACACAGACTTGCCAACAGGCTGGAAGGGAAAAGCTGTGAGCAATATTGCGGTCCCAGAGAAGAGGTCGAGGTTGTCACTTGTTTGGCACAATTTGTTAACCTGTCTCATCATCATGCTGGAATATAGCTGGCATGGCCAGGTAAGTCTGCCTGGTCTTTAAAAGTCATTTTGTCTTAGATCATATATATATATATATATACATATATATATATATATTAATTTCCATTCGGACAGACTGTATCCTGATATATTGTGAAAAGCATTCATAGGTTATGATAAATAAAATGCAAGAATTGAAACTATATACGTTTATATTGCTTCTACTTTTTGAAAGTCACCACTGACAAACTTGAAATTAAAAATATTTATTTATATAAGATAGAAATGTTATCTACAATGATTTTTATATTACTATTAAGTTGCAGGAAAGTTTTAAGAAATACTAATAACAGTAACTTAATGTAAAACCATTTGACTGATCTGTAATTCACTCGCAGAATCACTCATGACTTACAAACAACGCGATAGGCCACATAAATGAAACGATATGATAATATGAAGCTAAAATAATATTTGTCATTCTGACACATACGTGGAAAAGAAATACATCAAACAAGCTGACAATATTATTGTGTGTAAGATCATTCTTACTGGAACGGAACCCCAAGAGTAACGCTAAAGAGTAAAACAGTGTGTTCTTTTTATATTTGATCAAATCTGCAAGAATTCTCTATTTAAACATTTTACTGTAAACAGTACAAAAGAAAACTACAAAACACAAGGCAGAGATCATCTAACTGTAACATTTACCCTTTTCCAACTGCTGAAAGTTTTTAGATGGTCATATTACGTCAGTTCTGTTGCATTGCGAGAGGTGCGTACTGTTCAAAACCGTTATGGATGAATCAGGATTCAGGACTTGCTCTTATAAAAAGTACATTTGTGCATACACAACATTGTGTATGGGTGTGTGTACATGGTGCATTTCCTCCTTGGGGACACTATCAGTCATTCACCTCCTCTATGCTCAGGGAAAGCCTGCGAATGGCTCTGATGTCAAAGAGCGCAATTCAGGACATGGCCCACTGCATCACGTGCAATTAGCCATGCTCATTCATGCAATTCCAACTCTCAATGCTTAATTCAATTGCTGGAACCTGAGTGATAAAGCTTATTGCACGCGATGAGGCCGAGATTTAGCAGACAGGCCGTCCTCACAATCCAACCTTGATCTAGCTTAACTTCAGAAATTTTCCAAACCTGGGAGTCATGTCAGGTAACTCCTAGAGTAACGTGTCTGAAGTTTGGCTTTTGGTCTGAGGGGCATCCTGTAGGGATGAAAAGAGAGGTGTCACGCCGTGTTAGCCTCACACAGGAGCAAAGCTCCGAGTAAACTTTAGAGAGATAGTCTGTCAGGAATGTGGGATTTCCTCCAACTGATTGACTTATCAATGCGTGCTGGTGAAAGAGTGAGAGAGACATCATTTTAGAACTTTCAGTGCTTGTGATCCTGACATATGGAGTTGAAAAAAAGGGGAAAACAACAAAAGAGACAAACCGACAAACATCATCTCAACATAAATTTGAGAACTCATGGGACACTTGGATAAATTTCATTTGAGCATATTTAAAGCAAAAGGAAGTGCATGCAGTAGGTTTTATACCTGCCATGCCTTAGTCTTTGGATATCTTCCTCTTTACTGTCACTGCATAATAAATTCCCCCCACAGAGAGGAATGTTTTGTATCTGATACACTCCAAAATCAGAGAAAGTTTCTGGTGTGACAGATGTGAGCAGGAAAACAGGAGGCCAGGCACAGCACACCTTCAAATGTAACTCAGTCCCAGTTGATTAATCAATTTAGAAAAAGGGGGCTCCCTTTAGAAACATAGAGCTTTGTAGTATTTCAATTTCAATTTTCAAGACTCAACATTCAGTTTCTTAAGCACATTGGACTATTAATAGGTCTTTAAAAACTCTATAAATATTATACCCCGTTTGAAACGTGATTTAACTGATTATATGTTTTTATGTTTTTTAAAATAGGCTATAGCACATTGAGAATGGGTCAGAGTTTAGAGTTTGAAGAAGAAGAAAGACCCAAGAAGTGACTGAAAATGAAAGGGGGGGACATTAGGACAGAACTGTGCATAAACACATCACTGTTGTGTGTGTCTGTGTGTCGAGATTTAAGTTCACCGTAAATGCAGTGTCACAAGCATAACCAAAGCTTTTGTTGAACACTTGGCTACAAAACTCTTAACAGCATGACCTCAGAGTGGGACACACACACACATACACACACACACACACACGCACACACACACACACACACACACAAGCATCACAATCTTGAAAAGCTACAGCACAAGCAGTCCTTTGTCCTAACCTAAACTGTGTATTATTAGTTCGGGTAAGGTCAAAGTTGATTTAATTTTCTGCTTAGTTCTCATTAAATGGCTACTGCATTATTTAATTTGTTAATTTCCTCCAATTTAACTACAGCTGTAACAATTATATGTCCAGGGAAAAAAAACAAAAAAAAACGTTTGAACAGCACTTCACAAATTTAGCCCATAAATGCACTTTGTGTGCACTTGCAAAGAGTTACATATATTTTACTTTACGTGGGAACAAAGGTCAGAGGAACTATCAGGATTGAAAGTGACACTTAAATAAGGGAAATAGCTGTGCTAATGTTGTCTTGTATGTATTTTTTTAAATCATAGTCAACAGAATTTCAGCTGGCTTGTGACTTTATCGAGATCCATTCAGATGATATTAGAAACAGATGTCCAAGCCCTGCTCAAACTGATCTCCCATCCAGCTCTCTCCACAAATCAACATCCACAATGCACTTCACACAGGGCAGTATGGATTCTATGGTCCAATTTGTTCCTCTTATATAATCTTTTTTGATATTTAGAATAAAATGGATTAATATAATTGCAGTGAAGCTTTTAAAACATGATTACAGACTTACATAGTATAAGCTATATTGATTTTCACCCTAATGAGTGGAAATATGTTGTTTGCAGTATTTTTCATGAAGAAATGAATGCATCTAGTCATGCTTTCCTGATGTTGCACTCAACTCTAATAAAAATTAGAAACTTTACTCAAACAATCTAGTCCAAAATGCCCTAAAAGCTGAAATCCATCTCAACTTCTTCCTGTGCTGAGCCTTGACATTCATATTCTTATTGACCATACTAAATCTCTCCACATTAGTGTAAAAAGCACAGACTGCGGCAATCCATTTTGTTGTTACAAGCCAGTGATTTGGCTAAGCCCAGAAAAAATGCTCCTTTTAAACGAACAGCTTACCCATAAGCCTTTGCACTCCAGGCGCTCAGTGCTGTTTGTGGACCCGGTGTGTGAGGGGAAGTCATGTGACACATTCTGGTCACTTTGTAAAATCTGAAGTGGGACCAGTACACAGGGGAGGGTCAGAATGGAGAAACAGCGAGAATCCTGGAAGACACTGAGATCTTATGATGTAGATTACACATGAGAGGAAAACCAAACTTCAATGTGACATTCTTCCTTATGGTTTTGGGATCATCACACAGACTTGGACTGCTGTTTGTTTGGGGCACACAGGCAGAGTGAGCTGGGAAGGGGTGGGGGGGGGGGGGGGGGGGGGGGGGGGGGGGGGGGGGGGGGGGGGGGGGGGGGGGGGGGGGGGGGGGGGGGGGGTGTCCTCCTAGTTCAACAGTACAATTAAGGTTGCCTGAAAATTAAACATTGCCTGATAGATTCTTGAAATAACTTAGGTAGGGTTTAAACATGATTCTGAGTGGAACTAAAAGAAAAGCGTGTGTATCATTCATTCATTCACTTGGGTGACGTTGGGTCTGGAGCATATCCTGGGGAACACTGGGCATGAGGTGGAAATACACCCTGGATAGGATGCCAATCCATTGTGGGCCAACATGCACACACTTTCACATCTAGGGATAATAATACCAAGCCACCTTGCATGTTTTTGGGAGGTGGGAGGAAACTGGAGAACCCAGAGAAAACCCACACAGACAGTAACATGAGCTCAGAATTGGAGCTCACCACGCTGTCAGTGTGTGTATGTTAGGTCAATATCAATTAATATGTGCGGTGGTGGATCTTTAGACTACTGACCTAATGGATGTGAGTTCAAATACCAGTCCTTGATCACAGCCCTTAACCTTCAACTACTCAGTTGTAAGCTGACCTGGATATAAACATCAACCACATGAGTAATGTGCTCAAAATAATATCACATTTTTAAGCCTTCAAATAAAAGACACACACTTAGAAAAGGGCTTCTCATGTTTTCTAGGTTAATAAAGGGTTTCTGCTCTGAACCTGAAAGGGAAACCTTCTGTTTCTGCAGTTTCTCTTTCTATTGCTTTGATTGGGACTTTCATGTGCTATGGGAATTCACAAATGCACTGCTTTAGGATGTAGCAGTCTCAATATATAGTAAATATGAACCACTTTAAAAGTTCCCCAGAGAAACAAACTGAAGAACTCTTTATGCTGACGGACAAAACCCTTTTTTTCTAAGAGTACAAGATATAGTTTTGTAAACAAAACTATACGCAAAATGAATGGCCATCCATGATCATTTTGGACAAACTGATGAACACATGGCTGTACGTCATTAAACAATAAACTATGGACAAATCGTGCAGGATTTTTTTTAATATATTAGTAAAATTAAAACTTGAGTGACAAAAATGGGGATGTGGGAGATGTATGTACACGTGCGTAATACCCATGCTGAGTGTGCATGTCTGAGAGACAGTCAGATAGTTGCAGTTTTTGCTGCAGTGTTGAGGTGCTTCAGTGTTTTTTGTAGATTATCAGAGATAATTCATAAGGTTGTAGCTAATTTATTCTATACAGAAAGTGGGTCTTGCTATGACCATACTTTTCTCTATTCTTTGGATCCTTGTATGTCTACGAGAATATATTTCAGTTGGCAGCAGAAGTCTTGATTATGTCCTTATCTGATCACTGACATGCATGTCCTAAGGCCAAAATTAGATCTGGCTGTGTAGCTGGGAAAGAAGAGAGGCATTCCTCTAAGGTGTGCCTGTGAACAGCTTGCCTTGTTGGCTATGACACGGGCACAGTTTAATTGATTTAGGGCAAAAATCACATTACTGCTAATTGCATCATTTCTGAAAAGTCTGGCTGGACTGAGTTCCCTTTTTCTGTCCAAGCGTACAAACCTCTTAGCAGTGGATGAAGCCGTTTATGTAACGCATATTGCATGTAACGTTCTTCTGTCCTGTGCTAATTATTTGAAAAGGGCCTGGACATGTAATGCCTGTGTAAGGGTACAAATAAAAATGACGTCTTATCATATTCTATATACCAACATATACATTCATATATATACATTTTATATATGTATCGATATATGTATGTATGTATGTATATGTTACTCTTTGTTGATAAACGCAATGGAGAGAATAGACCAGTATTCCCATAATAAAGTAAAAATTGGTATAATATTTAATTTATATATAAATCATTAAAGTGCACTTGCTATTATGCATTCCTTTTCTACTTGGATAAAACAGACCTCAGATGTGTGAGCTGGACTTTGAAGTCTTGTCTTAGAAGCAGACCAACTTTTACAGGAAGTAGCTCATGTTTTATGCACACTGTGTGCGGGACTAACAAAGGTGAGCCGTCATGCTGGGACATGAGAGAGCGAGGGAGAAAATGGCTAACTAGTACTTTTAGCAGGGCTAAACATCTACAAACACACACACACACACAGTACAGTACTATGCATATTCAAAGCCTTTCTTGTGTATTTTTAGAAACCTTCCTCAGTATTTCTACCATTTCCAGGAAGAAAAAAAAGCAGAGCCATTTCATTTTAGCAGCAGAAAACTGTCAATAATAAAAAAATTTCCCGTAAATCTTTACAGGAGAGATCACTATACTTTATCTGCCATTTGAACTGTAATCACTGCAATGTCTTCCGTTAAACACTGTTGATAGTGTAACGCAATTACTGCCTTTACATGGCTGTTATCATCACGCAAGCCTCATCAGCTGTGCATTGATAAAATTCAGTATGACTCATTGATTAAAATATAGCACAGCATATCTGTGTTCAGTGTTTTCAATGTTATGGAAATGTGTCACCAGTGTCTCTGAAATACTGTCAAACCAACTGGATTTCTTATTACTGTGTGCTCAGATACAAACTCAAACCCTCCCTCTTTCATATTCTGTATCCAGAGCCTCTGATTTACAGATTCATGCACTATGTGACCGAAAGTGAACAAATATTTGTGCCAGGAAATCCTCTATAAAATGATTTTTTGCTAGCGCGTTTATATGATGTTGTATATAGTGCATGCGTGTGCTTTCTGTACAGAGGTGTGTGTCAGGGAGATAACCTGTGACTGGAATGTGCTGAGTAAGAAAATGTGCACAGGCAGAAAGGAAAGATCCTAGAACACAACACCCCCCCCTCCACTTCCCCACCCGTTCGTCCCTTGTTCCTCTGCTTTCAGCCATCGAAAAATTTTGCCTCTGTCAGGCCTTTGGCTAATAGCTAGCGGTGGAGTAAAGTCGTGCAGAGGAAGCCTGGGTGCTGAGAACGCTGATGTGTCATGTCTTCCTTCCCTGGCTTGGCTTTTAACATACACTGTTCAGGAAAATAACACACACACATACTCATCCTTCTTCTTTCCGTGCCTGACTGCACACCCAACAGACTGACTCACAGCAACTCCTTCTTCATTGAGGTTTCAGTGTATGGACGTTGGAATTGTGTGTCAAAGATAGAGGTTGTGTTGCTGAACACTTCTGCTGCTGGAGCCATGAGCCACCGCTGTGTAGTCAAAGTCATCTCCCTCACTGAGGTCCAGCTGCTGCCGGTAGGTAGCTGCAGATACAGACGGAGAGACAGACAGAGAGACAGACAGAGCGAGAGATTTGTGTTATTTGCAAGGCTCGGTTATGATTTGAAAGTCTGCACCTCAATGAGAAAGGTTGACGTGTGTGTGTGTGCGTGTGTGTGTGTGTGTGTGTGTGTGTGTGTGTGTATGCGTGTGTGTGTGCTAGCAATGAGGAACTAACAAGCTGCAAAAATTTTGGAGAAATTTTTAGCTATATGAGTTCACCTGATTATATTTTTTTTGCAGAACAAAACCACACTGAATGTGACATTTCCTCAAATGTGGCAGTTTATGTGCATTAATAAAGTATTGCAATTATTGAACTGACTTGATATTTATAAATAACATTCAACCTTTAGCTTATAATGTGATTTAACCTGATACTGTTACAGTTGCAATATTACAATACTACTACTACTACTATTACTACTACTAATAATAATAATAATGGCATATATTTGCATGTGTAATAAATACGAGAGATAGCATGATACCATTTTTTCCCGATTTCGATACCGATACTGAAACCATGAGTTGATATTGATATCCACCTAACTATGCTTTAAAATGATTTTAACTGAAGTACTAGGAAAAACAAGAAAAAATAGGCAGCTAAAACACAGCTTACACAAAACCATGGCTTTCACACAAAAATCACTTATACTGCAAATATATTAAAGTATAAAAATGATAAAAAAAATCCATCCTAACAAGTCTCTGTACATGAAACCATTTACAGTTCCAAAAAAAACCTTTTCCAAATGCAATTCCAATCTTTTCCGTTTTATTACAGAATCAATTTCATTCGTTTTTCTTTCTCTAATATGCAATCCACCATTTTTTGCTGGTATCAGCCCAACACCGATCCTGGGTCTTTGTTAAATAAAATATAACAAATATATTAATATATGTTACAAACAAATAAAATTTCATCTGTAGGAAGAAAAAAAGGAAGAAAAGTAGGATTATTGGATTTCAGATTTAGCTTATAAGGTGATTTTACTTGATAAGACTGGTAGCCTTACAATAATAAAAAGTGTAATAATAATAATAATGATAGTGTTACATATTTGCTCTATATAACACTATTTTATACACACACACACACACACACACACACACATATATATATATATATATATATATATATATATATATATATATATATATATATATATATATGCACGTATACGTATATGTATGTATATATGGGTTTTGAAGCAAAAATAACAAGTGATTATGACAGTCAAAGTCTCCAGAAGAACTGTGGCTGGTTCTGCAAGATGCTCAGTAACACTTACAGCTCATTTCCTTATAAAACTGCACAAATTGTCCCTGAGACTACTATTTTTTTTTTTAAAGCGAAGGATCGTCACACCAAATATTGACTTTGTTTCATTTATTACTGTTTACTGCTCTTTTTTTATGTAGAAACATTTAACTGGGAAAACTTGGAAAACTTGGGTTAATGAATTTCACATTTTTTTTTTTATTCCTGCTTTACTTTCTCTTCCCTTTAGAAAACTTTGTGGTGCAACGATTCTGCATATATCTCTAACTGAACACAATGTAGCCCATACACCTCTTGAAGACAAACCATACAGCATTAATTGTATTAAGTCTATATAAGTAATGTTCATTTAGCTGTATAATGTGCCATGAAAACTGTATTCAGGATGAGAGAAGTTTATATGGTGACCTGTGGGCGTTAAGGTTTTTGTCCATGATTTCTACAGTTAGTGATAATCACCCACCCCAGTGTTTCATAACTTGACCTGAAGTGAAACAAGAACTTGGCTAATACTGAAACAGAGTTGAGCAACGTCTGCGCCATAATATAGATTACATTCCCACTTCCAGTTCACAGTCAGTGCCTGTCTGGAAGCCTGATGTATGGACTAACATTTCTAGAAGCCACAAATCAATAAGGTAATGCAAATACTCATTTATTTATGTCTGTCACTCTTTAGTGATTTTTCTTTCTCATGGAATTGAGTGATACCATGTTAAAGAACAAACTGCTGGATTGATTTGAGCAAGATATGAAATATAACTACCCAAAAGTGTGTCCCAAAACTCTCCTTCCAAAGGGGACTGTGTTTGCCAGCACCACGTCGGTTGTGCCTTCGTCAGTGGATGTTCGTGGACGTCCACTTCTCGGTTGGTCCGCAACACTTCCAGTCTTTTTGAATTTGTTAATAAGTTTGGCAACAGTGTCGTGTGTGATGTGCTTGCCATGTTTCCTGTTAAATTCCATCACAACCTTGCGACAGCTTCCCGATCCAGCCATGAGAATGATTTCAATACCTTCTTCTTTTGTCAAAGGCATTCTTAAAGGCTTTCTGAAAAAAAATATATATATAATATAAACTACATATGAAAAATTTTGGAAGACATTTTGCAAAAAAGTGATAATTTCCCCTATGTGTGGAGACTTTTGGAACACCTTGTACACTGTGGATGCAGCTTAAGCAGGAGATCTTAGATTTCATGTTTACAGCATGTCATTATTTTTCGTACCATAAAATTTAACTACAGGGTGTAAACATGCCTTGTAGTGTCCTAAACCTAAGGGCACAACATGAGACATCATTTTAAGAGCAGAGGCTGTCCTACTACCCCGGTGAAAGTGTGTGTGTGTGTGTGTGTGTGTGTGTGTGTCTGTGTTTGTTCTGTCTTATCAAATTAGCTCTGTGCACAGCCAGTGCAGCATTCCTTATCTGAGTGAGTTAAATAAAAAAAATGAAGTTATGAAGCTACAGCTGTGCTTCCCCTGTAAAAATTCTTCTGTACTGTCACACAGTTAATATGGAATTATAAAACCAAACCAGACAAAAAACTTTTGTAGTGTTTCTATATTTGGAGGTCTACCAGCTAAACTACTCTTAAATTGGGCAAATCTGTGATTCTTTGTTGCAAATATCATCTTGCGTCAGTTTTTCAGATTTTTTTTTTTCCTGTGAAGAAGCATATAAAACGTTTTCTTTGCAGTAGTGAAGACATAATAATAAAATATTTACATTACTCATCAACTCAATCACCCTTAAAAAAAATCTCTTTATCATGATTTTGCAACTTCACACATAACACGCCATTGTCCAGGCCTTGGAATCAAATTTGAGTCAATGAATATGCATATCTCCTACATTTATAATAAAAAAAAAAAGAAAGGAAAGGATTCACTCCTCCAAAACCACTGGCAGCCTGAACATCCCTAACACCAAGTTTACGGGACAGATCATCCTGAAATGCTGGAAATTGGTCAGCCTTTCCTTACAGAGAAAAATCTGATTCTTAGAACAAATCTTAAAACATGCTATACACTCACTGACATCATGAAATTGAAAAAGAAGAGATGTGGTGAACTTTTAAAAATGCATTTCGATCTGATTCTCGATGGCTGGATCATCAGAGTCATTTTGGCTAGACGAATGTCTAGAAAGTAGAAAAAAATATCTGTCACAAAATTTCGATTTAATTTAAATAGTTTTGGATGAGATTCTGAAGGGCCGTATAGTCTGCTGGTAAGATTAAATTAGTCTAAAACAAGTGAAAAAATGATCAACATACAAATAATTATGATTGTTAAGTAATTTGGAATAAAATTGGTAACATTTTTCAGAAGGTCATGTGAAATTAGGCAAAATAAGCTTGACATTCACTGAGTATATTTTTAGCCACATGGCAATAAAAGTTATTTTTGGATGTTCTAGAAATACCCTCAGCCGCCATTGGGTAACTTCACAGCTGGCCCTTTGTGAACTCAGACAACATAAAGACAAAACAGGGTCATTCTGCTCTCCCATGAAGTGAATAGGTCCATCCTATATATAGTTTTACGATGTGTTATGGACTAAAATAAGATAAGGGTCCAGTTCTTGACAGTTAGTTTTTGAGAGCTGACAGAGGACAATGGTCCTCAGAGCGCTGTGTCTAAGATGAGCTCTGGGGTTATTGAGAAACCACACACAACAAGCAGCATTTGTTTTCGAGCCCCTGAAGCAGAAGTGGAAGAGGGTTGTTGGGGGGGTGGGGGGGTGGGGGTGGGGGGGGCAGCTTGGGGACAGGCTACGTCGCACAAACAGAATAGGGCGGTCCTCTGGAACTGGTGATATAGGCAAAACACAGGCATCCCATGGTGATCAAACCAACCAGATCAGTATTCTGATGGCTCTCTGTTTGAGGTGATTATCACACTAGGCCATAAAAGGGCAAGCCAGCCTCCCTGTTAATTAGGTCTTTTACTACACCCAGTCGGTTTATAAAGAGTGCTGGATAGGAGGGGAGAGTCACATCATATCCACTCAACAGATAACTTTAGCCTGGGATCCTACTAGAGTTCCTTGTCAGAGCTGCAGAGGACACGCGGGTTCTGAGAATGCCACATTTATCTGATTGTAGCTACTACATGATGCGAGACGGAGCCCAAGTTGCCAGTGTAAGGACTTGTTTTGCCTTGTGATTTTGATTTTTGAAGCTATCTGTTGGCTGAAGTTCAGGTATGGCTATGAGGTTCAGCTTGAGAAATGGCCTCAACTATCAGGTTGAGGGACTTGACTACCATCTACAGCCTAGCATTTCATTACAAATTGTTAAATGTTTTGTAATAAGTTAAATCTGTTTTTAGAAAAAAAAAAAGTCAAGAAGAGATTTTTTTAAGGTCATTTGGTTCTTTTATCACCTTTGTTTAGCCTAAATTAGGACATATGGTGCTTTCTCATAAAATGACTGTCACGTGTTATTTGTGCAAAATGTAAACTTTATAAGCCTGAAAGTACAATGTGTAATACTGACCATGCCTCTCAATCCCCAGGTTCAGAACCACCTGGAGAACTCCAAGTACCACCTCCACCAAGCCCAGGCCCAGCAGGTCAAACAGTACCTGACTCTAGGCACCAAGCTTCCCGGCCAGGCCCACCCACACCCGGGCCAGGCCCTGGGCACAATGCCTGTCATGCGCAACGGCCATATGACACCTGTCAGCAACAACAGCACGCCTGGCAGCCCCGTCACCCTGTTCACCCTCGCCAACAGCCACGACACTGAGGTGAGTACCATGCTCCAACCCCCATTCCCCCCCCCCCCCCCCCCCCCCCCCC